>CM055751.1:11249542-11454542 GCA_029465975.1 Dallia pectoralis
GTCAAAAACAAACTATAAAAGACTATAAAAGACTAAATCGGAAACAGAGCCCAACTTGGAGTAAGGTAATGTAAACACAAAGAAATTCATGGTTTCAAATAACGTGTGTGTGTGTGTGTGTGTGTATTTGACCACTACAGAATGGGCGTGTATATTGCGTGTCACCTTGCACATATCTGAGCTGCAGTACACGTGATGTGTGCCCTCAAAGTAAAAATAAAAACTCCCACCAAGACTCAGGCTTTATGTCAACTTACAGACCCAGAACCGGGGTGATTACTCATGCCGTGTTGGGATATTATAATAACAGAACTGAGTGAGATTTGGCTAACCCGAGTCCAGCTCAGACAATAGACATTGATGTGTTTCTCCAGCCTTCCCACTCCTTCTGTACTCTCGAGTGATGACATACTGACAGGCCAAGTATTGTTTCACTGCTGAATTGAAGGAAGACCAGTAAACTCACCATCCTTCTCCTCTCACTGGCCTTAGCTTCCCTCTGTCCTTTCTTTTCATTCCCAGGTCTGTATCTGTCAATCCTTGTCAAAGATCTCTAAAGCGCCGTAATCTGCACTGACTTCGTATTAAAATCAGTCAAGTTTCATTACCACTTTAGTAAACCTACTCCCCCAAACCCCGACCGCAAATACCACACCAAAAATGATTATATAGTGTAAGTTCTACCATACATATGACGCTGGCGGTTCTGTTGGGTTTAACGGGATGTAGAGCGAAAGTATTTACTTCAAAGTAGTTTGTTCAAACCAACATCTTGCAAGCATCACAATCTCAACCAAAATCCTCGTACAAAAATTTAATAAACATCAACCGTGGCGTTGATAATTGAAATATCAAGTAAAAATATACTATATTTAATGTACTGAACATTTTTAGTAATAGATGTAGTAGTAGTGGTATCAGTGCTAGTATTAGTATTAGATATAGTAGTAGTGGTAGTAGTACTAGTATTAGTAATATATGTAGTAGTAGTGGTATTAGTGCTAGTATTAGTATTAGATATATTAGTAGTGGTATTAGAACTAGTATTAGTGTTAGATATAGTAGTAGTGGTACTAGTATTAGTAATATATGTAGTAGTAGTGGTATTAGTGCTAGTATTAGTATTAGATATAGTAGTAGTGGTATTAGAACTAGTATTAGTGTTAGATATAGTAGTAGTGGTACTAGTATTAGTAATATATGTAGTAGTAGTGGTATTAGTGCTAGTATTAGTATTAGATATAGTAGTAGTGGTATTAGAACTAGTATTAGTGTTAGATATAGTAGTAGTGGTACTAGTATTAGTAATATATGTAGTAGTAGTGGTATTAGTGCTAGTACAAGTATTAGTATTAGATGCAGTAGTAGTGGTACTAGTATTAGTATTAGATATTGTAGTAGTGGTACTAGTATTAATATTAGATATAGTAGTGGTGGTCCTAGTACAAGTATTCGTGTTAGATATAGTAGTAGTAGTAGTGGTACTAGTATTAGATATAGTAGTAGTGGTACTAATATTAGATATAGTAGTAGTGGTACTAGTATTAATATTAGATATAGTAGTAGTGGTACTAGTATTAATATTAGATATAGTAGTAGTGGTACTAGTATTAGATATAGTAGAGTATTAGATATAGTAGTAGTGGTACTAGTATTAATATTAGATATAGTAGTAGTGGTACTAGTATTAGATATAGTAGAGTATTAGATATAGTAGTAGTGGTACTAGTATTCATATTAGATATAGTAGTAGTGGGGACGGGTGGTGATGTCACAGAGCAGCTGCTTGCTGCTTAACTCGACCAATCACATGCAGTCTGGCTTCACTCCACTGAGAGGCAGTGTGACATCACAACCTTGGTCCAGGAGCCCCTCCAAGCCCTCATCAAATGCACACAGCCTAGGCCCTCATTTCCAAGACAGACGACCAGAGAGAGCACACACACACACACACACACACGGCGGCTGTGTCAGAGACGAGTTGCTAAACGCCTGACCGTGTAGCTTGGCAGTGAAAAAGAGAATTTGAGGATCTTATTTCTTGTTAGCTCTTATGTACTTATTGTCTTATGAACTGGGTGTTTTGAATGATGAATGCTGATTGGCTCATATATATGGCCAATATCTCTCTCCAGTTCCGTACGTGTCACTGTCGATGTCACCCTGGTGATTACAGGTTTGTTATTCTCTCATTTAGTTGAATCCAATTAACATTTTTTGGTATTTTTTGTGCCCGCTGTTGTCATTGTGATCACAGTGAGTCTTTGAGAAAATGGAAAATGAGAATCGGAGTAAAATATTCTGAGGAGAACCCCATAAAGTCCCATGTAGGAACAAAGATGATTCGATTAGGGAGAGAAAAGGCGTTTGTTTTAGTGGATAGTAGCGGAAGGAGGCAGCAGAACCGGAAAAGTGTGTGTGTGTGTGTGTGTGTGTGCAGAGGATGACATGGGGAGAGGTTCCAGATGTGGAGTGGGCAACCTGCCTGTTGGGACCTAAACACAGGAACTTCCCCTGACAGCGGAGATTAATCAAAGCTCGGTAAGAGGGGGGGAGAGAGAGAGGTGAGAGTGAGAATGTCTTAGGGAGAGGGAGAAAGAGAGAGTGTGAGAGAGAGAGAGAATGGGTTAGGGTGAGGGAGAAAGAGAGAGTGTGAGAGAGAGTGAGAATGGGTGAGAGAGAGAGTGAGAGAGAGTGAGAATGGGTTAGTGAGAGGGAGAAAGAGAGAGTGAGAGAGAGAGTGAGAATGGGTTAGGGAGAGGGAGAAAGAGAGAGTGAGAGAGTGTGAGAGAGAGTGAGAATGGGGGGTTTAGGATGAGAAAGTGACAGAGCGAATGAGTATAAGAGAAAAATGAGAATATAATTAGTAGGTTAAAACTGAAAAAAAGAACCCATAGAGGTCAGAGAGAAAAGAGGTCAGAGTTCAAACGACTTTATGAACGTCCACTCCCGAGCTTGCCTTCATCTCCTACCTTTCACGGTGGACGTGCGTTTGCCTCCCTCTTCCAAGTCTCTTGATTTATTGTTTGCTGCCCAGGGAAGGAGTTCAGGTCGTGCCGATGTGGGAAAAGACTAGACCCAATGCCATGAGAGTGGAAGGATTAAATATGGCGCCCTGTCATATTTACAGAACGACCGAGGCAAAGTATGATCTTCTAGAGTTTCCCCGTGCTTGTAAGCCCTCCCGTGCACCCTGACACAATCCCCCGCCCCGAAACAATTAGGACATTTCTAACGAAGACCCACAGGTTTCGAAGCGCTCCTGGCCTGTAGAACATCACGAGAGCTTGTCAGGGCCAATCAAAATAGGTTTCCAGCTATTCGAGGAAGAAGAACCACAGACGTTGTCATAATCCCCTGGGGGGGGGGGTTCTGTGCAATTTAAAACAGACTATATTGCCTTCCTTGTCGAGAGCATCAGTGGAGAGGGTAGAGTAGGTTAATGGTGTTTGGCTAAGTCTGGCTTTAATAAATCCCGCTCCTTAATTTACAGTTGAGCGGGCACTCTTTAGAAGCACATCCATACAATCTGATTGGACGTCCCGTCCTGAACTTTATCTATTAATTGGATTCTTTCCCTCTGAGCCATTCTGGAACCGGGCGAAAGAACGTACGAGGGGGTCCCAGTGGGCATAGGGGTTTAAGTCACCTCTAAGTTCAAACCTGTAGCCCCCCCCCCCTCCGTCTGACGTCTGGTTCTAAATCAAAGCATCGCTCTTTGTGTATGTGTGTGTGGGGTGGCGTCGTCAGCAGGGGTTCAACCGTGCTTCTCCCTGAGGTCGGTCGGGTCCCCTGCAACGAAGTCTCACCTCATAAACAAGCTGGCGTGTTTCGACAAAAAAATATGCTCTACCGTTGCTGTCTCTCTCTACTTTAATGGCCGTAAAAATCTGCTGTGTTTCTCTGAACTCATCATGACAATTCACGCCGCATTTAACCTCATTCATCAGAGTCCAGCTTGTTTTCTGTACACAGGGTAATTCCGTAAGTTAAACCATCAAACGCTCTATATGTTCCCATGTCTGCAGAACATGTGTGTGTGTGTGTGTTTATAGAGGTATACCACAGTGGTTGCTTGACGGTTAGTTCGGGTGAGAAGGTAAATACGGCACTTCCGTTTCGACGGGGACTATTTAGTCCACACATGGTTTCATCTGATAAACAAACAGCCGATGGTGTTTTGGACAAGTTAGTGGCTGACTGAACACTACCGTAACAGATAACCTGGAAATGTTTTCGTGTTTGTTGTTCTGGTACACATGCAGTGAGACTCACTGCAAGGTTGAATACTCACCAGACAGCTTCAATTCTCTCCGCTCCACAAACCCCAAATCTCCAGTCATCTTCAGAAAGTACAAGATTATCGTAATTACACAGAAGAGCTCTTCGACCCAAATTATATGCATTACAATATTGACCCTCAGAACGAGAAATTCCCCGTCTCATAGCGACCGACACAAACAACCGAAACATCCCCCTCTTCCCTCGAGAAGATCATGCCTGTATATTAGCACGAGATGCTGGCGCAATTAGCGTTCTGTCGTGACCTGGAAAAAAGGTGAAGGCAACGGCAGATGTTTCGAATCGATTCCTCCGGTCGTATACGTCAAATTTATATTTAATAGTTTAATCCCGAAACGCGGCCGCTGTGCTAAGAGCCGCATGTCCGTCCGGCCGACGCGGGTTATGTTGAGATTGAGAATGAAGCGATGCAGTCACTGAGTAATCTGGGCCTTGATTGGACCATAAAGCACCAGGGTACGGCGGCGTAATCCTGCATACCTCCATCTCCTGGCCCTCCATACCCTCTATGAACTCTGCCCTCGAGTCTCTCACTCACCCAGGTCTCGACCCACCTCGGGGACCCTTCTCTCGGCACAGCCGTTCGGCATTCCCGGGGCCCTCAAACACAGAGGCCACGGAGTTCAGAAAGTCCCCGCTTGTGAGCCGAGTCACGCTGAAGGAAACCCGGTCTACGTTGCTCTGGGTTTTCTCAGTCTCGCTGGCCGCGGGACCTCCGTCACACGAGTGTCAGGTCCGTTACCGGGGCCCGGCGGCGAGGAGAACCAGGGGTTCAGTGGTTCCTCGCAGATCGAGGTCCCCCACAGATCGAGGTCCCCATGCAGCCTGAAGGGTCAAAGGTGGGACGTCTGGGTTTGGTTTGGAACAACCGTTTTAGTCGACCGTGTTAACACGTCAAAACTGCCGGGAACCTCTGGCCCTCCTGGTGTGCCACAGGGGCCTCCGAGATGGACCCTGGTCACATGGATATATCTATTGAGTTAAACTTATAAGGTTTTTACACCGCTGCTTGACTGCGTGGATAACCAGTTGTACTACTGAGTACCACCAAGTACTACTGAGTACCACCAAGTACTACCGAGTACTATCAAGTACTACCGAGTACCACATAGTACTACCTAGTACCACAGAGTACTACCGAGTGCTATCAAGTGCTACAGAGTACTACTGAGTACTACAAAACCATGTTTAACTGTTTAATGTTAAAGTACCGGGCATTGCATTTGAAACAGCACCCCAGTATTATTTTCCCATTAGTGTCTATTTCTAGAGCGGGCACACATTTGTCTTTACTGTTCCTTTCAAACCTGCTGGGAATAAAATCTATATTGGAAGCACACTGCCTCTATGTTTGTGGTGTAGAATGGTGCCTGGATCTCAGTTTGCTGGCCCCTTTTCAAACCCACCTCTCATTTTGATTTGACAAGAAAACCATGTCTTGAGTCTGATACTCCCCCGTCTCCCCAGATAAGGCCTCTGTTCAATAACAGATACTAGAGAACGAGATATTTTGTATTTATTCACCACGCTCAGTGGAGCGCAGGAGTGAAGGGAAAATGTTTATTCTGCCCCGACTGAGCTAGAAAGATGCTGGATCTTAATTTGCTCGTCCTGTTGATGCACGGATTATATGCTGCACAGGACGTAATGTTAATGGAGGTCTAAACTTATAAAATGCCTTTATCTGTCTGTCATTTTCACTCAACCCTCCCTCCCTCTGTCTCTTCCTCCTTTTCAAACTCTCCATCCTCTCTCCCTCTCTCCCTCTCCCTCTCTCTCTCCCCCTCTCTCCCCCTCCCACTCTCTCTTTATCCTTCTCTTTCTCGCAACCCAACTTTTTTCATTGATTATGTCCCTCCCTCTCTGCATCTCAGACTTTCTCTCGCGCACACACACGCACACACACACACACACACACACACACACACACACACACACACACACACACACACACACACACACACACACACACACACACACACACACACACACACACACACACACACACACACACACACACACACACACACACACACACACACACACACACACACACACACACACACACACACACACACACACACACACACACACACACACACACACACACACACACACACACACACACACACACACACACACACACACACAGCTTAGGTTACAGGGTAATTGGAACTATGTTAGTGTGTGACGTTCCTGAACCCACCAGAGATTCCCAGTTTCTTGTTATGGTTTCTATCAGGTCTGCATAGGGCTGGCAAGAGGTGTGTGTGCGCTTGTGTGTGTGGGTGTGTTTGTGTGGGAGAGAAGGAAGATGAATGAACTGTGCATGTACTTGTGTGTGTGTGTTAAAGGGTCTGGAGAGGTAGTGGTGTCCTCTCTCTTAATTCTACACCTTTATCCTCTTGTCCCTCAGTGGCCCCGCCCTCTTACCTAAAACCTCAGTGGCCCCGCCCTCTTACCTAAAACCTCAGTGGCCCCGCCCTCTTACCTAAAACCTCAGTGGCCCCGCCCTCTTACCTAAAACCTCAGTGGCCCCGCCCTCTTACCTAAAACCTCAGTGGCCCCGCCCTCTTACCTAAAACCTCAGAGGCCCCGCCCTCTTGCCTAAAACCTCAGTGGCCCCGCCCTCTTGCCTAAAACCTCAGCGGCCCCACCCTCTTGCCTAAAACCTCAGCGGCCCCGCCCTCTTACCTAAAACCTCAGCGGCAGGCCCTTTCTGCTAGCATGTGCTATTTGCATGTCGTATGCACAACCTTGTGGGCTCTACGGTCATTTTAAAATCTCAAATATTCAAGTGCTGGAGGGACTCGAGGCCCTAAAAACAAAACATATCCAAATACTTTTGGCGCTGACTGAATGTGTTTCCTAGTGTCTGTATCCTGAGGTGTAACAGTGTCTATGTGGCATGTACGCATGCAGTGACACACGGTAGTTTTATTTGGTCGATATGTAAAGTGTTGAGGGCTTATGCTTATCCACTCTATGCAATCAAACCAACCTATCTCGTTCCAGGCTGCCCCAAAGCTTCTTTCTGTTTGGAGAATCGGACGGATGTTTAAGTTTGAATGTCACCTACAATAAAACTTGAGTTTTATAAAAATAGATGTATGTATAAAACTACACAAATAGCTTGTCCTATTTCCATTCAATACGGAGGAGAAAAGATGAGAATGTATGTTCTAAGGCAGTGTTTGGTCTGGTTACTGTATAGCAGACTGCATTTGGTTCTCCTCATGAGAATGTATGTTCTAAGGCAGTGTTTGGTCTGGTTACTGTATAGCAGACTGCATTTGGTTCTCCTCATGAGAATGTATGTTCTAAGGCAGTGTTTGGTCTGGTTACTGTATAGCAGACTGCATTTGGTTCTCCTCAGAGCACTCCTGAAGTTCCCTTTAATGTCCATTTAAACAGTGAACCCGTGGTCCCATGATTACCCTGTGTGGATAGGCCATATAACTTTAGAGGTCCTAGGGTCCCTGGTTGGGAACCCTGGTTCTAAGTTGTGGGACGTTTTTCTGTTGGGAGCATGGAGCTACTTTGTTAGCCATTGTTTTACTGCTGGACCGCAGGGATTTTACTGGCTGAAGCCTCTTGTATTGGGATGCTTGGACAGCAGTACAACACCAGTGAGTGTTCCTATGTTCAGATGCTGCATGCATCAACCAGTGGGCAGCAGTACATAACCAGAGAGTGTTCCTATGTTCAGATGCTGCATGCATCAACCAGTGGACAGCAGTATGGATCTCTATACTAGACAAAACATCATGTTCTTACAGTTCTCTATATTAGACAAAACATCATGTTCTTACAGTTCTCTATATTAGACAAAACATCATGTTCTTACAGTTCTCTATATTAGACAAAACATCATGTTCTTACAGTTCTCTAAACTAGACAAAACATCAGGTTCTTACAGTTCTCTATATTAGACAAAACATCATGTTCTTACAGTTCTCTAAACTAGACAAAACATCATGTTCTTACAGTTCTCTATATTAGACAAAACATCATGTTCTTACAGTTCTCTATACTAATCAAAACAACATGTCCTTACAGTTCGGAACGAGAACCATAATCAGGTTTATTCACCACGTCTGTTTACACGCGCACGCACACGCACGCACACGCACACACACACACACACACACACACACACACACACACACACACACACACACACACACACACACACAGATTTTCTTCGGACAACTTGCTGCAGCATTTAGAACACACATTTTAAGACGTACACAAAACAGGGCGAACAAAGCAAAATACACAACATGATCAGAGACCCGGCCTAGTTGGCATATGTACTGGGTGTATACTGTATATAATGTGTAATGTGTATCTGGTATATATGTACTGGGTGTATACTGTATATAATGTGTAATGTGTATCTGGTATATATGTATTGGGTATATACTGTATATAATGTGTAATGTGTATCTGGTATATATGTACTGGGTATATACTGTATATAATGTGTAATGTGTATCTGGTATATATGTACTGGGTATATACTGTATATAATGTGTATCTGGTATATATGTACTGGGTATATACTGTATATAATGTGTAATGTGTATCTGGTATATATGTACTGGGTATATACTGTATATAATGTGTAATGTGTATCTGGTATATATGTATTGGGTATATACTGTATATAATGTGTAATGTGTATCTGGTATATATGTACTGGGTATATACTGTATATAATGTGTAATGTGTATCTGGTATATATGTACTGGGTATATACTGTATATAATGTGTAATGTGTATCTGGTATATATGTACTGGGTATATACTGTATATAATGTGTAATGTGTATCTGGTATATATGTACTGGGTATATACTGTATATAATGTGTAATGTGTATCTGGTATATATGTACTGGGTATATACTGTATATAATGTGTAATGTGTATCTGGTATATATGTACTGGGTATATACTGTATATAATGTGTAATGTGTATCTGGTATATATGTACTGGGTATATACTGTATATAATGTGTATTGTGTATCTGAATTGTGCAAAGGATTCTCTTTACCAGTCAAAACAACATGTCCTTACAGTCCCCTATACTAGTCCCAATACAAGAACAACATGTGCTAGTCAAAATAGCCTATAGTTATTGTGATGGTGTACAGTCTGTGTGCTGGTGTACAGTCCGTGTGTTGGTCTATAGTCTGTGTGTTGGTCTATAGTGTGTGTGTTGGTCTATAGTCTGTGTGTTGGTGTACAGTCTGTGTGTTGGTGTACAGTCTGTGTATTGGTGTATAGTCTGTGTTTTCTAGACGAGCGTTATTCATAGAGATCTATGGAAACTGGAGGGGGTTAGGCTAATTACCTCTCTCTGCCTGGCCTTGACTCGGTGCCTGCAAGTGTGACTGCAATTTGCGCTCCGTCTCCAGGTTCAAATCCACGACCTTCCGCGGCTTCAGGGCAGAACAGAAGAGAGGATTGAAGGCAGATGAGGCCGTTTGGCCTATCAAGCGGTGTCCTGGTGAGACGTCACTTTCCGTAATTGGTGCCAGATCTCCCCTCTGTGAGGAACCGGCACCGTGGTAACCCAGATCCACCTCGGCAACAGACTCCATGCGTCAGTGTGTCGGTATTCACCGGCAGCTCGTCCAGCTCATCCGTTCTGCTCAGCGGCGATCGTCCCCATTTAGGACTTCACCATTAATATTACCACAGGCGTAATGACCGTGTGTGTGTGTCTACGCGAATTCAGTGTGTGTGTGTGTAAACCTAGCTATGTGTGTGTGTGTGTTCTCACCAGTGACAGTGCTCCCGTGAGTAAGTAGAGTGCTGACCCTAGCACTCCAGTCTGAGCACATGGATGCAATCAGGGCGGACGGAGAGGGCTGGGATGTTTAATGAGCAGAAGACAAAGCTTCTCTCTTCCACCGGTCTTCTTTATGGACCCGCCAACTGGGGGTTAACGGGGGAGATCGTGACCACCCTGTGATGTTCCTCACTGGACAGGGAGTTCCTCAGGGAGCCCACAGGGAAACTGATTAATCTCAGTCTCTCTGCGGCATGTACAGCTTTTTGTGGGTACATATTCTCGGAGGAATAAATAGAGAGTGTGAGAAGTGGAAAGTGGGAGAGTCAGAGGGGGGGAGACAGAAAGGGGGAGAGAGAGAGAGGGGGGAGAGAGAGAGGGGGGGAGAGAGAGGGGGCAGAGAGGGAGAGAGAGAGAGAGAGAGAGAGAGAGAGGGGGAGACAGAAAGGGGGAGAGAGAGGGGGGAGAGAGAGGGGGGAGAGAGGGGGGGAGGGGGAGAGAGAGAGGGGGAGAGAGAGGGGGGGAGAGAGAGGGGGAGAGAGAGGGAGAGAGAGAGAGGGGGAGAGAGAGAGAGAGAGAGGGAGAGAGAGAGAGAGAGAGGGAGAGAGAGAGGGAGGGTGAAAAAGAGGTAGAATTCATTTGAATTTGTGCCTTCTGGGTTCTGCAAGAGTACTTTGCAATTGCAAAGAAAAACTCAAAACTCAAGTGGAACAGAATTAGACCCAACGATGTATTGAAAAATGGAAAATCAAATTCACTGAAGGACTTGTTGTGTGCTTGCCAGCTTTTAACGTTAAAAAATGTGTATGAATTTGAAGTTTGGATGGCCAAGCCAAGTGGAAAAAAGTTTGTTTGGTCTTGTCACCTAGAGTTTTGCTTCGCCTTTCACAAGCACACCTAATTATTCATTGGAATAAAAAAAACACAAGATTGATCTGAAAGACACTACAAGAAAATGGAAGGAAAACTTGAAATCTATCCGGCACTAAACAGACAGAACATCTTGATGGACTATCTGAGGATTGTGACTTAAAGGAAACGGATGAAAGCACAGACAGGTCCCCAACTCAGAGACGTCAGCCTCGTAGGCCAGTCATCACAAACCTTACCGCCCACAGACCAGAGACCTGCACAAACCCTGCTTAGAAGCAGGGACAGGACTGCAATACCCAATACACTGTGACAAATACCGAAACCAAAAGGGAAGCTTTGTTCCCCTGGACAATCTGAATTTGGAGCGAATTATATGAAAACAGTCAAATAGCTAGGGCATCTGGTCAGAAGAATGTGGAGACAAAAAAGCCAATGGAAAGTGTGAACATACTAAACCAATTGATCTATTTCCAATTTGTTTTTGTTTTAGCTCCACCCTACCCTAGCTCTACCCTACCCTAGCTCTACCTTACCCTAGCTCCACCCTACCCTAGCTCTACCTTACCCTAGCTCCACCCTACCCTAGCTCTACCTTACCCTAGCTCCACCCTACCCTAGCTCTACCTTAGCTCTACCCTAGCTCCACCCTACCCTAGCTCTACCCTAGCTCCACCCTACCCTAGCTCTACCCTAGCTCTACCTTACCCTAGCTCTACCTTACCCTAGCTCCACCCTACCCTAGCTCCACCCTACCCTAGCTCTACCCTAGCCTAGCTCTACCTTACCCTAGCTCTACCTTACCCTAGCTCTACCTTACCCTAGCTCTACCTTACCCTAGCTCTACCTTACCCTAGCTCTACCTTACCCTAGCTCTACCTTACCCTAGCTCTACCTTACCCTAGCTCCACCCTACCCTAGCTCCACCCTACCCTAGCTCTACCCTAGCCTAGCTCTACCTTACCCTAGCTCTACCTTACCCTAGCTCTACCTTACCCTAGCTCTACCCTACCCTAGCTCTACCCTAGCCTAGCTCTACCTTACCCTAGCTCTACCTTACCCTAGCTCTACCTTACCCTAGCTCTACCCTAGCCTAGCTCTACCCTAGCCTAGCTCTACCCTAGCCTAGCTCTACCCTACCCTAGCTCTACCCTAGCCATAGCTCAGCCCTAGCTCAGGCCAAGCTCAGCCCTAGCTCAGTATTTTTACCATTAAAACACACTTAATCAAACCCCCATAGCACAACCTGGTCCCATGTTAGCCAATCCTCCTCTTCCTGTTAGTCTCCTAACCACTCCTGGGCGTCCCTACAGCTAAGCTAATCTTCAACACAAAAACACTTACCCTTACTGTGTTTCCATTCACACGAGAACAACAACCGGCACAATTGCTTTAGGAAATAGGGGCTCCTTAGCGCAGGAACTTGTTTCCTGGCTATTTGAACGTCAGAATCGTAGGGAGGAAAAAAATCAATGACGCTAAGTGTGGCATTCAAGTCACAGGCTTCGCTGAGGAGGCCACTCTCTGATTATAGCGGACAAACTGCCAAGGGATTAGATGAACTGGACCATGAGACCAAAAGAGAGGGAATATTAATTACTGCGGCTATGTGCATGCATTTGATTGGACGGCTTATGGCCCATCTGTAATTAGTGTTACCGAGACAGAAAAGAGGAGTTTGGATTAAAAAACAACCGATTCCAATTATGCAGTATTGTTTTGCAGTTGTTTTAAAGTTGCGAGTTGTCACTATTAATTGGACTTCAACAATTAGGGGGAAAAAGGACACAGCATGATAAATAAAGAGCATAGAGAATATGGGTACATGGTATTGTATTCCCACAGTATCTAATTCAAGTGGGATAAATTGTTTAAAGCTGCTTGAAAGGAGATATAATAGCCAAACAAAATAAGGTCAATTTTAGGACCTTCAAAAGTCCTTCTGACCTTTACGAAGCGCCATTTGTAAGCTACCGGTCACCATGGTGGCGCTATTCTACCTCACATGAGAACGTGGACAGTCTTTGTTCCGTTGGAGCACTTTGCTTCCCAGTCACATGCTTCCCATTAAGAACAGTTTACTTCCATCAAGACATATTTCTGCAGGCCTTTGATTTAAACCAGAGACAAAGGAAGGTTCTTTTGGTGGATCTGTTTCAAACGCATCGGACGGCCCCATCTTAAAATGATCTGAGTTACGGGGAATTCTGCCCCGGTCGTTCCTCCCAGCTGTGTCCGTGCATTTCAAAAGGTGTAGTAAAGATTATTTTACACTTCATTATTGCTAATGGAGCTCGAAGGTTTGAAACTCGGGAGTGAATTCGACGGGGAATGAGAAGAGACACGCACGATTCGAGGCCCAGATTGGGTTTACATATTTATTCCATTCGCTCCGATCCACTGGCAGGGTAAATAAGGCTTGGATTTCACAGAGCGCTCCGGCAAACTGTCCGTCTGCCCGTTCGAATTAGAGTAGTTCCAATCCACCAAATGTTTGACAAATTTGATAATGTCTCCGCGCTTCAATGCATTGTCGCAGGGCAGCACTTCAAAGGAACGGCGTTCACCCTCCTGGTCAATGTGAGCCTTTGTTCTGTGGTCTCAGTTAATCGTCGCCATACTCAAAACAATAGGAGAAAACAGAAGACCCGCTGGGTCAGAGTCCAACTCGTTAACAGACCCGGGTTCAGCTAGAATTAATTTCAAGTACTTCAGCTGCACTTGGTTAAAATCGCCGGTTGCAATGAAACAGTCCCCAAATTGCGAAACACCACACATATTGCGGACCCAGACAGGCACATTAAACTATTACACATTTTCTGCACTGTAATATTACCAGGTAAGTATATATATTAAGTTGTGAACATACTCTTTTGTAACAGCAATGACTTGTTAGCAATTAGCATTAAGCACATATCTTAGAATGTCAGACATGAGTCATGTCCTGACTGACTCTGGCTCACCCTGGTTCTGGCCCATGTTTGATCGATCAACATTTTAGCTGAAGATCGGCAAGGACTGTGGCTGAATATACAGTGAAAGACAGAAGTTGCATCTCATCTTAACTTATTCCAAAACACGTCTTAGAATTAGAATGCTGTTTTTGGATGTGTCCACACAGTCGTATTCACCAAGAATTTGAACAAAAAACGGATCCTTAATTGCCTGTTCTGTTTTTGGATATGCGTTCCGAACTCATTAGGTGTGTGGAACGATTGTCATTTTTAAATATGTACCGCATTATTATCAGATCTAACTTGTTATCAGTAGACACACCAATGGTCTGCAACGACCAGAGTCAACTCTACATCAACTGGATTAAGGCCCAGGTGCCAGAATTTACAAATCCATAAATAGTAATGTGTCCTAGTGTTTAGCAGTTCCAGTGGAGCTGCTTCTGTTTATTCAGGAAATACAGTGTTGAGTATAGATGAGCATGGCAATAGTATATATCAATGTTTGTTTTGTAACCAATATCAGTCATTACAGTCATGAATACACACAGCTGCTTTCAGGCAAAAAGATGCATCCTCCATAGATATAAAGAACAATGTGTTAAACCAAATGTCAAAAAATGTCATTACTGTAAATAACTGTACTGTAAAAAATACACTACTGCTGCTACATGCACCATAAACTGATGACAATGTAGTTTAAACCTATCAGTCAATACTCATGAATACACACTGCTGCAACATGCACCATAGTATGCAATGGGTTAAACCTATCAGTCAATACTCAGGAATACACACTAGCAAGATAGTATGGAATGTGTTAAACCTATCAGTCATTAGCATTATAGTAGCTAACGCTAGCTAGCAGCTAACGCTAGCTAACATGCTAACGCTAGCTAGCGCGGACGCTAGCTAACATGCTAACGTGTAAACAGAGACCCAGAGAAAGAAGTTACCCATCCATTCATTGCTGCAGGCTGTCTGAATGTATGCATAAACTTACAGTAGTAGCTAACGCTAGCTAGCGCTAACGCTAGCTAACATGCTAACGATAGCTAGCGCGCTAACGCTAGCTAACATGCTAACGTGTAAACAGAGACCCAGAGAAAGAAGTTACCCATCCATTCATTGCTGCAGGCTGTCTGAATGTATGCATAAACTTACAGTAGTAGCTAACGCTAGCTAGCGAGCTAACGCTAGCTAACATGCTAACGATAGCTAGCGCGCTAACGCTAGCTAACATGCTAACGTGTAAACAGAGACCCAGAGAAAGAAGTTACCCATTCATTCATTCTTTCTTTGCTGCAGGATATGTCTGTGGCTGTTGATTGCAGTGTCTGTGGCTGTTGCCTGGCAGCCATGCCTTTGTCAGGAGGACCAGCTGTTCTCATCGATATCAGAGCGCGCTGCCTCCTCCCCCCCACCCCTTCCAGAATGTTCCTACTATTTAGCCAATCAACAACCAGAAAATGCTGCTTCACTGTCTATCATTTCAAAAGATTCAGACATGGTCGTATACTTTTAGCTCTACTAACCAGAGTTTTACTCACACAGTTTAAACAATTACATCATGAGAATCCTAAGAACCAGGCGGACATTTTGATGTATAACATGTATCTGTAACCCCAGAAATGTAGGCGCTATCACAATTTACAAACGAACAAAAAAACACCAAAAATCGCTTTCAAATTAGAGTGGAGAAAATCACCGTTTCTATGGATGTCTATGGGGAGGCGCAAGTTGGAAACAAAAGGACATAACGAAATAAATATATATGTTACAGCTTATATTTGAACATTTTGAGTGACAGCACAAATAGATGAACGTTTTGATATGCCATTTGTGTGTAAAGGGTTGAAACTCAGGCAGCAGTAGCAGTTTACAAATGTTCTCTACATTTTCTGCTGAATGGGCTCTCACACTCTAGTTTTGAAGATTCCGTCAATGTATTTCAATGGGGATTAATTAGCGACATTATCGTTAATATTTCGTAAACTACATAACGAAACCTTCTACAAAACAATGCCAACTAAATAGAGTTCGGGACGCACATTTTGACACCTTTTTTGTCCATCTAGTGCAAAAACTGTGGGAGGAGTAGGGGGGGACAAAATTGATATAATAATAATAATATATATGTGAGATTACAATAATAATAATAACTAGATAGCGTACAATTTCTGCTGAAATTGTGATGATGTGTGCTTGCGGCCACCCGTAGTCGACTGTGTACTGATATCAACTGCCAAACTGAGGTGACACTGCTGCTGCATGCACCATAGTATACAATGTGTTAAACCTATCAGTCATTACTCATGAATACACACTGATGCTGCAAGGACCATAGTATACAATGTGTTAAACCTATCAGTCATTACTCATGAATACACACTGCTGCTATATGCACCATAGTATACAATGTGTTAAACCTATCAGTCATTACTCATAAATACACACTGCTGCTGCAAGCACCATAGTATACAATGTGTTAAACCACCATAGTATACAAATGTGTTAAACATATCAGTCATTACTCATGAATACACACTGCTGCTACATGCACCATAGTATACAATGTGTTAAACCACCATAGTATGCAATGTGTTAAACCTATCAGTCATTACTCATGAATACACACTACTGCTGCAAGCACCATAGTATGCAATGGGGGATGCCTAAAGGGAGGGAGAGCAAGCAGCAACAATTCACATGCTTTAGTATTGTATAAACGTAGTTAGTATTAACCTGGCAGTCAAGCTCAACAGGAAGTTACCATACAGGCCCCCTGTCTCATATCACTTTCCTGCCAGCCCTGACGCAGTGACTTTTGATTTGTTATAGAATAAACATGGACTCATCAGGTAGCCTTCTTTAAAGAAGGGAAACCCTCAACAGTTTACATGAAATTACCAGTAATAGTTCATTGGTGGGGGGCAAGGTTTGCTTCACACCGGCTTCAAATGTTTTTCCTGGGCCTTTGCATCCTATCCTATCACCGTGACCTCTGTGAAAAAGAGAAGACAGTACAATGGACAGGAGTTTAGCACATGTTTAAATCTTCTCAGTTAATATGTACTTATTTTTATTGACTGGTTCATACCTCCCTGTCAAGTATACAATGTATAAAAACCTATCAGTCATTTCTCATGAATACACACTGCTGCTACATGCACCATAGTATACAATGTGTTAAACCACCATAGTATACAATGTGTTAAACCTATCAGTCATTACTCATGAATACACACAACTGCTGCAAGCACCATAGTATGCAATGTGTTAAACCTATCAGTCATTACTCATGAATACACACTACAGCTACATGCACCATAGTATGCAATGGGTTAAACCTATCAGTCATTACTCATGAATACACACTGCTGCTACATGCACCATAGTATACAATGTGTTAAACCTATCAGTCATTAATCATGAATACACACTGAATACACACTGCTGCTACATGCACCATAGTATACAATGTGTTAAACCTATCAGTCATTACTCATGAATACACACTACTGCTGCATGCACCATAGTAGCATATGAAACAGCATTATAAACTGCTAACGCTAGCTAGCGCGCTAACGCTAGGTAACATGCTAACGTGTAAACAGAGACCCAGAGAAAGAACTTACCAATTCATTCATGCTGCAGCTGTAGCTAACGCTAGCTAACATGCTAACGCGCGCTAACGCTAGCTAACATGCTAACGTTAGCTAACATGCTAACGTTAGCTAGCGCGCTAACGCTAGCTAGCGCGCTAACGCTAGCTAACATGCTAACGTGTAAACAGAGACCCAGAGAAAGAACTTACCCATTCATTCTTTCATCGCTGCAGGATATGTCTGTGGCTGTTAATTGCAGTGTCTGTGGCTGTTGCCTGGCAGCCATGCCTTTGTCAGGAGGACCAGCTGTTCTCATCGATATCAGAGCGCGCTGCCTCCTTCCCCCGCCCCTTCCAGAATGTTCCTACTATTTAGCCAATCAACAACCAGAAAATGCTGCTTCACTGTCTATCATTTCAAAAGATTCAGACATGGTCGTATACTTTTAGCTCTACTAACCAGAGTTTTACTCACACAGTTTAAACAATTACATCATGAGAATCCTAAGAACCAGGCGGACATTTTGATGTATAACATGTATCTGTAACCCCAGAAATGTAGGCGCTATGACAATTTACAAACGAACAAAAAAACACCAAAAATCGCTTTCAAATTAGAGTGGAGAAAATCACCGTTTCTATGGATGTCTATGGGGAGGCGCAAGTTGGAAACAAAAGGACATAACGAAATAAATATATATGTTACAGCTTATATTTGAACATTTTGAGTGACAGCACAAATAGATGAACGTTTTGATATGCCATTTGTGTGTAAAGGGTTGAAACTCAGGCAGCAGTAGCAGTTTACAAATGTTCTCTACATTTTCTGCTGAATGGGCTCTCACACTCTAGTTTTGAAGATTCCGTCAATGTATTTCAATGGGGATTAATTAGCGACATTATCGTTAATATTTCGTAAACTACATAACGAAACCTTCTACAAAACAATGCCAACTAAATAGAGTTCGGGACGCACATTTTGACACCTTTTTTGTCCATCTAGTGCAAAAACTGTGGGAGGAGTAGGCGGGGACAAAAGTGATATAATAATAATAATAATAATATATAACTATGTGTCCTTGACCATAGTCAAGCACACATAACTAGATTTTTCTGCTGAAATTGTGATGATGTGTGCTTGCGGCCACCCGTAGTCGACTGTGTACTGATATCAACTGCCAAACTGAGGTGACACTGCTGCTGCATGCACCATAGTATACAATGTGTTAAACCTATCAGTCATTACTCATGAATACACACTGATGCTGCAAGGACCATAGTATACAATGTGTTAAACCTATCAGTCATTACTCATGAATACACACTGCTGCTATATGCACCATAGTATACAATGTGTTAAACCTATCAGTCATTACTCATAAATACACACTGCTGCTGCAAGCACCATAGTATACAATGTGTTAAACCACCATAGTATACAAATGTGTTAAACATATCAGTCATTACTCATGAATACACACTGCTGCTACATGCACCATAGTATACAATGTGTTAAACCACCATAGTATGCAATGTGTTAAACCTATCAGTCATTACTCATGAATACACACTACTGCTGCAAGCACCATAGTATGCAATGGGGGATGCCTAAAGGGAGGGAGAGCAAGCAGCAACAATTCACATGCTTTAGTATTGTATAAACGTAGTTAGTATTAACCTGGCAGTCAAGCTCAACAGGAAGTTACCATACAGGCCCCCTGTCTCATATCACTTTCCTGCCAGCCCTGACGCAGTGACTTTTGATTTGTTATAGAATAAACATGGACTCATCAGGTAGCCTTCTTTAAAGAAGGGAAACCCTCAACAGTTTACATGAAATTACCAGTAATAGTTCATTGGTGGGGGGCAAGGTTTGCTTCACACCGGCTTCAAATGTTTTTCCTGGGCCTTTGCATCCTATCCTATCACCGTGACCTCTGTGAAAAAGAGAAGACAGTACAATGGACAGGAGTTTAGCACATGTTTAAATCTTCTCAGTTAATATGTACTTATTTTTATTGACTGGTTCATACCTCCCTGTCAAGTATACAATGTATAAAAACCTATCAGTCATTTCTCATGAATACACACTGCTGCTACATGCACCATAGTATACAATGTGTTAAACCACCATAGTATACAATGTGTTAAACCTATCAGTCATTACTCATGAATACACACAACTGCTGCAAGCACCATAGTATGCAATGTGTTAAACCTATCAGTCATTACTCATGAATACACACTACAGCTACATGCACCATAGTATGCAATGGGTTAAACCTATCAGTCATTACTCATGAATACACACTGCTGCTACATGCACCATAGTATACAATGTGTTAAACCTATCAGTCATTAATCATGAATACACACTGCTGCTACATGCACCATAGTATACAATGTGTTAAACATATCATTAATCATGAATACAGTCATTACATCATGAATACACACTACTGCTGCATGCACCATAGTAGCATATGAAACAGCATTATAAACTGCTAACGCTAGCTAGCGCGCTAACGCTAGGTAACATGCTAACGTGTAAACAGAGACCCAGAGAAAGAACTTACCAATTCATTCATGCTGCAGCTGTAGCTAACGCTAGCTAAACGCGCTAACATGCTAGCTAACATGCTAACGTTAGCTAACATGCTAACGTTAGCTAGCGCGCTAACGCTAGCTAGCGCGCTAACGCTAGCTAACATGCTAACGTGTAAACAGAGACCCAGAGAAAGAACTTACCCATTCATTCTTTCATCGCTGCAGGATATGTCTGTGGCTGTTAATTGCAGTGTCTGTGGCTGTTGCCTGGCAGCCATGCCTTTGTCAGGAGGACCAGCTGTTCTCATCGATATCAGAGCGCGCTGCCTCCTTCCCCCCGCCCCTTCCAGAATGTTCCTACTATTTAGCCAATCAACAACCAGAAAATGCTGCTTCACTGTCTATCATTTCAAAAGATTCAGACATGGTCGTATACTTTTAGCTCTACTAACCAGAGTTTTACTCACACAGTTTAAACAATTACATCATGAGAATCCTAAGAACCAGGCGGACATTTTGATGTATAACATGTATCTGTAACCCCAGAAATGTAGGCGCTATGACAATTTACAAACGAACAAAAAAACACCAAAAATCGCTTTCAAATTAGAGTGGAGGAAATCACCGTTTCTATGGATGTCTATGGGGAGGCGCAAGTTGGAAACAAAAGGACATAACGAAATAAATATATATGTTACAGCTTATATTTGAACATTTTGAGTGACAGCACAAATAGATGAACGTTTTGATATGCCATTTGTGTGTAAAGGGTTGAAACTCAGGCAGCAGTAGCAGTTTACAAATGTTCTCTACATTTTCTGCTGAATGGGCTCTCACACTCTAGTTTTGAAGATTCCGTCAATGTATTTCAATGGGGATTAATTAGCGACATTATCGTTAATATTTCGTAAACTACATAACGAAACCTTCTACAAAACAATGCCAACTAAATAGAGTTCGGGACGCACATTTTGACACCTTTTTTGTCCATCTAGTGCAAAAACTGTGGGAGGAGTAGGCGGGGACAAAATTGTGATAATAATAATAATAATATATATGTGAGATTACTAGATAGCGTACAATTTCTGCTGAAATTGTGATGATGTGTGCTTGCGGCCACCCGTAGTCGACTGTGTACTGATATCAACTGCCAAACTGAGGTGACACTGCTGCTGCATGCACCATAGTATACAATGTGTTAAACCTATCAGTCATTACTCATGAATACACACTGATGCTGCAAGGACCATAGTATACAATGTGTTAAACCTATCAGTCATTACTCATGAATACACACTGCTGCTATATGCACCATAGTATACAATGTGTTAAACCTATCAGTCATTACTCATAAATACACACTGCTGCTGCAAGCACCATAGTATACAATGTGTTAAACCACCATAGTATACAAATGTGTTAAACATATCAGTCATTACTCATGAATACACACTGCTGCTACATGCACCATAGTATACAATGTGTTAAACCACCATAGTATGCAATGTGTTAAACCTATCAGTCATTACTCATGAATACACACTACTGCTGCAAGCACCATAGTATGCAATGGGGGATGCCTAAAGGGAGGGAGAGCAAGCAGCAACAATTCACATGCTTTAGTATTGTATAAACGTAGTTAGTATTAACCTGGCAGTCAAGCTCAACAGGAAGTTACCATACAGGCCCCCTGTCTCATATCACTTTCCTGCCAGCCCTGACGCAGTGACTTTTGATTTGTTATAGAATAAACATGGACTCATCAGGTAGCCTTCTTTAAAGAAGGGAAACCCTCAACAGTTTACATGAAATTACCAGTAATAGTTCATTGGTGGGGGGGGCAAGGTTTGCTTCACACCGGCTTCAAATGTTTTTCCTGGGCCTTTGCATCCTATCCTATCACCGTGACCTCTGTGAAAAAGAGAAGACAGTACAATGGACAGGAGTTTAGCACATGTTTAAATCTTCTCAGTTAATATGTACTTATTTTTATTGACTGGTTCATACCTCCCTGTCAAGTATACAATGTATAAAAACCTATCAGTCATTTCTCATGAATACACACTGCTGCTACATGCACCATAGTATACACCATAGTATACAATGTTTAAACCACCATAGTATACAATGTGTTAAACCTATCAGTCATTACTCATGAATACACACAACTGCTGCAAGCACCATAGTATGCAATGTGTTAAACCTATCAGTCATTACTCATGAATACACACTACAGCTACATGCACCATAGTATGCAATGGGTTAAACCTATCAGTCATTACTCATGAATACACACTGCTGCTACATGCACCATAGTATACAATGTGTTAAACCTATCAGTCATTAATCATGAATACACACTGCTGCTACATGCACCATAGTATACAATGTGTTAAACATATCAGTCATTACTCATGAATACACACTACTGCTGCATGCACCATAGTAGCATATGAAACAGCATTATAAACTGCTAACGCTAGCTAGCGCGCTAACGCTAGGTAACATGCTAACGTGTAAACAGAGACCCAGAGAAAGAACTTACCAATTCATTCATGCTGCAGCTGTAGCTAACGCTAGCTAGCGCGCTAACGCTAGCTAACATGCTAACGTTAGCTAACATGCTAACGTTAGCTAGCGCGCTAACGCTAGCTAGCGCGCTAACGTGTAAACAGAGACCCAGAGAAAGAACTTACCCATTCATTCTTTCATCGCTGCAGGATATGTCTGTGGCTGTTAATTGCAGTGTCTGTGGCTGTTGCCTGGCAGCCATGCCTTTGTCAGGAGGACCAGCTGTTCTCATCGATATCAGAGCGCGCTGCCTCCTTCCCCCCGCCCCTTCCAGAATGTTCCTACTATTTAGCCAATCAACAACCAGAAAATGCTGCTTCACTGTCTATCATTTCAAAAGATTCAGACATGGTCGTATACTTTTAGCTCTACTAACCAGAGTTTTACTCACACAGTTTAAACAATTACATCATGAGAATCCTAAGAACCAGGCGGACATTTTGATGTATAACATGTATCTGTAACCCCAGAAATGTAGGCGCTATGACAATTTACAAACGAACAAAAAAACACCAAAAATCGCTTTCAAATTAGAGTGGAGGAAATCACCGTTTCTATGGATGTCTATGGGGAGGCGCAAGTTGGAAACAAAAGGACATAACGAAATAAATATATATGTTACAGCTTATATTTGAACATTTTGAGTGACAGCACAAATAGATGAACGTTTTGATATGCCATTTGTGTGTAAAGGGTTGAAACTCAGGCAGCAGTAGCAGTTTACAAATGTTCTCTACATTTTCTGCTGAATGGGCTCTCACACTCTAGTTTTGAAGATTCCGTCAATGTATTTCAATGGGGATTAATTAGCGACATTATCGTTAATATTTCGTAAACTACATAACGAAACCTTCTACAAAACAATGCCAACTAAATAGAGTTCGGGACGCACATTTTGACACCTTTTTTGTCCATCTAGTGCAAAAACTGTGGGAGGAGTGAGTGAGATTACAATATGGGGACAAAAATAATATATATGTGATATAATAATAATAATAATACAGTATATGTACTGTGAGATTACAATATGTGTCCTTGACAGTGTTGTACTGTAAATAACTGTACTGTAAAAAATGTGCAATGTTGTACTGTGAATAACTGTACTGTAAAAAAATTGCAGTGTTGTACTGTAAATAACTGAACTGTAAAACATGTAACAAAGTGTTGTACTGTACAATCGTCATCTACAACTCTCCTCAGGGGAGAGATAAGTGATTGAAGCAGAAGTGTATAGTTGGTGAACATGTATACAGTATCGTCATAACATACTGAGAACGGTGGGAAACACGGTATAAAACCACACGTTCTCATTCGCACAGGCACCTGATCTACAGAGCCGTCCCATTACGGCACATATTGCAGAGGTGATGCCGGAGAGGAGGGTCTTTGGAGTAGGTACACAGGCCTCTATTCGGGGCCAAAATAAATATTCTGTCAGGAAATAGGGCAGCCAAAATCCCAAGTTTAAAGTCTTCGGCAAGTTCTCCAGCAAGGACTTCTCGTCTGTCTGGAGAAACATCAAACCAAACGAACCCCTGGCCTGAAACTTACTGCCTGCTGAATAAACTAAACCAGTTCTACTGCGTATTTTACTCACAAACGCCCACCAATCACCAGGACATTTACCCTGTTCTACATCTCCCCCGCTTCCATCAATGTAAGGATACCGCTTTTGAATTTTATCGCTCACCATAATCCTAGAACTACTACAGGCCAAACTCCCACAGCTACAACTATCAGTGGAACACTGTCAACAAAAGCACCAATACATGTCCACTCTCTGGTGTATATATCACAGATATGTAAATGCTACATGCTTTATATCACAGATATGTTCATCAAGAGGACGCTAGCATGTTGGGCGCATTGATAAAAGTCATCCTCTTTGGTCGGGTTTGTGCTGCGCCAGTGGTCCTAATTAGTCAGATCAGAAAGGGTTTCATCTGCACGGATCCAGCTGATATTTAAGAGCTGTTGGCACCGTGATTCAATTAGGATCAGAGTAGCTGAAAGCTGATTTAGGGTGGTTTGACAACTCCGTTCTCTAAATTAGTATGGATATTTATTCTGGTTGGCCTATATATGTTGGCAATGTTTTAGAAATTGTCGTGGGCAACCTTGCATTCGATGCATTTGTTGAACAACTGTACATTTCTCTAAGTTTTTAGCCACAGTGCACAGTAGTGACATCTGGTGGTCAGAAATGCGTGTTGCATGTTCTTCCTACAATGTTGTAAAACAGATTAAACACACACAAAAAAGTGTATAAAATCAGTAGTTCGAAAAGTGACTAGTCAGACCAGACACAAATCTGGTCAGGCGTGTTGGTCGATATTCTGAGGAATGAACTTATTCCCATCCAGTAGTTGTGTATGAGGGTTGCCTACTAGGGGCAGATCTGAAGCTGTCCTATTTGCACAAGGGGGCCAACTGCTCTACGCTACAGATATTGGACGCCTCAGTGACTCATTTAGGGCACCCTTACTGGAAACCTCGAACAATCCGCTGCTATTTACACACATGAGGATCTTCTATACAGACATGGAAGACAGGTTGATGGTGGAAATGTAGATGTGTTGATGGTGTATTTAACCACAGTCTTCACAGAGGCTATGAAGTGTTTTCTGTAAGAAACAGACGGGGAAGAGCTCAGACACGTCTTCGACACGAGGGGAGTTGGTATGCCATCGGAGAGGATTGGCTGTACGCTCCAGGTTTGGCTTGTCCTTCTCTGGAACCAGGCCCTTCTCTGGAACCAGGCCTCCAAACACATTTGGGCACAATTAGCGAGCGACTTGGCAGAGGTTGCACGTTTTTCATATGTTGTTTTTGTACCGGCTGCCCTGTGAGAATGGAACACCGCCCTGGCGTTGCAAACGGCACTTTCTGCCAACCGAGTTACGCCGGACACGTGACGTCTTGCCCCATACTGTGGCCTAATGTGATTAGCGTCACGTTTCTTTCACTACAATCTAACAGAGTCGCTCTCTAAGGTAATATTAGGATAAATGTTAGTTTGGACAAAAAACTAAACCATCGTATCTGTGACGGATAAGTAGGTGGGTAGACACAAGAGCAGGGCAAACTGAGGATATTTATTAACCAAAATATTTTATAGCCAAAGAAACACTAAACAACTCTACAGGCCAGAAACAATACCAATTACCATTGGCCTACACCAAAGAGGGGCAGGCAATTTCACACACTGTGAATTGGGGAACTTAAATAAGGACAGTGATTAGTGAAACAGGTGAGGGAAATTAACAACACAACAACGTATTTTGTCTAACTGTCCTGCCATCATGTTTAACTCCTTTCAGACATCTTACATCGTTCTATTACTGACCAAGTCTCATATATAAAATAATGTTCATTTATTCATACAGAGAAATTAAGTCTATATCATCATTGTGTATAGATATATACATACAGAAAAAATATATATATAAATATCTTAATCAATATGTATAGATATCTTTAAAAAATATATAAATATAAATATATACAGGGGCTCTATGTATCACGGTTCCTAGTGGGCTAGGAGGGTGTTGGTTAGTTAATTCAGTCACAGCTGGTTTACATTGGGGTTTAATTAAAGTATCACGGCTGTTGGGGATTTGGTGATTATGTATTTTTAAAAGTCACTGTATTTGCTATTCACATTTGTTGGTTATTATTTCCCAATTCACATTGAGGTGAGTGGCTGTATTTTGAAGAAGTGTCGTTGTGGGAATGTTTTTTATAAGTCGCTCCATATGCGCGACATCATTTCAACCAGTTAGTGTTTCTTGCCGTTCTCGGTTTGTTTTATGTTTGTGTAAAATAAACGTGTTTTTGAACGGAATAACCTGGCTCTGCACATGTCATTCATGCACTAAACCTCCCGCGATCGTGACACTATGTCGTCAGCCTTTCTATGGATCTATTTCTACGGTCGCATATGTTCAACCTCAGTTGTTATCGCTGGTTCCCTCATTACATATGAATCATTTAGCACAGGCTCTTATCCAGAGTGCCTCACAGTATTTGTCGAACATATAACAAAGATACGAGACGAACTTGGATGTGAGTGCATTCAAATCAACTACAAGTTAGTGTGACCAGCCTGTGTTGGAATGAAGACCAAACAGATATAAACGCCATAAACATAATGCATTTGCACTCAGGGTTTTTCCTCTTAGTCATAATGACTGAATGTCACATTTTGAGATTGCCTCACCTCCAGCCAGAGAGTAATGTGACTCTGAAGGATATCCTGGTCATGCAGCTGCTTCCATGGCCAGCTTGGATAACATGGGTCCCATAGCATCCTTCTACACCTAACTGGTGAAAAATAGTCACAGTAATCCCATTTCCTTCAGATGGTCTCCCACTTAAAATGCAGAACGTTAGCTAAATGGCATGGTAATGTAATGTATCTAACAACATGACATGATAATGCTGATACAACTTGGGACTTTTTGCCCTACATAAGTGATCTGGAATTCTCACCATTTGTAGATTGTCTGCTGGAAAGTGCAATAGTGTCCTTTGAATTCCTTGTAAATGTATTTGTTAACCCCGGCCAGACTGATGGGCAGCGATACTGTTTCTTGTGAGGCCTTTGGATGGGTCGTTTGATGTTGGCATGACGTGTAACCACACACCCATATGGTAAAGACCACACCACACCATGTTTCTAATCTTCATGGAACCCTGGAACCTCCCTGGTTGCTCTCTAAAGGTTCTCTAATCATATGCACCTGTTAGAGCACACCTGATTCCAATTTGACTACTTTCTTTTCACATACGGAAATTGCATTTCTGTTCACTGTAATCGCGTGAATGGTTTCAAAGTGAACTTTATTGTGTTCGTTAAATCGGGTTATCTTATTCAATGTAGCTGGTTGGACATTTGCTTCCTATCTCCGTAGTATACCTGGCAGAGTCTGAGTGCAGCTAACTCGTGTATCGTTTGGATTTGTCCTGATGTGGATAATGATGACCATAACACAGAACTAACAACGTGTGAAGTTGGTTCCTGGTCATTATTGACCTGTACTACCTGATGATGTAACCAAGGGTGCCAGTGTGCCAGGGGTGGGAGGGGTCTGTTATAATTGTTCATGGGGGCTTCCAGGCCCAGAAGTCATATAGAACCTCAGAGTCCAGGTGGCAGCCGATAACCCTTCCACATTTTACCAGCGAGGTGTTTTACCGGGAGTTTTACCAGACGCAGTGACGAGAAGGTGAAGATGTGTCCTCAATTGACGGATTAGCCGGATCAGCACTAAATGATGCTTCAAGCGGTTTATTCACGGTCTTGTAGTGTGGGTGACTTTCCAGGTAAGACTGTGGTATGAGTTTGAGTGATTCGCTAAACGATGAGCAAAATCCCATGGTTTTCATTTTTACTTTTGTTTGTTGTATGCCACTGAATGTTCTGAGTTTTATCAAGGATTTATTGGGCTGGACTGGAAAGATTTATTTATTTATTGTAATGCACCTTTAGCAGCGCGTTTGGCCCTTTAATTGGGCATCTAGCAAACACATCCTACTGGCCTTGAGAGAACTTGAAAACCTGCTGATACTATTTCAAGCAAATAACAAACAGTCAATAGAAATGATGTACTCATGAGATGCCTCTGCCGACGTAACCCACGGAGCGCTGCAGTTCCATGGGAAAGTTCAAAGTGTTTCTGTCAACCCACAAGAACCATAAATCATTAGCAACTGGCTACAGACGGGGTGATCAAAGCCAGCCCCACACAGACAGACTACACACGGCTACACACTGCGAATATAATTGCTAGATATTGTGTTAGGTTTGGCTCTTTTAGCTAAAAATGGCTAAACAGCGGTGGCTTTATGTCAATGTAGCTGAGAGTGAAAAGTAGCTGCGGAGGCTGCAATGTGTGTGTGTGTGTGTGTATGTTCAGCCTGGGTGTTTGTAGAAGCACTTTGTCAATTAGTAAATAAAAGGTGGCTGGTTTTAATAGTTTGCATTGATACTCGCAGTACGATCGTAGGCTAGCTAGTACTACACTGGTCAGTGTTGTCGTGGACTAGCTAGTACTATACTGGTCAGTACTGTATTTTCCACTCTAAACCACCCTGGACTAGCCAGTCCTATTTCAGTCTTGTTCGATGTGGGAAGATGAGGAGACATTTATTAGAGGGAGAGTTTAACACAGTGATCTTTTAATGTCATATCAGGTCTATGTATCTATGTATCTTTCAGCTTCAATTCTTATCCAACTAGCTGGCTAAAATTAACCCCCATCCCACGGCCTCAGATTGGATGATCCTAAAATATATCGTCATGGAATGGTAAAACGAAGCAGATATAAGAGACGCCGATATGTGAATACACTTTTATACTTACTGAAGCCTTAAATACTTTTTGTGCAACTCACCCAGCTCCTTGCATTGTTAAAAACTCGTGAAGGAAACACCGATCCCCAGCGAATAACATTCAGCAGCTCTTCCTCTCATTCACATCTCTGTTTCTGGGACTTTCCTCAGACTCAACCGCCAGTCTCCTGGTTAAGGGAATGTTCACGTGAAACGGAAAACAACATGAGGTATGTAAGTGCGAGAATATTAACTCCTCTCCCGAGGGTTTTACCCTATTCCTGGGATCAACTTATTTCCTCACGATACAAGGATTTGGACACTGACGAATCCACTTCCAGCCATTTCAGGCTTTGTTTGTACCATTTTACAGACACATTTTTTTCTACCTATCTGAGAAACGGAGTTAGCCAGGGTGGTGGTGATGGTTGAGGGGGTGGGGGGGAGTAGGGTACATGAAATCTGGTTGAATTACTCAACCAAACCCTCAAGGCGTCTTCTCTTCCTCTTCTCCTTAAACATTGGCCACTCCCCCCACTTGTGTGACTCTCGATATGCACCCAAAGTGCATTATGGGGACAGTTATTCAATAAAAGCTTTATTTAAACCACATAACCAACACATGGGTAATCGTTTTCATCTTGCTTTAATAAACTGGGGGGTTAGGGTTATCAGAAGGGGAGAATATCTGAGCGACCGACCTGGCGGTGGGAGCATTTTTTTACCTTCTCAAAATGGTAGAAATTATTCGGTGGGGGCCCTTGGCTGTAGAGACAGAATTCCAATTACAGAAAATACAGGAAATAAGTAAAAAGAAAGGAGGGAAGAGAGAGAAAGTTTACAAAGGGCACCAATATTAAGCTGGGCCTCATGAGTCAAATGCATATTCACACAACTCATATGCGAAGGAGGACGAATTAGTCGCAGATGATGTGGAACAGTTACAGGGTTCTGCGAGGGAACCCGGGTTTCCTGCGTTGGCACAGAACCAAATCGTAGACGAGAAGTACGCCAAGGCCCACCTCAGCGTTCTCCATGACGGAACCCAGTTCTGTATTTTTCACTGATGTCCACTTCACTGCGCGATCACTGAATTAGCTCTTCTATGTATGAAATCGATATCACGCCCATGGCCTCGCACCCAGTGGACATAGAATCAACACACAGCCTCAGCTAGCCTGAGATACTACGGGAAGGGGGAGGGCTTGGGGGTGGGGGGCAAAGGCCAGTGCATGTCTCCCATCACAGTACGAAGGAGGGAAAAACAAATAAGAGAGAAAAACGATGGAAGGACCACAGAAAATAGAGCTGAGCCGGGAGAGGAATAATAGTTTTTGCTGGATGTTTATTTGAACGTCGCACAGAAGAGGGTGAGGTCAACCGGAGGATTTAGGGGTCCCCGAACAGGCCTAATAAAGTCAAGGTGGAATGAAAGGGACCCCCTGCCGGGTCACGATCAACATGATAGAGGAAGCCCAGACAAAACGAGGATCGGATCGGATGCCGTGTTTACGCGAACAACGCGCTCGCCAGAATTAAATTAAACACTTTCAGAGAGCATTATGGGTTCTGTGGTTTTTCATTGATCTGTAGTGTGGTTAATACTTTGCTACTAATTCATTGTGTGGCGTGTGTAGCTAAGAGCAAGAATTGATCAGAAGATCTTTAACCGGGAACAGCGGTTAGACATTTTTGACGATTGAAATGTCTACATCAACTGGTAGGCGACGTAATTGAATCCTGAATTTCCTTCATACTCAACGTCACATACACCCCCTCCCTTCCCACACTGAACACGACCTCATTGTGTTCGTAGTGTTGAACCTTTTCCTGGTCCCTGGAGTGGACACATACGACCGTCGCTTCCGGACGACTTGGTAATTCAGCAATAACCAGTTGTACCCATCCCTCCTCCCTTCCCCTTCGTCCCGGACTCCGCCTCGTCCAAGCAAGGACGTGCACGTGCTTCCATCAAAGCTTGTGTAACGTTTTGATTGCATGGTGAATACATTATTTATTAGATGTCAAGGGCCCCATCGCAAACCTTAAGTGGCAGTGTGTTGTAGTTGCTCAACGAATGGGGTTGGTGGAGATCAAAGACGGAGACATATGACAGGGGCAAAGGGGAGGCGGGGAGATCCAGGCTTGTCCTGCCTAATTGCAGTCTGGCGAGGGGAAACATCTCGTCGAGGCAACTTTTGAAAAGTTCATGCTTGGTTACACTTACGTAGTATAGGGAGATTTCATTTCCTACATTCCTAATTTGGCAAAAGCCAGATTAATGTGCTTTTCACTTGTGTCTAATTTGTCAATTTTGGCTCACTTTGAAGGTTCATTATATCGCCATTACTCTGGAGTACTGTTGGGACAGATCTGAGAACTGTACAGACTGGTTGAAACGGTTGGGTTTCTCACATGCTTTCCTTAGTTTTCCTGTTATCACACGGCAGCCCTGGTTTTAAATATTCACATGATAGCACCGGGATTCGAGTTATCACATAGTTATAGCATTCTCCATCTTTCTGTCTCTGATGTTAGGGATATTCTCCGCCCTCTTAGTCTCTGATATTAGCAACTCTCCTAATAGTTTTTTGTTGCTCTTCTATTTCTGCAGGTCTTTGCTGACCCTACACTGAGCCCTTTCTTTGATGTTTGTGAGGTCTGGTGTATCTGTCAGAGACATGCTAATTCATGGAACTGCCCACAGCCACCTGTTCTGTAACAACATCTGTCCAGACAGCTCAGCTCCGGCTGCAGGCTCCAGCTGCCTCACTCTCCAGACTGAAAAATAGACAGTCTGAGCCTCACAAAAGAATATAATCACTGTTTTAGGGGTACCTATTGAAGGACATAATTACTCTTTTAGGGTGACCTTTTAAAGAACATATTCACTGTTTTATTGGTACCTCTTGATGAACCATGGGCTCTGTGTTTGGGGTACTTCTGGATGAACTGTAGACACTGTTTTAAGGGTACTTCTAAATGAACTATTCGCACTGCGTTATAGAAATAAACATTTGCATTCCTGTCATAATATTCTAATATATTCCAGAATATGACCTGTAAATCGGTGATATGCTATTGTACTGTATTCTGTCAGGGAACAAATAAATGTCCTTGGATTTTAAGCTTCTCATAAACAAACCTGTCAGTGTCCCTGTTCCGAGGGAACGTAATACCAACAGAAATTACACATATTAATGAGAACTGTTTTGAAATGTTCTGTTGAAAATCTCCAACTTCTCCTCAGGGACCTGCATCCGTTTGCCGGTTTTTGAACTATTCCCAAGCGATCAAAGCCGATTGAAGGTGTTAACTAATTATCATTCCCCTGATTAGGTGAATGGGGTCAGAGCTATTTCAGAACTGCGACAACAAACAGGATGAAGCGTTTCCCGCTCCCAGAGGAGAAGTTCGATAACCTTTGATTAAAACACCCCGGTGTATATTCTAAAATAATCTGTGTGTATGACTTTAAACCGTGCGATACTCAAGCTCCTTAGATATCCATGCAATTCATTCATCAGCGGCGCTACAGATATGGCTTTCCTCCTACATGCTATTTACACAGCACCGTGTTGTCTTAATTATCTGACTGTCAAATCCTCCCTCCCTTCACATTTCCTGCACGCTGCTCCGATTTGACAAACGCGCCAGCTCCGACCACCGCATCGCACAAATACCCTGCGGCTATTTCTAACAAACATTACAAATAACCGGCAGCGTGCGTGGCGTTTGAGGAACTTCTTTCGAAGTTTTGTTCTTTAATAACTCCGGGAATAATATGACAAACGGTGGCAGGCAGTCTGAGAAGTAGGCTAGTGCTATTTATAACTTAATTAGGCGGACGAGGACACGCAGAACGAATGAGCCGGTCTAAAATACTGATAAGCAACTGGTCGCGGTGTGGCATGGTCAGCGGGTGAACCTCCAGACGGTGCCAACTAGCCCACCTCCAGACTGTGCCAACTGGCCCACCTCCAGACTGTGCCAACTGGCCCACCTCCTGACTGTGCCAACTAGCCCACCTCCAGACTGTGCCAACTGGCCCACCTCCAGACTGTGCCAACTGGCCCACCTCCAAACGGTGCCAACTGGACCACCTCCAGACTGTGCCAACTGGCCCACCTCCTGACTGTGCCAACTGGACCACCTCCAGACTGTGCCAACGGGACCACCTCCAGACTGTGCCAACTGGCCCACCTCCAGACTGTGCCAGCTAAGCCACCTCCTGACTGTGCCAACTGGACCACCTCCAGACTGTGCCAACTGGCCCACCTCCAGACTGTGCCAACTGGCCCACCTCCAGACTGTGCCAACTGGACGACCTCCAGACTGTGCCAACTAGTCGTCAGTTTGTTGAGAGGAAATACATGCGCGGAAGCTTCCAGATCATTAGCGTACCAGCTACTTTTCTTCTGAAGGTCTGAGGGATTGTATCATCCGCAACCCTGCCGTTCATTCATTAATTGATTAATGTATTCAATCATGATTCATTAATTCATTCCACCTTCCTCCCTATATATATATATATACGACGACATCTTCGGCTCCACTTATGTGTACGAACACGAGCTGATAATTCAGTTGAAAGCTGTCTTTGAATCCTTTGAAGGAAAATACGCAGCACAGGGCTTTGTTTATAGAGAATATTTGATAAAGGGAGAAGTTTAAGCATCACATCAGCCCCAGATATCCCCTATTGCCTTCAATGGAGTCCCTGAACTTGAAGCCTGCCTCTACCCCTCGATGCCTTGCACAGTGACTATCCTCCAGGGGAAAGAGTCGTCTCTCCACTGGCTAACTACCAGCACTGATCAAAGACTCAAAGGGATTCAGAGGGAGATTCAGACACACAACGGTGATGTCATCCATTAAACACGACGACCGGCAAAATTAAATGTCCCTCGTCCCGTTCGATGAAGGATACAGTCTTATTATTCGTCCGTCTCGTAGAGCGACGGGGGCGGGGACGGGGGGGTTATCATGAAGAAACTCCGTGGCCGGAGTCACGTAGGTGGTCATGTTATTGAAGCTGTAGTAAATATGGCCGCTGCTTAGCTGTGCCGTCCTCTCCGGGGGGGCACTGATACCCCTCCGCGCCGACACAGGGCAGGACATCCGCTGTCGCCCCGAACAGACCACGACAGCTGCCGCTAACGATGAACAAACCGGCCCACTTTACCAGGCATGGAGGTGAGGGTGTGGAAAGTGAGAGGCATGTCTGTCTCCAGTTCTGATTCCAGTCGGACTCATCGCCCAGGGAGGGATTCTGTTCCCTTTCATGCTGAATGTTATTGCCGTGGTTGGAGACCCAGTGTCTGTGTGTGTGTGTGTGTGTGTGTGTGAAAGAGGTCCATTCACACTGCTGAAATCAACCCATGGTCTGCCCCGAGGGATGTGGGCAGCATACCGATCTGTGATTGGCTGCCGACAGAGTAGCATGCTTCTATAGAGGACTGTCATAGGACACATGGGTGGATTGGTCCTCTGATTATTGGTTGCTATGGGTTGTCATCGCTTGTTGACTAGACCCAAACAGTGTTAACAGAGCAATCAGAAGTTGGAACGATTGCTAAGCGTACCTCACACACCTCTTTAGATAAATAGCCAATGCATGTGGCGGTGGGTTTTGTAGGCATTCTCAAAAAAACTGACAGAGCTGTGAACGCGAGGACCGAAGATCACGAAAAATGTAATAGTTTAACGCCGCATGAAGCGTATTTACGTTGGAGTTAAACAACCAGGTGGCCGGTTGCCTAGCAGTCAGCGCATCATACCAGCAACCGAAAGGAAGTTCAACGAATATAAAATATACACCGGGAATGTAGGTTTGGGAAGAACAGTTGAACACTCTCCCGAAGCAAAACAGTACAGATGCCAAATCCTATTTTGACAAAATGCAGAGTGAAACTGTTTTCAGATGTCTTCTGAATGCCCCACTGCAACAATCTGATCAGATTAAGATATGACATGCTGAGCCTACTCCCATGCAAGCTTGATGTCCAATCGTACGAAGGAGAACAGCTGTGTGGTCTGTTTCCTTACAGGGGAACGCTGAACTATGTTATAGTGCATGAGCCTGTGGGAGGAACACACTGCTCCCAGAGTCGAGTGCAACTTGGCACACTGAAAATGGAGAGATAGAAATAGAACTCACAAACACAGAAATACGCACAACAGTACACACACGGAATTATACACACAAACACAGAAATACGCACAACTGTACACACACGGAAATACACACAAACACAGATATACGCACAACAGTACACACACGGAAATACACACAAACACAGATATACGCACAACAGTACACACACGGAAATACACACAAACACAGATATACGCACAACAGTACACACACGGAAATACACACAAACACAGATATACGCACAACAGTACACACACGGAAATACACACAAACACAGATATACGCACAACAGTACACACACGGAAATACACACAAACACAGAAATACGCACAACTGTACGCACACGGAAATACACACAAACACAGTTACGCACAACAGTACACACACAGAAACACACAACTGAATACACACAAACACAGATACACACATACACACGCCCACGTACGCACACTCAAACACATCACTTCTCCCCAGTGACTTTACTGAATGCCGAAGCAGCCAGCCAACTATTCACTTGGAAATCCATGAGATAGAGCCGTGAGTTTTGTGCAGTGCCAGAACTAGAACCCAATAGCGTTCAACTGTCCACATCGCCTTCGAATTGAGTAATAACGACGGCTCAAATCAAAGCACAGGCATTGTTCAACTCGTGACGTTTGAAGTCAGCCCCTGACCTCTGACCAGTAAGCTGTCACCCAGCCTTGCCTCACGTCCAATAGCAGCTCTCCAAACGTGATGAAGGCGGAGCTTTGCACACCTAAGGCACGCCCAGCCTCGGTCTGTGACTTCGGTTCCAACTCACATTGTTTCTCAAAGGCCCGGGACGGGATCCAACCTCATATACACACACACACACACAGACACAAATGTGTTTACAATCTAGAGATTGATATGTGGTTCCTGGAGACTCCGGGGCCATGATTGAACGCAGTGCATATTTACACATGTGAGCAGTATGCACTGTTTACAGAACCATTTGGACTCTAATTGGACTGACTCATAGAACGGTACCATTCACGACAGTTTGTTTCTACCTTCCTGTGTGACGTGAAAATGACTTATCGGAACAACCGCTCACTCATAACGCCGACCCTTCACTGTACTTGAAGAGTACAGTCGTCGCATTTTCCATATTTCCCACATTTCCTGACATTTTCAAATTATGCTCGCCAGATCCTGAGAGATGATTGAACAGGGGCGGAGCTCCAGGTTCCCTCTGTGAAAACACACAGCGTGGGTATTTTCAGAAGGGGCCTGCTTTGAGCCGGTGATCATGAATGAACCTGTTTCGGACGAGGTCAACCGGGCTCTCTGTAGTTGTAATCGGAGGCAAACAAAGATCCCTGATTTGAATCTTTACGCCGTCCGACTGGCATGTCCCGGGTAGACGGCGGCGGCAGATTTGGCGGCGGGCGCGTTAGAGCCGCTGCTGGCAACGGTTAGGACACATCAAGCGTCCTTCCCAATCAATCGGCGAATAAGAAAAAGAGGGCAACGGCGATTTGTCTCAGGCCATTTTGCCTGTCAGAGATGTTTAACTTCCCGGCGCATAATGGCTCTAGCACCGTGGGCAAACAGCCATTACCGTGCTGTTTATTTGGAAGGAGGGAGCTCTTACAGCAGCCGCCGAAACGAGCCGACGGACACCCTGCTGAAAAGATGACGAGCGAGAAGGTCAAGTGAAAGAAACGGGTGGTGGGTGAGGGATGGGGGAGGAAGAGGAAGACCCAATTTATTTAGAAGTAATTGGCTCCACTTGAGCAAACACCCCTTACCCGCCTGGTACTCGCCTCAATCCGCGGATGAAAAGGAGAGTCTCCCTTCCTAAGTTCGCCCGTCCAGGCTGAGAGAGGGGGTAATTAATTGGGCAGCGTTTTGGAGCGTTTCCTGTTCGGTTGTTATGACTCTGGCGTCTCGCTCATGAGCTGCCCGTGAAAAATGTTGGGATATTATTGTTTGAAATGAAATGCTGGTCTCTGTAACAGAGTTTGGCAGCATCTCTGTGTTATGAAGCATTATGCCTCTCTGGTTGTCAGCGGTCCCATTGCCGTCTTATTGAAGTGCTTTCTGCTCAGATGAAACTCTGTGTGCTGCTATTTTGGCCGGGTCTCTATTGGAAAATAAAATAAACAAGCCTCACTTGGAATAATCAAAGATTAAACCGTAACACTACAGAATTTAGGTAATCTAAATATTTTGCAGGAATAATTGAATAATCTACGACTACTGAGGTATTCATTAGGTCTATGTGTTTACATGATGACATACAAGGAGCTCCGGATGTTTTGGATGAGTAACACCTTTTTTGTATTCACGCATCTTGGATTTTTAATGACACAAATGGTTGATCTGCAGATGGTGTTAAACTTTGAGTAACAAATATGGCTCTTTCAAAAGGCTCCCTTTTTTGGGTCTTGAGGGTATTTGGACTGATTGACATTACGATCAACATCGTAATTCTGCTTATTGCTTTTCTTGTGTATAATTTGCATTCAGCGATTCAAGACTGAGAACTAGACTTCGCCAGATGCTGTGCATATTCTCTGGTGATTCTCTGCCGGGCCTGCTCTGGAAACATCTTGAGTTCTGTCTCGTGTCTGGGCTTTTTCTTTTCACCTCTGTCATTTGAACTGTCATGTTCTCACTTTTTGGCACGGGAAATGCCACTTGTGTACAGCGTTTTTGGCAGTGTGTTTGTGTCACGGCTGAGGGTTGACCCAGGGGCAGACCTGAATGGAACATGAAGGTTTTAACGAAGAACTTGATCGACAAAATAGCAAACGAAGTGCACAACCACTGACACACAACGAAACACAACAATGAACATGGGGCCTATTTAGGTGCCAGAATGGCCACAGGCCACGTCCCCAATAGGCAAGGCAGCGCTGTTGGCCTCTTCGTTGTCCTGGTCTGCACCAGAGACACAGTTTGATTATCCTGCTACGTCAGTGGTGTCCAAAGTCCGGCCCGCGGGCCAACTGCGGCCCACGGTCCAGTTTTTATTGGCCCGCAGCAAATTCTAAAAATATAATTGAATATGGCCCGCACAAGAAGATTGAGCTCAACTCTGTTGTACTTCTCAGTTTCAACACTAGTTGGAGCCAGCCATGGAAACGGTGCTTCTCCACTAAACAAAATTAAGCAAACAAAAACTTTTACTGCGAGTCACCAGAAATGGCAGCACCAAAGAAACGCAAAATAGCAAGTAGTGTAGAAGATTTCAAACACAGTGGGAAAATTAATATTTCTTCAAAGAAATCAACGTAAAGTGTATCTGTTTGATTTGCAATGAGGATGTTGCTGTGATGAAAGAGTATAATGTCCGTCAGCACTATGGGACCAAACATCAGAGCTACACATCAGTACACCAGTGCCGAACGAACGCAGCATGCAAGCTCAACAACAGGTGTTTTTCGTGGTAACAAAATAAAGGAAAACGCCACAACAGCAAGCTATAAGGTCGCTAAACGTATGGCCCAGCACGACAAACCGTTCTCAGATGGTGATTTCATAAAGCAGTGCCTCAAAGTCACAGCAATAATGTGCCCGGAAAAAGTTCCGGATTTCAACAACGTGAGCTTATCCAGAAATACAGTGGTGCGGAGAATCGAGGACTTGTTGTCAGCTAACTGGAAACTTCAGCTGAGAGACAAAGCTAGTGCTTTTGATTTGTACTCGATAGCATGCGATTGGTTATGGATAGGGTTAGCGATAAGAGCACAGATGCCACAGACACCGCGCAGCTGTTAATGTTTTGCGGGGTGTAGATGGTCATTTTTGCTGTACGGAGGAGCTGCATGATATGAGGAGCCTAAAAGGCACAACGACGGGCAGAGATATTTTTGAAGCTGTGTCGGAGGCAGTTGGAAAGATGGGGCTTAAATGGGACAAACTCAGTGGAGAAAAAACGGATGGAGCTCCGGCCATGACGGGCGTAAAAACTGTCAACACAATTCGAGCTAGAGGACAGCACAGTTCTTCACATTATAGGTAAGTTAGAAATACACACAGTATTCATGTGTTAATATGTCACCTCTAGTGTGCGGCCCGGCCGCGTTTATTTTTCTGTATTTGGCCCTCACTAAAAAAACTTTGGACACCCCTGTGCTACGTGATAACTTCCGAGGCATTCGGTTGCTCTCTGTACCCGTAATGTCCAGATAAACCCATTAGAAATGGTTCTATCTGGTATAAATGGAGGCAGTAAAAATGGAATTTAACCTCATTGTCGATTAATCATTCAAATCCAAAATGAAAAAAGCCAAACAGTCGCTGTCTAAATATTTGCGGAGTTTACAATATATACATTGTATTATGGAGAAGATAGACAACACTGTCAGCGTAACCCTAAACCCGTGAACTCTCTCCGCACACTGCGCATGAACACAAAACAAATCCTCTCCGTGAAATAATGTTTCTCGGAGAGATGAAAGAAAACAAACAGAGAAATGAATCTGTGCTGAGACAGCCACTGTACGCCTTTCACCGGCGGTTTGGGGAAAAACAGCAACGCCGTGAGGTCTCCCTGTCAGAGGACCTGATAACAGACAAGGGGAAGCCTGTCTCTGTTCAGGCTCCATGACACCTTTCATTTGTCAGATCACCCCCGTGAGGCTGCCCCCCCCCTCCCCTCCAGCGGCGCACAGGAAACAGGAAGCCGCGGAAACAATGGTCCAGACGATGAAGGGTCAGGCGATGGGTGATAACTGAGACATCGCTAGTCACCCCCTGACAGATGGTGTTAGGCCAGTCGGGACGTTGCCAGCCAGACTCCTTGGCCCGGAGGATGGGCGTGGCGCCGAGAGAGAGAACGCCGCTACCCCCAGAAGGGGTGCCGTGGCCCGGTCAGCTGACAGAGAGCAGCGTGGAGGTGGTGGGGGAGGTGTCGAATGGATCTATGCTTTCCGGTATGAGCGGGTGAGATGGGTGAAGCGGTATTACTAGGAAGTGTATTCGGCTTTTTAACTGAACTGTGTGTGTGTGTGTGTGTCTGTGTGTCTGTGTGTGTGTGTGTGTGTGTGTGTGTGTGTGTGTGCGTGTGTGTGTGTGTGTGTGTGTGTGTCTGTGTGTGTTTGTGTGTCTGTGTGTGCATATTCTGGCATATCCACACTGAAAATGGGATACTAGGTTAAGGGTTTAGGTTGGAATTACAGGCATTACAGGTTAGGGTTAGGTGTGTGTTTGGGAGACTATATTACAGCTGTTGGATATTTGCTTGGTGGTGGTCTACAGTCATGTGATATGAAACAGCCCCCCGCCACATCTACACCTAAATGCCCCCCCCGGCCCTCCTGGCCCCCCTGCCCCCCCTGGCTCCTCCGTCACCTCTCCATACAGTCATATGCCTGTTAGCCTGTGTGAACTCAACCACATTACAGAATCACCTCCCTTCCTCTTCCCATCTGCCCTCACATACCCATCTATCTCTCTGTTTTTCTGTTTCTCTTTCTGTTTCTCTGTCTGTCTGCCTGACCTGCCTCTCTGTCTGCCTGCCCCTCTATCTGCTTGTCTGTCTGTCTGTCTTTCTGTCTGTCTGTCTGTCTCTCTGCTTGTTTGCCTGTCTGTCTTTTCATCGCTCTGACTGTTTACCAGTTAATTTCTTGCCGTCTAACTGTCTGTCTGTGCACCTGTCTACCACTGTGTGTCTGGCCATCTGTCCTTTGGTCTGTCTGTTTGTACGTCTCTCCGTGTGCATGATGAGTCTCTCCAATAAACACCCCGTCCCCCCGTGTCTATAACCAATGTAATGACGTGCACTTCTTCAGCCTCTCCACTTCGTCTTCCCCAGGAGTGGCAATAAATGGGAAAAAGGAAAGGGCCACATTTGTGGCTGAATAAAATACTTGCCTCGGGTCAAGTGGTCATCCCCAAGGCTTAGTTAACAGCCGCTGCCCAAATGAAGACAAATGGATTGGCCCTAAACACTCCTGTTGCCTGGAAACAGTGTGGAGTGATTAAGCGTGTCCGGATGTCCCGGTGCCTAGACAATCACTACGCCTCATTCCTCCCTCTCACTGTGACCCGGTCTGTCTGGCTAGCGCCTGACTGGATACAATCACAGGGGTTAGTGGAGTTTATCACTGTGCTGAGTAAAGAAAACTATTCGATGTGGTCACAATAGAGAAGGTCCGTGTCTCGATCATGATTGGATAATGTCTGCTGGAAAGTGGAGGAAAATGACATATTTGATTTTAGCTCATTTTTCACCCTAATTTCCTGGTCACCAATTGCTTAGTCAACACAGCACATCGGCCAAGTTTCTTATTTCTTTTGGATCGTTTAGCTGGTGCCCTCATCCAGAGCAACACACGAGAGTTAGTGCACCCAATTCCAACTGTGGTCCCCAGTGGGAATCGAACACACGCTGGACCACATATCACACACAGCCACATGACTCATTCATTCAACCAGGAAGCAGCATTCCGGATAAGTGCTTCTAAGAACCAAAATGAGTAAAGTAAAGTGCTGAGTATTTGGGGTACTTCCTCCCGGGCCCAATGGTTATGCCTCAAGCAGGATCCGGGTCACAGTGGCTCGGACGTCTTACAGAAATGTGCAGGTATTTAAATGTACATGTGATTATCTAGCATTACTCAGATGGTTGGGAGTGATTAGAGGACAGGCACTGTAACCTTATATCCTACGCATCTGCTAGCACTGCACGCCTTGGTGATGTGACCAGTCGAGCGTGTTTGTTTGTTTTTTTGCGTGTGTGTTTGTGTGTCCGTATTCGTGCCTATTAGCGTGTGTGTGTGCACGCATGTGTGTTTGCTTGCACACACTTCATTCCAGGTGATCCATAGCCCAACGGTTGTTCTCATTCTGTCCAACTGCTCCCTAGATGAAATGAAGGAAATATGAAAGAGAGTGGGAGAGAGGGAGAGTGAACCTGTTTGATGGAGTGTAGCTCTGGCTTTTCTAAATGAAACCAAATACATCTCTGACGGGCGGCGTGATCCAGTGCAGTTATTACATCGCTCTCTGCTAATCTGCTCTTGCCTGTTTCGTGGAGAAGCTCTGTATGTATGTTTCCCTCGCACACGGTAATATGACGGAATACCCAAGAAACGATCGGAGCCTGTCTCGCTGCCGCGTGTTAGCAAACTAGGCTGAAACACCTCCGGTTGATTGAACGCGAAGAGCTAGCTAGCATTGACACCAACAGTAAATCTAGATTGCAGCCATCAACCGACCAATATAAATGGGGCGAAACTCAGACAGACACCTTGTTGTGGCCTCTCCCGCACCTCACAGAATTTTCTTCACTCTTCCAGAAAGCCACGTTAACATTGGTCAGAACGCGTCTGGAGCAATCCCTTTGCGATAAAAAATGTCCACCTCATCTGTTGTTCTTTGGTCGTTTTCGATCAGAGTTCCCCTCTAAGTGCCGGCTTGTCACAGCGTGAATATTCCACACTCGACGTTTCCCAGTTTCTCTCGGATTCACAGATTTCCCTCTCGCTGTGCTTCAGAGGTGAGTTTATGGTGCCTCCACGATATGGACCACACTTCTAGGAAAACACACTATTCCTTGATTCGGGCAGAACACGCATGACCGGCTGGAGGACCGCTGCGTTTGTCTTGGACGTGAACGAGACTGTCTCGTTGTTTTTTATGACTCGGTGCGGTCTTCCCGAACAGACAGGGAACAGTTTGACAATTCCTGAGGGGAGCACAATTCAACAGGTCAGACAGAGTCCTAATATAACTGGTAGAAATATCAGCAGAATATTCCGGCACATGCTACAGGCCAAAGAGTTGGAAGACAGATGGACAGTGAAGGGTTGAAAATATATGGTGCGCTCGACCCTGTTTGGACCCGTTAAAAGGGTCATTTCTTGATTTGCACGAAGAAAAAACGTTCCTCCTAAATTTGGCACGATCACATATGAGCACATTCCTTTGGTGGAAAACCGTTTTTTATTTTTAGCTCAACACATAAAGTGTTTAAAGAAGTCCGAAGAAGAAGCACACACGCCTGTCAGAAGATTCCAATGAACCGGGACCTAACAAGTTGTTCTCAAGGTGCCATATTAAGCTACATTTCAAAGACAGGATATATTCTTCTACAGCACCATCCCATTGAGATTTTATCATCCAACTGATATAAGTGATATGTTAGCGCTTATGTGGCAGGATAAAATATAGTGTAAAATATAATCTGCCCTGGAGTTTGCCTGCAAGCCTTGTGATTGGTCCATCCGTCCCGTGGTCGTAAGACTTTGCACACATCTCTGCCTATGAAGGATAGCGTTCAGGCTGCGAGGGGGTTCTAGTCCAGTGACATCACTGCATTCCGGTCCAATGGGCTTGGTGTTGATATGGGCCCGTTGCCAGGACACTGTCAGCCCAGAGGGACTCCTGTCTCTCGCCTCTTCAGCCAGGGTGAGACATTTTCTTTGGCAGAGGAGATAAACCGCGGTGATGTCACTGGAGAGTGGAGGCTCAGGCGTTCATGGAGACCTCCACCTTTCTTATCCACAGTGCAGCTTTCTTACCTGCTGGAGACCTCCACCTTTCTGATCCACAGTGCAGCTGTCTTACCAGCTGGAGACCTCCACCGTTCTGATCTACACAGCAGCTGGCTACGCCTGATGTTCGGCCGTGGGGGGAAACGAATCCCATAGGCAAACATCAAATCATCGTCTCATCGATATTTGATATGATAACAGAGACATTAGACATCAGTCAGGAAAACAGAGAAAATATCAAACCACCTCTATCCACACGCACACAAGACCCCAAATGTTAAAGAGATCACATTAGATAGAGATTTTTTTCACACTGTAACTTTGTTTTTACCGAGGGATCTTTTTGGATCGGTGGTCTGCGTAAACATTGTTTGGCCTTCACAGAGGACTGATCTCCTTCGAAAATCAAGACTTTGTATCTAAACGAGGCTGAGGCGAATACCATCACATCGATCCCTTCATCTGCTACCGCTAATATCGGACGCCGGAAATTGAGGGCGTTTATGTCTATTTGAAGTTGTTGCATATCTAGAGCTTCCAACCAACGTTTATAAGACCAGATCAGTGGACATATGAATGTTGAGATGTTGAGATGTTAAGAGAACCACTGGAAGATCTACTGTCTTACCAACCCATTAAACTGATAGATGCCTTTCCCACGTTTACATTTTCCTAAATATTACATGAAAACATGAAGCCTTGAGCATGACTTAAATATAGCATGCAGTACCAAACCACAAACGCTCTACACTCGAGTGAAACAATGGCGAAAACAATTTCTACTCCTTGTTTCACACCCAGATGTCTGTCACTCAAGGAACCACATTGAGCTGTGCTGTAATGTCACATGGGCCTTCTTTGCCCTCTGAACTTTAAACCTTCCTTGAACTATCAAACAGCGCTGACACAAGACTTATGCACGTGCCTTCCTGAACAGGAGAGAGGGTCAACGGGGTCACAGGGTGGGTCCTGCCCGGGGCCCTGATGAGGGACAAGTCAGCTTCTCTCCCCTCCCTCGTGTCCTAATTCCTGGGATTCCGTCAAAGAGCGCGTGCCGTTCCTCGCTTCCTGGTGCTGGATCAAAGTGCGACACCAGCTTCTCATGTTCCACAGATCTCAGGTGATCGTTTTTTTTAGCCCGACCACCTCTGATCATTCTGATTTGATCAAACCCGGGGTTTCGGCTCTTGGCCGTCCACCTTTACTGCTCAACATCTACAACTCAACATGGGCCATTAAATGGATGAGGGCTTGCCAGGTATTTCTGCACACCCCATAACCTTTTTTCGGGAAGTAAAAATAACATAGCCGGTAGAAATATACACACGGCAACATCCTGAGCTGCACATATAATTAAGAATTGTTTTGAATACAGCCTAAGAACCATCAAAGGTGTTCGGTCGCAGAACGTCTAAATGGACCGGAACAGAGGACCAGACGGTGGTCAGCAGTCATAATGAATACTGAAAGACGTTCAGTAGCCTCTGAGCTGCTGACCGCAAGAGTTCAAACCTGAAAGCCGTGGAGACCAGCCGTCCAAAATGAAAGGGTGGTGGTTTGTCCAGAGAGTTTTTATGCCTCGCTTCAGTAGCTCCCGGGAATGACTCAGCAAGATGGCAGCACGTTGATATCCAGTGACCTCCCCCAGAACACGGTTTAATTAACAGCTGTATGGGCGTGTCTTCCTGCTTGCCCCATCCGTCAGAACAAGGCAGATGGCGGTGTGTGTGTGATGCAACCTCTTCGACATCAACCTGCATTGCATCTATACTCAATCCGTCAAGTCCATAATTCCGACTTCTCCTTAGCTCGTTACCCGTGAGCGAACATCTGTCTGTAACCGCACAGATTTCCACTACGCACTTAACCGGAGAACAAAGTCTGGAGAAACAGGAGACCAGGGATGTCAGCTTTTACGCGTTGTTTCACTTTTTCACTTATGCCGTGTCTGTGTTCACGTTTCGAGGTGTATTTGTTGCCGGGACTTTTTCAAAGGAGACAAACTGGCACTGGTGAAAAGAGACAGACCTGTTTTAATATTGCCCAATAAAAGGAAAATGACACGTTCCACACATCTGGATCCAGTAGATGACCGGCGCCAGAGTTGGATGAGTCCATTGTTGTTATTATGTTTCCTCTGTGATGTTTTGGGTCGGACAAGATGAGACGAGGTCACACGCCACAACGCGCTGTAACTCCTTAGCCACCGGTTAAACGTCACCCAACCCGGCTTCACAGAGCGCCGTTTCCCTGCGTTGACTTAATATCCAATCAATGCTGTGCTCTTTGAAGCGGCTTACCAAAAACAGTTCCAATAATTAAGTTCCAGGCAAGTGCCTTCACGTACAGTGCGTTTGATGAACAACAGAGTCATCAATCTGCTCTCACCGCAGTCACGGTAGCCCTGCCCTCAAGGACGTCCGTCCAGCAAACAACAGGTCACTGGTTATAATCGCGTGAGCTAATTGGTCAGATGCCTTTGTCAGTGAGCGCGTGTACCTGCACGGCGAAACATTTCATAATAAACTGTGAGATCAGTTTTTTTCTGTGATTCCATTGGTCTCGGTGCAGCCCATATCATTAAAAAGCGGTCCACAATCACACTCCATAATGGTTGAACTCTTTATCTCGGCAAAACGTAACCGGAGCGGCGGTGCGGCGTCGGCGCTGCCCGCGTACAGCCGTGTAATGCCAGCCAGCTAAGCCTCTGATCGTTCCCAGATAACCGGTTGCCCCCGGGACATCATGTCTCCGTCCGCTCAAGCGTAATGGCGCATTAGGAGCCGGAGTTTGCAGGGTGGGCGGAGCTGAGAAATGCATCTTTCGCATTGAAGCCAAGCAACACATCACGTGACGACGCGATGCACTCCGACACCCAAGGAGGAAGCGTGTGATGTCGCCTAATGGGCGGAGCGTGTGCCGTCGGAAGATGGAGGTGGATATTAAACGAGCGGTTATGGAAAGCTGCCATTCAGAGTTTGGTTTTTATGTCCACTGCTTCCATGTGAGTCATCACGGTCTCTTAGGCTTTGACACGTGTCTCACCAATCGTCGTGGAAGCACGGCTTCTCATCGAAACCTGCCGGGTGTCAGCGAATGATTGAGTCAAAGCTATCTAACAGTAACCATCAATTATGTTTCTTCGACTGTCAGCGCTGTCAGTTCGTCTGACTTTCCTAATCTCTAAAGTGACATCTGACATTAGGGAATCTGACGTGGCTGACCCTCCCCTCACACCTGGGATTTTAGCCTGTTGACACAACAGCTCTCAGCAGAGTCAGTAAGAGTTTTACTAATTCAGTCTAACCGAAGACAAGGCCAAAAGGAGATGACATAAAAAGTATCTAAACTAAAACCTAGGGAACAAGGAAGAAAATGGAAGAAAAAACAACCAAAGCAACCCTCATCACTGTCTGACAGACGTCTTGTGGTATCTTTCATTTCTCTCTGCTTTCTCACCACCCTTAGAACGATTTCCTGGGTTGACATTAAAGGTCCTGACTCATCTGCCAGCTGAGCTATAAAGGAGGGACATGAGGTTTTATCTGAGGCTACGATTCAGGTCTGGTTTACAGTCCGTTTTTCATTTTTATATTGCCGAAGACCCTGCCTCTTTGTTCCAGCCACCTATGTTTCGTACTCATTCAAAGATTATTGCTGAGAAACTATGAAACGTTCGACTTTCTTGATGTTCTGTCAGCAGATATCCTTCTGAGAAATTTGCCTGATTGATTCCCGATCATAGCATTGTGTGAATTTGAAAAGGCTTTCTTCCACGGGCGATGTCAAAGCTCCAGCCCAGGTGCTGGGGCCAGTCCGTTAGACGTGTAAAAAGCGGGCCCCTGTAATTAAAGACACACTGGGTCTTCCGATTGTCAACATTCCTTCAGTTTGTCCACTGAGCTGTAATTCCATTTCTCCGTGCCTTTACGGCATTAAGTCAAACACATTAGATCATATGGTTCGAATTCCGACGGCTCCGATTTCAATCAGCTAATTGAGCCCGCACCTTTCAACAGAGATTCCAGTTTCTCTCGACTTTGAAAATAATGTGCCCTCAGCGTTGAAAAATACAGCCCATGGGGTGTCTTCAATTTCCATTCTAACACGCACGTGCTACAGTTCTCCTTTGAGGATTTTCCACAGCGAACCAAGAAAATAAAAACAGTCTTCACTAACATGATGTCTTTATCCTGCGTGCCTTTCCTAATACTGGCCGGTATCCTGTTTACAAGCACGCTGGTGAGAAACGCCAGGCCCGACATGTCCGATTCACTCCTAATGCCTGACTAAGAATGGACTCCGTTCAAGCATTTAAATGCAATCGGCATCCCTCACCTTTCCGTGAAACATCGCCTTGTTATTTAGTTTCTTGGCGAAGCCACGGTTTCCGAAAGACTTAAATAAAATGAGAATCAGTGTGTGCGTGTGTGTGTGTGAGTGTGTCTGTGTGTCCGTGTGTTTGCGTGTGCGTGTGGCGGCGTGAGTTGGTGTGTGTGTGCACATCCGCTGGTTGGCACTGCAGAAGTGTGGCACCGGGAGAAATCCAAAGTCCCAATCTGTCTGATCAGAGACTTGGGAGTCACAACAGTCCAGTTATCTTTGAAACGCCACTAGCAGGAGTGCCTGTCCAAGCACCTCCTGCGGCCTGTACCATAACCCCACCTCCGACATCCTCCAGCCCCCAGCCGTCTACCTCCACAGCGGCCAGGGGAGTTGGGTACCCTCCGTCGGGTTGTTGGCAGCACCAAATAATGCGATTCGGGGTGCTGAATTAAAGATGCCGGAGCCCCAGTCAGAAAGGCAGCCGTGTGTAACCGTACACCTCCACTGCGCTCCGGGTCCATCAATCAAACCGTACGCTTTCAACCACTCTGACTGAATAAATGATTCGCGATCCGTCTAAAGCTGCAGCTTTGGCGCCCGTGTGTAAATCCTGGCCTTTATTTTAATGTAAAGTGCCGGGAGATGCTGGGTGAGGTGTTGGTGAGCACCGGGTGGCAGTTGGTGAGGAGGAATGGATGATAGGGACGGGGGTCCTTTGGTGTTATTTAGCCACAATGCTCCCCAGAACTCAACTGCCTAGATTTAAATGTCAGCTCGCTGGACTGTTTGGTGACTGGGGAAGATTGAAAGTGTCTCTGGTTTTTACTCTTCGCCTCTTAACCTTTGCACTGTTTGGCTCTCTTTTTATTAATCTCTCCTGTCTCCTGACCTATTGGCTAGAGGTCAAAGGGCAAACTCTACGTCCACAGAAGCCTGATTCATCTTCCCCTGAATGTGGAGCGCAAAAGACAGAGCACCGGGAATGATTAAGCATAACCAAGGCCAGTTTATTTTGTTCACCACCAAACCATTATGCAGGTTACGGTTTTACAGGCTGGTTCCAATTGACAGGTCCATAATCACCATCCCTGAGAACTCTCCGTTTTATTCGCCGCTTCCCCAGAACCCAGCTCGGCAGCAGCAAGAAATCTAATGAAAGCGCCGGAGAAAGCGCTGACCATTTTTTTGTTCGCTTTGATTGCGCCCGGGAACATGCTGATGGAGGACTTGCAGAACAGGCAACGCTTCCCAAAGCATTACCGTTTCCTTTTTGTTTGGACGCTTGGAACGCGTTCAAACTCGTGGGGTCGCCTGTTTTCCATAACGCCGCTGTGAGGAACCTGAGAAAGTGGACTTGAAATCAGTCGTCGAGGCAGGTGCTGGATGCTGAGTCGTACCACATTGCTGGTTCTCTGACAGTAGTAATCAATGCACGCGGGTTGAGCTAATCGCTAACATGTGAGCGGGGTTTAGCGTAGCTGCGGTTGGCTTTACAGATAACCGTCTCCGGGAGCGCTTTGCTAATGGAAACACGCGTAGCCTCTCTGATGGTCAAGGCGCTGAGACGTTTTGACGTCTCCCGAAGATGTCTTACATGGAAATAAGTCTTATTTTGAGATGGGTCTCGTCCTCGGCCCGGGGGATTTGGGTCATGTTCCAGGCATGTTATCACAAAGTCCCGGTGACAAAGCACAGACATGAAATACAAAACATACAGTTTTGTATTTCTTTCATTTAATCCTGTTCAGTGTCACTACGCTGTGGTTGACGGTGATTAAATAGTTTGTTTATTTTGAAAACAGAAAAGCACGATTATCTACATGGGGATGGGACTTGTCTTCAGAGGCCAGAGTGGTGTGGCATGTTCTCTCATCTCGGAGAACATGCACGATGAAGTTTCACTTTGTCAAACATGACATGGAGGCAGATCTGCCCTAGGCACAAATGTGTGTAATCGGTTCAATAACTGAAAGGGCCTCACATTCCATGAGCTAAATGCTTATAGTAGACATACCAAGGTCAGTGCCGGTCCCTCACCCTAACCATAACCCCTCACCCTAACCATAACCCCAAACCCTAAACATAACCCCTCACCCTAAACATAACCCCTCACCCTAAACATAACCCCTCACCCTAAACATAACCCCTCACCCTAACCATAACCCCTCACCCTAACCATAACCCAACACCCTAAACATAACCCCTCACCCTAACCATAACCCCTCACCCTAACCATAACCCCTCACCCTGAACATAACCCCTAAACATAACCCCTCACCCTAAACATAACCCCTAAACATAACCCCTAAACATAACCCCACACCCTAACCATAACCCCTCATCCTAACCATAACCCCACACCCTAACCATAACCCCTCACCCTAAACATAACCCCTAAACATAACCCCTCACCCTAAACATAACCCCTAAACATAACCCCTAAACATAACCCCTAAACATAACCCCACACCCTAACCATAACCCCTCATCCTAACCATAACCCCTCACCCTAACCATAACCCCTCACCCTAACCATAACCCCTCATCCTAACCATAACCCCAGACCCTAAACATAACCCCTCACCCTAAACATAACCCCTCATCCTAACCATAACCCCACACCCTAACCATAACACCTCATCCTAACCCTAACCATAACCCCTCACCATAAACATAACCCCTCACGCTAACCCCTTACCCTAGCCATAACCCCTGACCCCCATCACTGTCTGATTTAAATCTAAACATAGTGATTTCCATTGGACTGTAAGCTCTCTATTGAGTCAGCCAATCACACTACATCTGGCCTTCGGGGCAGACCTGCCTCCAGGATATGTTTGAGTAATTACACCTGGCTGCACCTGGGAGCATGGCTGGTTGTTGCAGTCAGGTGTGATGACAGAACCTGGTACAGCAAACTGGCCCCCGGAGGTGTGCTGTTGCCATGCACCAAGTCTTTTCAGCAATAACACGTACAAACAACCAATTCGTCACTCCTTCACCATTTAACCCACCCCCCCATGTTGGCCACACTCCTCGTCACTTGGTGGATCAACAAACCATCACGATACACAAGAAGAAACCCGACCGTGTGTGTTTGGTCCGTCTTCTTCTCGTCTCTGTCCGTGTGACACTGGATGGGGCTAAGCAAGATGTTACGGATCATTGCTTTATCCTGTGTTTCATTTGTCTAGAGGGTAGGGATGACCTCATAGCGGTTTTGATTTCTCCAGGGTTATTAGACCGAACTAAGCCCTTCCATCCTCCTGCTGGTTTCCGCCCAATCGAAAACCCGGTGAGACAGTCCAAAGCCCACCGGCTGTCTGGGGAATACACAGACTTCTTTCATTGAGAGGAAGGATTGATGGTGCCCAAAGTAATGAGGACTTGGGGAAGTGCTTCGAAAAGATAGGTAGAGGAGGAAGACAGAGTAAAAGAAGCGTTTGAATGTGTCGTTCACATGCTGAGGTCTGCGAGCGAGGCGATGGGCGGGGTCTGGAACAAGCAGTGTTTTGGCTGTGGGCGGAGACTGGAACATGCACTGTTTTGGCTGTGGGCGGAGAGTGGAACATGCACTGTTTTGGCTGTGGGCGGAGACTGGAAAATGCACTGTTTTGGCTGTGGGCGGGGTCTGGAACAAGCACTGTTTTGGCTGTGGGCGGGGTCTGGAACATGCACTGTTTTGGCTGTGGGCTGAGTCTCTGGGCAGGGGAAGGTCAGAGAGAGGTTGAAGAGAAAGCGTTGGCATGTTCTGCCATGTCGTGATCTCCTGTTGCCAACAGAGATGGCAGGCAATAACGGGTTGGAATGCACAGTGGCTAGAAATAATACTTAACAAGGTTGAGACTGAAACATAGAGAGGAAACAGGTTCTGAAGGGTGACCAGTCCTCTTCTGGCTGCCCGGGGAACACAGAAGTACAATTTGTAATAATTTACAAATGCATGTAGGGTATTTAATGATTGAGTGAATGAATGGTTGGTCTAATAGATTTTCTCACTCTGGCAGTAGAGCAAAAAATACAACAAGGTTAACTCAATAGCAGACACATCATCGGGAAACGAAATGCAGATTTAGCCGATTTAGATGCTGTCTAACATCACACTGCATTTTCTGCCATTTATTATATGAACGATGTTGTCCATAGCCTGAAAAGGTTTTCTTTAAAAGCAACAATCTGCAATTTAAATAATGATGCAGCCCCTCTGCCTCCGTTTTGGTAAACAGCTGAGACATGGAAAACGTAGCCGGGTTTACATAGAGAATTTCCAGTGTGTTTACCCGACTACCTAATAGTACCTATGGACTGACCTTCACTTAAAAGAAAACAAGCACTTAAAACGATGACTATCTCTGTTTAACAAACACCAAATCTTTACCTGCTTTCAGATTGATAACATGGGGTGACTATACGGAGGGGTCAAGGTGCATAGCTTGAACCCTGGTGTAGTATATTAGCAGTAGCCTTTGGCCATTTAATTCAAGACAATCCTCTAAGGATCTCACCCAACTCAGACTTGACAAATTACACCGGCCCTTACAGGTGACAGCTGTGTTACCAAACATCACAAAATCAGACCGGCGGCTGTAAAAACAGCAAAAAAGCTAAGTGTCATCCCCAGGACCCGGACGACATAACTCACAATCACTGTGAGAAACTTTTCAGAAAGAAAAATGGTGGTTAAAATCATTTGGACCAAAAGTATGGTACTGAACAAGGCCCAGGAGCTCAAGCCCGAGGTATTGTGTTTCCTGATGCGTTGATGAGATATAGCTGAGCACACAGACTGTGCTACCAAAATAAACAATCCAATAATGTGTCACATTCCATCAGACAGTTATGAGACTGTTATAAGACTGTTATGAGACTGTTCTCAGACTGTTCTTAGGCTGTTCTCGGACTGTTCTCAGACAGTTCTCAGAATGTTCTCAGACTGTTCTCGGACTGTTCTCGGACTGTTCTCAGAGTGTTCTCAGACTGTTCTCGGACTGTTCTCAGAATGTTCTCAGACTGTGCTACCAAAACATGTGTCGTTAGGCTCTGCCCCTCCCTGTTCTCACTTTGTACATTCACAAAGAAGTCTTCACACTTAAAATGGAGCGAATAAAAGTTATCCTGGTAGACAAAAAAGAGTAGTAAAAGCTGACAAAAAATACCCAAAGGTCGTCTCCAAGAATACTTGGACAGGGTTTATAATCAGGATCTATTTGTAAACCCGTTGGGGAGTCCAGCATTGATTTGATATTTAGACCATAGCTCCATGCTAGGGCCTGTCGGAACCAAGCTAAATGCCATAAAGCCTGCGCTCTATACGATCTCTGCCGTGAACACTCTGAAATGGATAGACAGAAATGTGTTTTAATCACTAACCTTCTAAATGCAGCCCATGTTGGTACGTAGTTGTTATGGTGTCATTTCATTTATCAGAACAGTATATTTACTACCAACTCAACCACAGAGTTGTACGTGAAAGACAGATTGGTTAATCGTTTTATGCCTGGACGTTCTGCATATGTTAGTTAGTATAGTGCTCCATAGTCGTTGATGAATAAAGCTTTCCTGTTTTCTCCTTTTGTTCGGATCGTTTGATGTTGTACAATTTGTTGACACCAAAGCGTAGTACAAACTTGGATGTACATAATCCAGGATGCTAAAGATGGCCATTATTTTCACCGGTCTGTTTGTTTACCACAGGCAGAATCCAATGGACTTGTCCTCTTACATCCTCCTCTTATCTAGGTTAATGTTCGAACAGGAAGTTCGATACCGTAAAACCCACAGCCTTTAATTTAAGAAGCTGAGGGCTTGGGAGTAAATCTCTTTCTGGGTTACTCCCTTTTTAAGATGATTTTTTTCTGTCGTTCGACATATTATTACTTGCTTTTCGGAGTTTGCTGTTTTGCGAGTATTTTCATGAGCTCTTTGTGACACAGGTTTTATGTCACACATCCTAAAGGTTTAGTGTCGAAAGAGGGAGATGCAGAGTGGAGAAAAAAGTAAAACGCACACAAAATGAAAAGTAAACGTGTTTACATAAAGCGACTTCTAGTAGACCAAAACATTCACCTCGTAACGATATATAACATTATCTTAATAACATGCACCCGTAAACCTTACCAGGGACCTTAAATACCCAACTGATTAACTAACCTATGCCCGGTGCTTAGCTAAACCCAAAACAGCTGTGCTTCTAATCAACATGATACACAGAAGTGCTCTCCCCTAAACACACGGTGACAACACAGCTCACCCGTACTTGACATTTTATACTATACATATAGACTATTAAGTGAGATGTGGCATTCACGGTATGTTTCTGCATAATGTTGCATTCACATGGCACTACAAATATGACAGTGCTACATCGTGTTTATCTCAAAGGACTATGACACATCAACACTTTGTGTATTTCTACACCAATCATGCTTCCCACAGAACAAAACAAAAACGTTCGTTTTTCATGCTTAATTCAAACATCGGTTTTCACGCCACCAAAAAAGATCAAGGCCCAAGTTATTCCTCAGCACATTAAACAGACTTGTGCAACAGAATAGCAACCAATTCACTACATCCCATCCACACCTCCTTCCCCCAACAATAAATCCCCCTAAAGGTCGTGGTCCATGTTTGTGGTCCCTCGGATGCCCCGTTTAGTGGACTCTTCACCGGGCTCGGAGACACGATCTGGCCCAGATACACCCAGAGATATGCAGCCGGGCTGAACGGTTAGGGACAATTTATTTATTCATCCACACACTATATATTGCCCTCGATTGCCTCAGGCCTTCCTATCCTCGGCTAGACCAGTCGATTCTGTCTCAGTCTGAGATTAATACAGGGTTGTCTCTGGACAGGCTCTGTTTTGATTTAGACCCGGGCAGTGGTTTTAGCGAGAGTTAGCACGTTATCCATTGGGGAACAGACTGAGCGAACACAGTTTGAGGCATTCTGCCCCTGAGAGAAGAACTTAACCTGTCTCTCCTTGACAGAACTGAATATCTTCTGTTGGACCAAAAACTCCCTCAGGATTACTGTCTTGGCGTTTGCCGAGCAACGGAGGTTTCCCTAAAGGTGTGAGAGCTCTCTCAAGTCTGAATGCTAGAGGAGATATTGGCTCTCTGCACACTGTGTACATACTGGATGCTTTGGCTGCGGTACTGGAACGCCTTGTTTGAGAAATTTCAACCTGGTATTTCTGGTTTAAAATACCACGCCTGGTATTTCTGGTTTAAAAAGTCTCCAGTTCGCAGGGAAAAAGGTCAGAATATTCGACTTGATTAATTCATATTCGTTAAAGAATCAACCACTGTATTAATCTATTGATTCTAACCAACTCATCAGTATTAGGGTTCTGTTGGGGAAAACCTGCTCAATTTAAGATCCGACATCTGTAGAAAGTCAGATGGGAATATATAATTCAGTATACCGATGCATTTGTTTTCGCTGATAATTCACTTGTTCATTGCATTCATTTTGCTGTTTTGTGGGAAGTTGAAGGTTGGGAAATAATGTAACACGAAACTGTAACAATAAGAAAGTAATGTTTCCTGTTAGCGAAAAAGAAACAAGTCATTGCACCTCCCCAGAAAAGAAAGTCATTTGGGACCCCACAAAAAAGTAGTTTTCTTGATACACATCAATGAACAGCTCTGCGGATGTAAAAATATTTTGATATCCAACTTGTTATTCTGGAAATGGTTTTAAGACAGCCTTTGGCTAGTCCTGCAAATTCTGGGACCGGGAGGAACTATTTCAAAACCTCAATGTACACAAAGCGCACACAGAGAGCTCAGCACACATACTGACACACCGATAGCTTAACATAGATGGACGTAGGGAGACGTTGTACATATTGCCAGGAGGCAAACAGGCTCAATGGTTTAGTTCAGCCAACAGAACTTCTGTGCTCCTTTGTCCTCCAATGAAAATATTTTGAACACAGCGTCTCACCACCACAGTCTAAGATGCTGTGCGGCTGACAGTTGCTCTTAACGCCCGGGCCTCAGAGATCCCTTGGCATATCTGTTTAGCCTAGCGTAACTCTCTCTACCGTTAAACCTTTCAGACCATGTGCAAGCATCCTGACCTCACATGTTAGCTGAGCTTGGCTCATGGTCAATGTGTTTTAATGTGCTGTACGTTACTCTGCCTTAGCGATTTACGACGTGTCAAAAGAGCTACATTTGATAAACGGTGAGTACGTCAACGGGTTACTAAAGACAACTTTTTACGAAAGACACCTAGGTATAAAGTATTTACTTTTAACTAGCACTCCAACTATTTTAAATAATTGGTAGTTAGAAGCAAAAACAAAAACAATTCTCCATTTTAAGAGAGCCTGCTAGCAGTTTTTTTATATTCACTTATTATACAAAGGATAGCTTGCTAGCCATCTGACGGCTACACATTTCGATGTTATACTTGTTCTCGCAGAGCCCTATAGTTTCTCTTGCAGCCAGGAGTTGTGGGGACATAAAAAACTTGGCAAGTGAATCTATCTTCTGTATTGTCTTTGCTGAACTTAAACAGCACGCCTACATCTGTATTGCTAATTAAAAAATTCACTGTTAGCAATGGAAAACGTGTTAGTAAACTATAATGAGAAATCTACAAATCAGAAATCATGTGATCTGCATCTGCATAAGTTAACTTCAAACCTGCTGGGACGGAATACGCTAGCATGGGGGTATGTATATAACAGACGCACCCAGTAGCCAGTTTCCTGTTCTTTACACATGTAAAACATGTTTTATTTCCATGATAAAATGCGCCGAATGGTCGGAATGTCAAATTTGACAGTACCTTCCGTTCCACGTCATTGGCTTTCTGTTCGCTCTTGATTTATATCAGTCTATATAATAAATGCCACAGAGCGAGGTATCACGATAAGTGGACCCGCGGTCCAGAAATGGGTTTTGATAATCGAGTGTGACTTTAAAGGTTAAGAGAGCTCGGTTAAATATTTTTATATTTAATCATGCGTGATCAGCATCCAATAGAGAACGATCATTACCTAAAATGAAACACCACACAAATCAAATTAGACAGCGGGGGTTTTTCCCCGCATGAATTTGAAGGTCCACATTAATTAGGCGGTATTTATTTAGCTGAGAACATTTACAGTTCCCGAGGAACAAAAGAGGGGAGCACAAATTCTTCACAGTGAATAAATGCCCTTACTCTTACTCCAAGTTCTCTGCTTTCCCAATATGCAGCCAACCACTCATCCACACCCCGTCTGCAACCAGGGCTTCAGCCAGGAAGGAAGCAGACAATATTTAGGCCACTTAAACTTCTGAAACAGAAACATTTGCAGGTAAGAGCAAAGTCGCAAAAGGATGAATACCAAAGAGAGAGAAGCAAGAGGTGACTTTTGCACAAAAGTTACTGATAAATGGAAGGATGTAAATCACAAAGACTTAAAAGACGAAAAGGGAACCAGCGAGACAGAGGTGCACGTCTCGCTTTCTCAACACGCTCTTGGAAGCCCGCGATACCAAATGGGGTGATGACATGTCTATGGGTGAAGCCGAGTGGAGAACGGTTCCCCGATGCCCCATCACTCCTCCTGTGACCGGGAGACGGATGGAGTAGCGAGAACGGTAGAAAGACCGGAGAGACCGGGAAATAAAGAAACACAAGCGTCAGCGGGTGAGATGAAGAGTGAACGAGAGAGACAGAAAGACGGGAAGACGGAAAAAGTACGCGACGAGGAAAGAAAGAAAACAAAAAGGTGCGAGAACGCTGGAGCCACAGCAGTGTGCTTTTGAAACGGAGCCGGAGGAATCCGGGAGCCCCAGGAGAAATGTTCTGGCACCTCATTACCGGGGCGGTAGGCAGCGCTAGATGGATAGTAAACCGGTTGGCAGATTATGACAGATACTGTGCACCACGCCGCGCTGCCTCGTCGTGCTCTTCAGTTGGAAGACGTTTCCGTGGGCGGCCTGAGTCTAAACAACGCAGTCATCACGCTTCCATCTGCTCACCCGGGCAACCGTTCTCCCCCTGTTGATTTCACTTTCTGCTCCTGAATCACCATCTATCAGTGGTTTTCAGTCTCCGGCTTAATGTGTTTCGTTGTTTCTTTGTTTACATATTTATTATTTTTCTCTTTCTTTTTTTTTTTTGTTCAATTTGTATCTTAATATATTTTTTCCTCGTTTTATTTACATTTTCATATTTATCGACTATTTGAACCAATTGAAGTCCAATGGCCTTTATTGGGAACCACATGTGAGCTTTCAGTAACCCAACCCAGCCACTAGTGGGTGACAGAGATTGACAAGACAAGGCGGTCCTTTCTAACATTCCACTCTTCGCGGAAAGTGAACTCCCCGCCATAATGAAGAAATAGCAGAGAAAACATGGCATTGACAATTACACGTTGCGCGTCTTAGGGGGTTGCTATGCTGTACTGTGAATGAACAGGCTATCAGTCAGCCTCTGCCTGGCTCTTATTTGCAAACAGTCTGCAGACTCTGACATCCGTGACAGATAGCCCGGTCACTCAGGTGGGGGAGCTAGTCATCTATGAGACAGAGAGAGAGGGAGATAATGTGAAAAGGGGATGAGAGAGAGAGAGGGGGGAGAGGCCAGACAAAGATGAGATATTAAAATGCGGCGCAGAAGTATCATCTTTCCTGTCTGTTGTGGATATTAGTTTGTTTTGTGAGACCAGCTTTTAACATTATATCAAATGCACTGTTTATATGTAAACCCAATAGGTAAATATTAACCCCAATGCTCAAAGCTGGTTGAAAAGACGTCTTTGAAATTATTTCGATCAGTGGGAAGGTCCATCTGTCTATCTATTTATCCATCTATCTATCTATCCACAAAAACTGGCTCACTGTTCAATTGTATCCAGTAACTGTCTGCAGAAAGAGACCAAATGTGTTTATTTTGCCAAAGGCATTAAGTGCAATTTGGGCCAAGTCTGTTTCCTCTGTGTTCTTTGTTATTTATGTCTGATATGAAACACAAAATAAATAAAAAATGTATTTTATCGAGGTGAAATGGGACCCTGTTTTTATATACCTTGTCGTCCATCGTAAATGTAATACCTTTTTCCTTATTAACATCCGTTTCTAATTAGGAAGGTGAGATTGTTTTAATTGTTACCACACTAGAGGACTGTCACTCTCTAGTCCAGATTTTACATTGTGCGTTTGCATTTGGAGTCGGTTTCTGGTGTCTGCAAACACGAGGACCGAAGCTGTGTCATTGCAAGGCGACGAGGTTGATAAATTTGAATAAATTGACCAGGTGCATTGTTAAAACACGAGACGTGCCAAAATCAGCTGTTAGGCACATTAGGAAAAAGTATGATAGCACAGGTTAGCTCGCAACCGCTAATTACTTGGTAGACTAGGACAATTCTCTGCCAAAGCAAGCTCATCAACAAGAAAACGTAACCAGGCCCTGGATGTTTTTTCGGTCAGCCCTGAGTGTTTTCAGGGGTTATTTGCAGTGCTCACAGATTCCGCGTATCCCAGTGGGATGCTTTATTGTAATCGCTTTGGCTATCTTCGAAGCTACTGATGTTCTGGTAGGAAGGAATCTGAGGTAACAAAGCCAATTTTGTGTTGTCATTAGGACTGTACGTTTAAAGGATTATGCCTTACTCAAGGGCAAAACGTCTGAATTATTCACCTTGTCAACTCAGGGATTCGATCCTTTGGTTCCGGGCCACACACTCCTAATTGCCGCTCAACTGGCCGCACGTACGTCAGACGTTCCCTCAAGTGTATCTTCATGATCATGCAGAAGGTCACTGTCCCACACAGTGTGTCAGTACTTGTCTGTTCCTGTCACATGGGTCGATGAGGCCTGGCGAAATTCACTCCACGTCAGGTTCTCCCAAACCATGGCATTCCAGTTCAGAACGACATCATTACATTTTAGGCCATCTCCTTGGAAATCCATCTGCACTGGGTCTGTTATTAACAGGTCTGAAATCAGTTCTGTGTCTGTGATAAACAGGTTTGATGTCAGCTCTGTCTGCGTTACAATATGTGTGAGTTTTCAGTGTGAGCAACCATCTAAAGATGGGTTAGGAGAGGAGAAGAGGGAAGGAAACGAGGGAACAGAGAGGCAGGTGAGGTGAGAGGGAAGTAGACCGGGACACTGTTTAACGAAAGGAGAGAGGAGAGAGAAAGTGGGAAAGAGGAGAGACAGGAGGTAAAGTGAGAGTGAAGATGGTAGATGTTTGCAACCATGGACATGTGTCTCCCTCCCTGAACCCCTCACTGTTTTCTCCTATAGCCCCCCAGCATCCCCCTGCCCCCCCAGCACCTCACCCGTGCTCCCGTCGGTTTGGCTTCTACCCTGTGATCACGCTCTGCCCCCAACTGTGGTCGATGTTATTAAAGCGCAGCCAGACTGCTGCTGCAACTAAAATAAAACAACAATGCCTCCCAGCCCTGAAGGATCCCAACAGCTGGATACAGACACACTACAGCTACAGCACTCACAGTATGTCAGTATCAGCTGGATACAGACACACTACAGCTACAGCACTCACAGTATGTCAGTATCAGCTGGATACAGACACTCTACAGCTACAGCACTCACAGTATGTCAGTATCAGCTGGATACAGACACTCTACAGCTACAGCACTCACAGTATGTCAGTATCAGCTGGATACAGACACTCTACAGCTACAGCACTCACAGTATGTCAGTATCAGCTGGATACAGACACACTACAGCTACAGCACTCACAGTATGTCAGTATCAGCTGGATACAGACACTCTACAGCTACAGCACTCACAGTATGTCAGTATCAGCTGGATACAGACACTCTACAGCTACAGCACTCACAGTATGTCAGTATCAGCTGGATACAGACACTCTACAGCTACAGCACTCACAGTATGTCAGTATCAGCTGGATACAGACACACTACAGCTACAGCACTCACAGTATGTCAGTATCAGCTTCTGTGCCCTTGTCAAAGCTCTATCCCTATATTTCTGTCTCTTTTCTTTTACCTCTCTCCCTCTCTCTCTCTCTCTCCATGTCTCTCTCCATCTCTCTCTCTCTGTGTTATCCAGAAGAGGAGTAAACCACAGCGTGTTTGGCTGGAGACTGAGACAAAACTCAAAGTCAAACAAAATGATATCGATCGGAGTGAGACTTCCAAACCCACCTTCCCCGAACCCACCGCCACTCCCGTAGTGACGTCCACCACCACCACCGACCAGAGAGAGAGAATTCCATAATCAGTACACCGCCTCGTCAACAAGTCCTCGCTGCCTCTTCAGCAACCTCACGCGGCACATGCCCTCCCATGCTCCTAAAGGGGTCTGGGCTAACTGTACCTGGGTTGGGCAACCGAGAATGCTGTGTAATAGTTATCCACCAGCCTCCACAAACCTATTCCCCCCTCCCCCGCCACAACATATCATTCCCTCCATGCAGATGTGGAGAGAAGGGGAGAGCTGTGTGCTATCAGCTGAACTGCAGCTGCCTGTGTCTGGGGATTAGCAGCAGCGGCTCATCTGGCTCTGTCCAGACCTAATCCCAGGGTGCCTTGCAGCCAGTGGGAGGCTATTAGCACTGAAGGTTGCCACGCCGACTACGCCCAGGGCCGTACGCCCTCACACTGCAGGATCTGTTGGCACACACACATGTCATGTGCGTATGCAGACAGCACACACACTCACACATTTTCCTGGTAATGTACGTTCGCAGACAGCAAACAGCACACACACATTTCAAGTCATGTATGTACGCAGACAGCACACACACACACAGACGAACAGATAGGAACGGAGTTTAATTGACTATTAACACTGTAGTAAGTGATCATGTATTCACAATTAAATGTCCATTTCAGTGTATTCTCCATTAATTGGTCGCCATGCTAACAGTGACAAAACATAAACATTATTCACAACTAGTTTATTTTAAACTCAATTAAAGCAATATTTTACGTGGACGTCTTTATCTTTAATTTAAAAACGCCAGTGTAATATTCATGTCTTGACTGTACCCGAACACTGACAAATCCCTATAGCAACTGGTGTCTATAGCAACTGGTGTCTATAGCAACTGGTGTTTAAATCATGTCCTTTCTCTACTGAACCCTAAAACTAATATTCTAATTCTATTCAGCTTGGTCTCCTCTGACTTGCTTTTCTATTTCAGTACCCATTAAATGAAGTTTAATGCAAATTAATGCCATTATTAACGAATGCCTGTGGAACAGGACTGAGACAAAGAGAATATGCTTTATATCAACAAACAGGCCATTGAGCAACACGCTGTCTTAACTAATTTACACATTAATAAATGTCTTGATGAGTGACATTGTATCGTCTAGAGAGGGGAGAAATAAAACACATTTTAATTTCCTTTCTTCGCCTGTCGTCCTTTAATACGTGACTGATCGGAAGAACACAGAAAGAGAAAAGTGAATTTAACTACTTTATTCCCTTATCCCACATTTAGGGATGTCCAAACCAAATGATCGCCCTGGTTCCCCAACTAAGACCTCTTTAGCAAATTGACTATTCAACTCTTTGCTTATAAAATTTACACCACGAGAGTCCGGAGGTTTTTGCTGAAATAGTTAATCACCCCCAAAGGATTTGATAACCAAAAGAGCTAAGGACGCAGCAACGGACCTTCCATCCTATCAGCGACGGTGTAAATGAACCATGTTTTGGGGGATATGTGTACACAGTCCTTGAAGTTTCACAATGGAGGCTGGAACTGCCGCCTGCCCCAAAAGCATCTGGCCACAAGTCAACTGGTCGGTGATAAGTGCTCCAATCGTGCCGGAGTCTGGTTTCTGTTAACACCACTTAAGACATGAGGCAAAAATCTCAAAGGTATGTCCAGGCCACGGTATGAACACGATACTGCTACACGCACTTCAGTGTGACTCAGGCCCTTAAAGTCACACTCCAGCTAATGCCGCAACACTTTTCCAGCCAAGGAACATGATTATAACGCATTGAAATAAACAAATGAACAGATAATAAACGGGCAGTTGTGTCTTCCAATCCATCTTATACTGGCTACAGACAGTTTGCGCTGTTCTCTGAAGAAAGTAGAACATAGCGTTTTACGAAATCTTCAGTTTCTTGGCAATTTCTCCCATGGAATAGGCTGATGAGTTTATATTTTTTAAATTTGTTTCTGGACATTTTGAGACTGTGATCAAACCCACAAACGCTGACACTCCAATTACTGAGTTTAAAGAAGTTTAAAAAGTATTCGGCTGTGCTAACATAATAGCAATAGATAAACTTCGATAAACAAACACATAATGTGCGATTGTAATACAGGAGTTGGCGCTGCTGATAACGAGCCACTGTACACCAATGTAGATACAATAATCAACAATGTACATTTTTCTGATCAATACGAAGAAATTATCTTTCTTTAAAAAACAAGGAGGGTTCTGTGTCCCCAAACTTTTGAATAGTAGTGTCTAATCAAAATCCCTGACAAGTTCGGTAATAGAAGATACGTGCGATGTTTGAGTTATCTGTGAACGTTTGTTTTAAGTTTTAAAAGCCTTGACACCGAATTTCTCTCCAAATTCTACCTTCCTGGATTCAAAGTGGGACAATTTACTCGGCAAAAATTCCAGAAAGCCAACCCTTTCCAATTACTTGCCCCCCCCCTCACTCTCTCGTTCTCATCAGACTATTACTGTAAATTGGTTTCAGCTACCTCTTCCATTCAGACTAATGACAGTCCAGGGTTACACATGCAAAGCCGATCAAATAAATATGCGAACAACGCTAACATTGTTACTAGCCTGGCTAATTAGCCGCTGCATCTCGAAGGAGGCAGCAGCTTCTTCCTCAACTCGTCTTCGGCTCCTGCTGGTCTCAAACACCCCAACCACCTCATCCTCCAGCCCACCACCCCAAGTACTGTTTGAGCTCCGGAAGGTTCTGTGGAATTAGCCCGTCTATCTCCAGCATCGCCACCTGGTATTAACTAGCCACGTCGCCAGCCTTATCTCTAATTAGCATAACTCATGGAGTTCACTCGTGCGCGCGCATTGTGGCTTGTGAGAGGTTTGGTTTGGAAAGTATGCGCAAGGCGAGTATTTATCTCTCGCTCTCGGCAGTCTGGCCTTGGGCCAAAAACCCAAAATAGGGAATTGGGAACAGTTCTGTTCATCTGTCTTTAAACAATCACTCCCTGTATAAATCTGTTACGTTCGGGTCTTTAGGAGAAGTGGAGGATCTTGTTTGTGGACTGATAAATAGGCTGAACACATTGGGCCAGACCCTGAACATTTTTTTTTAATCCTTTGTTGCCTGGTAACAATATAATTTGCCACGGCTGTGGGTCAAGGCCCTAGGAACTCTCCCAGGTCACTACAGTACCCACCCTAACCCTGGACTGGGTCGTAGCTTCTGCTTAGCCACGGCTATGAGTTCCAGATGTTGCCTGCAGTGTGCTCCTGGAGAAAGAGAGTAATCCAATAACAGTGTGGGCAGCAGAGAAGAAGCCTGGAATGAGCAGAATAATATTAACACATATTCTTCAATCATGTGCCCAGCAGGAGTCCGGCAGCCATTTTGTATATTGGCCCCGACTGCTATGTTCAAGTGAATTGCGGTTTGTGGGGACACGTTGAACAGACTGACACCATCCAGGGAGCAATAGCTTTCTTGTTTCATGCTATAACATCTCCATTAAACCGAGACATCAACTACAACCTTATTTCAATGATCTGGAGTGACAGTGTGGACTGGATTCACAGTACAAATGTGCAAATGGCAAATTTACTAAATAGGCTAGCAGTGTGTCGGGCAAGAGGTGGCAATTAGGAGTACAAACAGAATGTATATAGAGATATAAAGATACATGTAGATACATGGATAGGTAGATATATATATATAGATAGGTAGATATAGATAGGTAGATATAGATAGGTAGATAGGTAGATATAGATAGGTAGATATAGATAGGTAGATATAGATATATAGATAGATAGGTAGATATAGATATATAGATAGGTAGATAGATATATAGATAGGTAGATATAGATATATAGATAGGTAGATATAGATATATAGATAGGTAGATATAGATATATAGATAGGTAGATATAGATATATAGATAGGTAGATAGATATTTATATAGATAGATATAGGTCACGGCTTGTGCTGACAGAGGTCACTCAGAGTCTGGTGTATGATGACGGTGGAGACTGTTGGTGACATTTAACCTCACATTTCTGGGAAATAGCCTCCGTTTTACAGCCACTGGGCTCTGTTTCCATGGTAATCAGTGTATTTTATAAAGTATTGTGATTACTCATTGTTACAAAATGTTTTCATCGTTAACCCGTGAACGCGCGTAACAGCATTTCTCATTACGCGATATTACGTGTGTAACTGCGCAGTCGTAGCAACACTACAATGTCTCCTCTCAGGCAAGTCGTTTCTTCTGTTATTAAGTTTCACATTTTAGTCGTTTTTGCAGAAGCCTTTCATCTGGAGCAACCAACAGTCTGAAGACAGATATCTGAGAGGCGTGGACGTCCCAGTAGTGCTAAGTACTGTACACATTACTCAACGAAGTAGCTCTCAGCTGAATCAATGGGGAGAAAGATGGAAAAATAACATACGAAAACTTTTCACCCAAGAAACCCAGGCCTGATTGATGGACCTATAATTCACTCTCCAAATCGATTAGACTCTCGGCTAACAAAACAACACTTCGTCAGACGATTCTGGACGGCGGCCGTGGAGAACTGTCTGATCGGAGATAACGGCTGATATAAGGTTCAGGAGGTCATCTTGAAGCCATTTACTACCTCCCTGAAACAATAACGAATGCTGCCAGACGAAAACCGGACTACACTGACGGCCGGAGCGACTCTGAGGTCCGTGAAAAGTTTTGAGAGGGAGGGGAGAGAGAAGAAGAGAGAGGGGAGAGAAGAAGAGAGAGGAGAGAGAAGAAGAGAGAGGGGAGAGATAGTGAGAGGAGAGAGAAGAAGAGAGATGGGAAAAACAGGATGAAGGGAGAGAAGGATATAAAATGAGGCCTAAATCATCACCGGGCTCGGTTTGTTTTAAGCTTCGTATAACTCGATGTGTTTGCAGTCTTAACTAGCCGACAAAAGTCTCCTTGTGTCACAATAACAAAGGCTGCGGCGATAAGGATTACTGTCACTCCACTGCTCTGTGCAAACATAAACGCCGAACACTGAATCTAAAGCAGCTCAATTTCTGCTGACCTGCGCCAGATAAAACACATCTCGCAGTATTTATTCCTCACGGGTAACGATCTGTGAGACGGGTGTCATCCGACAAGTTGAACGACTTCAATGAGAAACAATCTGCAAGGAGACGTATTTGGGAAACAGCACACCATTGGCCCCAGTAAGTGTGATGCTTATCGTTCAGACTCGCTCACGTTACTGCCAATCAGCGGAGCCGCCGTCTGAGTCCGCACTACAAGAGAGGCTTTGAACAGAAACAATATGGCTTCGATGAAAAGGTGATTCCTCCGGCTCTATATTTAGACATTGAGGAGTTTAAACTGTGTTTAATTGTACCACAGGGCTGTGGAAGCAGGTCTATTTTTAACCTTCCTCGCCTTGCACACAGTCCTTTGTAGTGTTCCTGGAGGACTGGGAATGGATCGAATGTTCAATGCTGCCAGAAGCCGTGTGTGTTTGCGTGTGTGTTTGTGTGGGTTTGTGTGTGTAATCCAGAGAGAAAGACTGTGAGAAGGGAGACAGATAGATAGAGTGGAAGAAAGAGAGAGAGAGATGATGAGAGAGAATCCACATCTCCTATCAGTGGAACTCGACAGCTCGACCAGCGGCATCTTCAGATATTTTCTCCTCTCCCTGACACAAGCAGACACTGTGCTCGTGCCAGAACTCAGGGGAAGGGATATTTGTACGAGATTCTTATACGTTTTCTTCATGATATGCAAAAACTCAAAGGATCTGTTTGATGCTGGACATGACACGAGTGGGAGACCACACAGCAACAGCAAAGAAATGCTTCCCAGTTGTTCCCAGTCTCCTTCAGTCGCTCATATTCGCATCTACAAATGGATCCTGCACTTTTACTTCTGCCAAACTCACCAACGCCCACCCCCTCTCCTTTCTTTTCTGCATCTCTCCACTGTGGAACTCTTTTCACTTCCTTTCTGAAATCCTTCTGTCTTGAACAACCTCCCCAGTTCTTGCTCTATCCGTTCTTTTTTTTATCTTCATCACTTTGAATACGTTCCGTACTCCATTCTTTCTTCCTTCCGTACCACATACCTCCCTGCCTCCCTCCCCCCTCCCTCAGGAATGAGGCAGTGGTGTGTTGGTGACATTTTAATTACCCGTCTGTACGGAGACCCACACATGGGCGTACATTTAAGTAAACACAGGAGAGTATGTTGACAGGAAGGCCACATGGAATATCGCCCGTGTTTATAACAATCGCCCGCGCTCTGATAAATGGCGGGATTAATCACCGAACGAGAAATCAGTGTGTGTGTGCGTTTCCACGCGGGGGCCTCAGTGTGCACGCGTTAGTATGTATATGCATGTATGACACGTGCGTGCGTGCGCTTGTGAATCATCGGCGCCGGGAACTCTAGACTGGACAGTAGCGCTTCCTGAAAGCCGAGTCGCGTCAGCCGCAGGTTCGGTTTGACGGCCGCTATCTGTGGCCCCCCGTCTCGAGGCATGTCCTGTGTGATGTCCCTTCGGGACGCCGTTGCCCCGGGCTATTGCTCGCCGTCTGAGATTCATCACGGAGCAGACACTACGGACGGCATCCCACGGTGGCCAGGGGATGCTTATGGCCGTGTCGAGTTTGACAGTCCTTCCAACCGCACATAAAATCGGACTGGATCGAGTGCCATGACGGGATGGTACTTCTGGGACATGTTCGATTCAGGGCTAGAAAGAAGCAGGAACCGCTTTAACAAACGCGGTGGTTCGAAAAAATATGGGTATTGAACAATTCTGGATCCTTGGATAATTTCTTTTCATTTTGACATTAGATTGTTCTTCATCCTGTAGTGAAGGCATGTGCGCATGTTTATTGCAGCCTGTCACGAATGGGTGGGCTGTGTTGTCACAGGGTGTTTAGGGGAGAAAACTTCTGTGTCTCATGTTAGTTAGGAGCACAGCTGTTTTGGGTTTAGCTAAGCACCAGGCATAGGTTAGTTTATCAGTGGGGTATTTAAGGTCCCTGGTTAGGTCCACGGGTGCTTAAGACTGATTTAATGTTATGTGTCGCTATAGTTAAGTGTCTGTGTATTTGTGGAAGCTGTGTTAAATGTTTGTTTCGTATAAGTCGCACTCATGCTTTTTCATTTAATCAGTTTAGGTTTACATTCTTTCCTCTATGTTTGTTTTAATTCTAAATAAACACCACGAACGGGATTCTTCGCTCGGCATCTCGCTCCTTCGACACTGCAACGCACAGAAAGCGTGACACAGCTTCAGGTTTGATTCATACATATTATGCTACACACTTCTGAATTATTCAAATGATTAGTCTTTGTTATTGTGAAAGTGAACCTACAAGCACAAACTTCAAATTAAAGACACATTGCAAAATGTGATGTTCTATTTTAAGTCAGACTTGAAGCCACAGTGAACGACCACAGACATAAACATATACGACAGACATTTACATACTATAGTCATTAGTCTACCTTTACTATAACAGTTTCAGAGTGAGTCCTTATTCCACCTTTAACATCGCAGTGTTACACAGAACAAATATCCGATGCAAATCTGGGCCATCGCCTCGAATTTAGTTTTCACATTGAGTCCTAAGGGACGATGGAAAGGACACTAGTGTGTATGTGTGTGTGTGTGTGTGTGTGTGGGGGGGGGGGCGTGTTCATAAATTAGACCGGGACTTTACATTAACGCTTTTAGAATAAGTGATCCCACACGCCACTTGGTCCATCCAGTCAACCTTGAGGACTGACATCACGGTGACCATGACACCCCTGGACCTGTAAAATAAATTGAATGTGTAAAGTGATGGACAGTGTGGGCCTGCATGTACCTGCTTAAACCGAGAGCACTGGCGACCTGAAGCTGGGTGGACGTCCTCCTGGCTGGACGCTTCTAGCTGCTGGGAAAAGGTTGTGGACGGAATTAAACATGAGGCCCGCCAGAACGCCAGGAATGTTGCCCATCACTCTCCGGGAAGACTTCACACGAGCGCATCTGATGGGCTTGTCAGGTGTTGGAATTGATATGCTTGACTGGGAAGAGGAGAGGAAGGACCAGTGAGGAGAGAGAATGCAGCTGGGAGGAGGGAGAGAGGAGCAGTGAGGACAGAGATAGGAGCTGGGAGGAGAGGAAGGACCAGTGAGGAGAGAGATAGGAGCTGGGAGGAGAGGAAGGACCAGTGAGGAGAGAGATAGGAGCTGGGAGGAGAGGAAGGACCAGTGAGAAGAGAGATAGGAGCTGGGAGGAGAGGAAGGACCAGTGAGGAGAGAGATAGGAGCTGGGAGGAGAGGAAGGACCAGTGAGAAGAGAGATAGGAGCTGGGAGGAGAGGAAGGACCAGTGAGAAGAGAGATAGGAGCTGGGAGGAGAGGAAGGACCAGTGAGGAGAGAGATAGGAGCTGGGAGGAGAGGAAGGACCAGTGAGGAGAGAGATAGGAGCTGGGAGGAGAAAGGAGGGCAGAATAACATGACAAGCGTTCCAACACATTTTCTGAAAACTGTTCCTGTACTGTGATTGTTTTGCACAAATGTATATTTTATCAATCAATGCCCAAACATTCAATCAGTCGAAGCAATTTTTTTGCCACAAAGAAAACTACCATTCTACCATCTCCAGTTAGAGTGGTGGTGGGAATGTATAGTTAAGGCTTTGATACTTCATCCACCGGCTATTTATCAGACCCATTGAAATTTAATTTGGTTTCATTATCACCTCCCTTTGGTTGGATCTCCTAATTTGCCCAATGACCGCTTCGAGCTGTAAACCTCAAGTAAATAAGAGCGCGGACGGAGTTATTCAACTGATTGAATTAAATGCAGATTTGTGATTAAATCCCTGAAGCACCGGCAGTCACAGCGATGCCATACATACATAATTACTTCACCGGCCACAGAATAACTGCCTAGCCTCCCGAGGTATAAGGAAGGTATAAAAATATCAGTTCAGTTTAGGTGCTGGTGACTTTGTAAATAACACATTATCCTCTTCTATGTCAGACGAACGATGCTACGACGGGTGTTATGTTTCCGAAAAAGCACACTCCCGTTGCAAAAGCTGGCAGAAATCATCCCGGAAAAAAAGATTGAGGAGAAAACAGCACGTCCGTGTAAACCGTATTGACGTTGAAATAGACCAATTTGAGTAAAAACACAGCTTGTTTTGTCTAGAATAGTTCCAGGACCACGCAGTGCTGAGGCGGTCAAGCACTTCCTATCTCTGACAGGTGTACACAGACAAACTACTGGCAGCAGACTCTCGCCCAGCTCGCCACAGGAGAAGCAATTTGTTGGACGAACTAAATCCATTTAGCCTCTGCAGAAAAGGTTGCGAGCGGACTTAATTGAGGTCACCGGCTACGTTTAAAAGGAGTAAATAATTGTTTGGCCGCGGCGGTTATTTTGTACTCACGCCCGTCAACTGAATACCCCGCTTTGTGGTGGAATGGCTATTTAGAAATAAAATGTATTTCTTTAAAAGTGGGATTAAAAAGTAAACTCGTATGTGTTGAGAAAACACACGTAGCTTCACCCTTTAAGTATCATGTTCCTCTCTAGTTTGATGAAAGTCAGAAACGTGGATTAAATTCTCAATTCTCAATTCTTTACAGCATTGCTGGAACATTACAAAAACCTGGAACAAGTTCCAGAACAACATGTCTCAGATGGGTACAGATAGTTGTCTCAGATGGGTACAGATAGGTGTCTCAGATGGGTACAGATAGTGGTCTCAGATAGGTACAGATAGGTGTCTCAGATGGGTACAGATAGTGGTCTCAGATAGGTACAGATAGTGGTCTCAGATGGGTACAGATAGTGGTCTCAGATAGGTACAGATAGTGGTCTCAGATGGGTACAGATAGTGGTCTCAGATGGGTACAGATAGTGGTCTCAGATAGGTACAGATAGTGGTCTCAGATAGGTACAGATAGTGGTCTCAGATGGGTACAGATAGTTGTCTCAGATGGGTACAGATAGGTGTCTCAGATGGGTACAGATAGTTGTCTCAGATGGGTACAGATAGGTGTCTCAGATGGGTACAGATAGGTGTCTCAGATGGGTACAGATAGTGGTCTCAGATAGGTACAGATAGTGGTCTCAGATGGGTACAGATAGTGGTCTCAGATAGGTACAGATAGTGGTCTCAGATGGGTACAGATAGTGGTCTCAGATGGGTACAGATAGTGGTCTCAGATAGGTACAGATAGTGGTCTCAGATGGGTACAGATAGTTGTCTCAGATGGGTACAGATAGTGGTCTCAGATGGGTACAGATAGTGGTCTCAGATGGGTACAGATAGTGGTCTCAGATGGGTACAGATAGTTGTCTCAGATGGGTACAGATAGTGGTCTCAGATGGGTACAGATAGGTGTCTCAGATGGGTACAGATAGTGGTCTCAGATGGGTACAGATAGTTGTCTCAGATGGGTACAGATAGTGGTCTCAGATGGGTACAGATAGGTGTCTCAGATGGGTACAGATAGTGGTCTCAGATGGGTACAGATAGTTGTCTCAGATGGGTACAGATAGTGGTCTCAGATGGGTACAGATAGGTGTCTCAGATGGGTACAGATAGTGGTCTCAGATGGGTACAGATAGTTGTCTCAGATGGGTACAGATAGTGGTCTCAGATGGGTACAGATAGGTGTCTCAGATGGGTACAGATAGTGGTCTCAGATGGGTACAGATAGTGGTCTCAGATGGGTACAGATAGGTGTCTCAGATGGGTACAGATAGTGGTCTCAGATGGGTACAGATAGTTGTCTCAGATGGGTACAGATAGTGGTCTCAGATGGGTACAGATAGGTGAGTGGACTAAAGAACTACCCGTTTGAATCTTAACAGTTACCAGATGGTTGTTAAAACAAGTCTGGCCTACTGCCCGTTCTCTTCCTTGGTTCCTGTTCTTTTCCTAGTAATTATTCCCCCTCATCCCTTTCTTCTCATCGTTCCTTCTCCCATTCTCCCCATCTCTCTTTCCCCTTCTCCCATTCCCCCTATATCACCAGCGCGCTCACTCGCGTTCACACACACACACACACACACACACACACACACACACACATGTACACACACACCCACACGCACACACACACACCCAGCAACACCTGCCCGGAGGCTAGGGATGAAAGACTGTACAAAGCCAGGCAGACACTTCTTGGCCGGCTCACTCCGACACTCTGGAAGCTGAACATCTGAAAAGTTCTCCCGAAACTCCGATAACAAACACGAGAGCAGCTTTCCTGACAACCGCTATCAAATTTTGCCATCTGGTTCAAATTAGTTATCGTCTCATTTTTGAGGAGAACGCCTTGATTATTTGTCTGCGACCGGACCGGATTTCCTCTTAGTGTTCGATTGATACGTCAACCTTCCTGGCACACAAGGAACCCCTGTGTTTTCAATTATTATTTCATCAGGGTTTTTCTAATGCATCAACTTGTCAACCAATTTTGCGCCTGGCGCCCCGAAACAGGCCTCGGCCGAAACGGTCATCGCTGTGGTTTAGATTATTTAAATAATTGTTTTCTCTACCAATAAGTCTTCTTCAAACCTTCTCACCTGGCTTGACCAGCCAGTAGACAACCGGACAATGAGGGCAGACCTCATTTCATTTAAACACGAGTTTCTCCAAAACACCCATCTCGTCATCGAGGCATTTGTAACGTGTCATTGACATCGTCAAGGCATCCACGTTTGTGGTTTTGCAGTTTTAAATGAATTTGAATAAATTACCCTGAAGTATCTCTCAAGATCACTCCGTACCAAGGACGTGGTTCCGACATTGGCACTGAAATCGCATTTCAGACATTCGACATTGGTTTCGAGTAGGTGATTCATTTGGTGGAGAGAGATTCATCATGGTAATGTAATCCTAATTTCAAACGTGTGACCTTAACCCTCAGCTGGTAGGTGCGATCTCAGTATCCCACAAGGAGACACATCTAACGTCCAACATTTCTCTTCACAGTATCTACATTCATTTTGATCGACTCCTCAATAGGAATTTAGTTATTTTTGAACCAAACTTTGTTTCGGAACTTATGGCACCATTTTCAGTTGTGGTCAACCAACGTTAATAACAGAGAGACAGCATCGGGAGAATGACATTGTCCAGGGGTTTTTAATTAGCATTGAGAAAGTCCACAACGATGAAGTACATATAACCTCGGCGAATTGTTCTAAATTCCTTGCAAATCAAACATTTGTGGTTATTCAGCCCTTTGCTATAAACCCCCTGACTGGGCAGCAGGGCAACCAGTTGTTAAAAGAAATCAGTTAAATGGAATCCGTCTACTTGTATAGAAACTTGTCTTTGGACAGAATGCGACAGTCAGCTCAATCACTTTTGTTTTACATTTGAAGCTGGTTGAGCTAAAAAGCAATACTACGCTAGCTTTTGAGACAAAGTCTAGATTCTGTCAGCTCTTGCTATGCAGACGCCAGAAATAATAACACCACAACTTTTCCGCCAACATGTACAACTTTTTTCCCTGAACTAACCAGACCCGGGCTTATTCAGCATCACAAAAGCAGAGCAGCTGTATGTGAATTTCATCATTAGGATGAACAAGGTGATATCACAGACACACATTCATTATGGGCGAAACCACTGACACACTTGTGGGCTTTACACAACTCTGGTGTGTGTATGGTATGTGTGTGTGTGTGTGTGTGTGTGTGTGTGTGTGTGCGTGTGTGCGGAGACTTCCTCCAGAAGGCGTCAGTGCTTCTCACAAATGTCACAAATGTCACCCCGTACATCATCTCCACACTTGATTAGTTCAGCCTTTATCTGGGTGGCCATAAGTCTTCAGAAAGTGTCATTATTTTGAGTGGAGACATTAATTGAATCAATATTTTGACACCGTGCCTTGTGGGTAATTGGACACCACAGGTACCCTGGGTAATTTAATCCTGGCTCATAGGTGATTGACGGGCACCAGGATGAGAGCTGCTTCTACTGCTGCCGTTACCAGTGGCTGCTCTCAAATGAATTTGCCAAGGAGTGCCGTGACAAAGGCTACGACAGAAGCTGCTAACCACAAGAGTCCCTTTAAACGGTTTCTTATTGGATTTCCTGTAGCACAGGTTTGAGTCAGTTATGATATATTGGCGAAATCCCGGTGGTCGGTCTGTGGGCTCTCTGTAATATACTGTCATCTGTATGAGTGTGGGCTCCAAAGATTATGCTAAGCTACGTTGTTATCCTAGACTAGCGCAGGAAGAACAGAAAACCTCTTCCCGGTAGGTTTGACTAACCAAGTGGTCACCGTGACCACAAAAACAAACACGTTGAGAGAGATAGAGGACAATTATGAGTGAGAGAGAGAGAGAGAGAGAGAGAAGAAAGATAAATATGTACAGAATGGAAACAGAGCCAGCAGGTTTCTTCTTCTAGCTTGTTTTTCGGTACCTGCTTTGTTTCATATTACACACTTTGTTAACCATTGCTTCTCTGATGTTTGGCAGAAACAGGTTGTGCCTTGATCATTTGGTCACAGAGTCGGAGGGCAACGCAGCTCCCTGACTACCCAGGAAGTCCATAGTTATTAAAGGCCACCTGCTCCTGAGAGAAACCTGCACCCAACAAAACATTTCATATAAATGATTAATGAACAGATTGCTGGTCTGCTTCCTTACAGAACTAGGACTGGCTGGTCACCAAGTGTTCATCTACTACTGCACCGGAAACAGCTGGCTCTCTGAAACACACCTGTTATCAAAATGGACATGTTTTTATAAAGGCTTGTACTGTCAGCCAAATACCATTCCCTTAATTATCTGGGGATTTTTGACAAAAAGTGTGAATTTAATTTCATATATATAGGTATCTTTTTGTAAAGGTTTTGTTTTCGATCAAATTCGTCATCACGCTAAACTGACGGTACATACATTTTTTCTCATCACTTCAAAAACCCATTCTGTTACATGAACTGGGTATATGCTTCCAACAGCTATCTTTGTGCATATGTTTATCGTCTACACGCGTGTGTGTGTGCTTGTGTCTAATGTCATTTATCACATCCTGAAGCACTTAAATGTAAAAAAAATCTACAGAGTCAAAGTCAAATGCTTCGCCTACAGTCATCTAATTGGACCTAATTCTACCTTGATCTCATTGTCCCAAACTGACTAGCTACTTCTTTGTTTGGACTGAACACAATGGTCGTATGTCATATTGTCCCTGTCAATTTGCTTAGAGTGGCCGTCTAGGTCAAGTACTTAAACTCAGAAGCCGTTTACACGAGATTTGCTAAGGGGGCCTGTAAATCCATAAACTTCTGGGAACACTTTGACACACTTTGATGCTTGAAAGGAATATAAACTTGTCAAAAGAAGTGCATTGTGGGACATGGACAAGTCCACTGGAAGCTCTTAACCTGGAGTGTGTAGACTTTTATTTTCCACTGTATCTAATAATTATTTTGCTAATAAGTTGAAGTGTGGCTTGGTAATATACACTGGAGTTACTACACTAACTATTCAGACCCCTTTATTTTCTCCAAATGTTGTGAACTTTTCTTGAATCAGCTGAATACAATATCCCCTCAGTTGTCACACAATAGCCCATAATAACAGTCAAAAACATGTTTTTAGAAAACGAGTGCCAATTTTTATTATATCTAATAAAGCTGAAATGTGTTATCTAGATATGTTTGCTGTGCTTTTATTCAGAATGTTTTGGGGAGTTTGTGATTTCTTTGGCAGTGATCGAAGCTAGAGGCTTTGACAGGTACACTCAAGGACACCCAAACTCTGGTCCACGGAGCCACTCCGGTCCACTGAACCACTCCGGTCCACTGAACCACTCCAGTCCACGAAGCCACTCCGGTCCACTGAACCACTCCGGTCCACTGAACCACTCCGGTCCACGTAACCACTCCGGTCCACGTAACCACTCCGGTCCACTGAACCACTTCTTGGCACACACGTCTAAAAACTCGTTTTGCGAAGGCTTTCCAATGTCACTTTAACTTCCTTCCCCCAAAATGTTTTTTTTTCCACTCGTTTTAATGACGGCACGATCATCAAATATTGTGCGGCGTCTCGCGGATCTTAATAAGCGTTGCTTTTCACTGACTTATATACAGAAATCCTTGATGTGTTGCTTAAGTGAGGGAGTAATTTTGAGAGTGTATTGAACTAACTTTGTCAGTTTTCAGCAATTAACAACAATGAAATAAGAAAGCAACAGGCAGCGATAATCTGCTTGTTAGTGCTGTAGAATTCCTCCCTGGAGATTGACACGTACGTCTAATCAAAAACTGTCACCTGGATAATAAAGCATTCCATATTAAAATAGTTCTGAATAGTTAATTCAAAACAATGCTGCAGTTTTTGTTAAGTATAAAACTTTGTTGTTTCTCTAGCTGACAACTGGATTTGAAAACAACGATTTTGTAAAATATTTCAGCGACTACACATTTGGGTAAATTTACAAATCCGTGGATGAAAATCAAATTGTGCGGCTCAATTTTTGATCGACCCCTGACGGGCTTTCAATGAAGTTGATTATTTTATAGTGGTGAAGAAATGAAGCCGAATGGGCTTGCCGTGGATACAATAGATAGACGAGTCAGCTAAATGCTTCCCATTATACAGTATGTGTCTGCATAGATGGAGATCCCGTAGCCATCTGGATGTCTGCCAGAAAGCACCCATAGGCTGGAACTCCTCCATGGCAACGCTACAGCAGTAACTGTGTCCTGCCATTGAGCGCCTTCAGGTAGGAATACCAACTGACCGGTGAAACAACACTTGTGTCGTTTCTCCAGTCATGTGGCTATTGTGATTCCTATTTAACTAGGCTATTTCCTGTTACAGTCTGCCACGAGGCGTCAGCGCTGCAAACATGCATTTTGTGCAACACCAAAGGGACATTTGTCAATTTGGGGAAAGATTGAATGTCCGAGAACAAACGCATCTCCTCAGCTGTCGTGCGGTCAGGTAATAAGCACACATCAATACATTCATACAGTGGAGTTTTCAAACACAGCCTGGGAGACCATGAGGTGAAGGCCATTGTGCCGATCAGCTGACCTGAAACAGGCTTCAGCTGTGGGGTCTGTGACTACGGGGAAAACACGTTCTCAACACAGCTATGCATCAGGACCAGCCCTAAACATCAATCTTTGGGGAAAGTTCCGATACGGTTTCTGCGGTTTCAGTCTCCACACGACCACACAACGAAAATCAATCAACTTAGCGTGAACAAGAATGTTTTTTAGGATTTCGGATGCTTCAAGCCCTACGATGGACACAAATACATACTTCTCTTGTGATGTGTTATTTGCAGGACTTTCCAGCGAAAAGGTTTGCTTGATGCACGCGATCCATCACCCTGTAGGTAAGAGCTTGTGTATTTTTTTATGTCATATAGAGTCACATACTCTATACTTATTTAACATCAGGCAAGACTGAGACTTTTTACTGTGACAATGACTGCAGTATTCCGCTCGGCTGTTTAAGCAGCACAGGAAACACACAGTTTTTTTAGGATGTCCTTGACAGAGTCTTTATCCCACAAGTATTTTATGTAGTTAACTGCTACTCTTTTTGCTATTAACCACGATTCCTGCCATCCCAACCCATATGCACAAAGACGTACACACACAATTTCACACACACACACACACACGAGTGCAGACCGAAAGTGTTTGTGACCCGATATTTGAAAGGTCACCGTCAGAATTGCATTTCGTTTGGTTGTGTTGTCAGACGCCCCTCTCAGCTTTCACTGTCCTTGACATTTATGTGACTGAAGTGGTTAAACAAAAATGCCGACCCCGACCTTTGACCCTAGGGTATATACATTCAACATCAACCCAATTACCCGCCTCCCCCTCCGACGGGCCAATCGGCTGAACGGGAGCCGTCGCCGAAGAGGTGGTCATTCGCCAAATCGAACACAAAAAAAGAAAGGGGAGGGCCGAGCATAGAAAAGGGGAGGAGTGAAAAAAGCGCATGTTATTTATTTGGGTTCCAGAGTAAATATATCTAATGGAGCCACTGATTGGGTTCGTCCGTTAAAGGGGGGGGGAGATGGGTCACTAGTTGATCTGATCAACCAAAAGGGGCGCAGGGACAAAGAGACCCAAGTCCTCATTACATCATTTGTAAAATTGCTTATTTAGGACGGGCCCATGTTTTCCATCCACAGATAAAGGAGGAGGCCGTATGCTTCACTAAACACTGATACAGTATCTGCTTGGATTTGGGATCTGTACAATTGAGCAATTACTTGCTTCAACTGAGTACTTAAAGCACCGGATAAGAGGCAAACAAAAATACAACCTCTTGATCCTTTTAGTCTTAAAGTTTCAAATTATTTACGAGAGGATCAATTGTTTAAACGATGCCGGCACACTGCAGCTTACGTTGATGTTGCGGAATATCCAGGCATAACTGGCGAAAACAAATGCGGAAAATGTGGATTCTATTACAGCGCCCTTTACCAATTTTTTAAAAGCCGCTCTGGTTGACAAATGCTCATATTTCAAATCGTTGAACCGTATCTCGAGGTCTCAGCCTATAAGAGAGAAACGGGGAAACCCTCACGCTCGCTCGATCCCCACAGAATACTGTGGTCGGGTACATTCGGACGTCTGAAAAAAAAAAACGTTAAACAGTTTGCCGCAACAAAAAAAAACGGAAATGAGTGTTTCGCATTGGAGAAGCCTGGCAAGTTCCTTCCCATTTCAGCCAATTGGCTTGCTACATTATGTTCCTAGTGAACACATCCCCCTCCTTCGCTGTGTGTGTATATGGCCATGTTGAGAGCGAGATACTGGGAAACTTTTCTCCAGCTGGGGAGAATTTATCCCAGCCTGCAGGCCCGGCAAGAGCCTGCGGTAATTGGCTCAATTCAGAGGGATTTATACATTTTCTAATTCAAATTTATATTGTCTGGTTTGTATTCCGCCCCAAAGGCTAAGGTTACCTATTCACAGGCTTTGGAATTACTTGATAAAAGAACACTGGATTCCAGTTAGGACGATGTGACAGAGAAGATGACGCAGAGTTAAAATATTTTACCGCTGGAAGCGGATGGATGTGAAACCCGAACTGCGCTTTCAGTAGGAAGCCACGTATATCCAAGAACAAATTGGAGACAGTACGAGGAGTCTGAACGTAAAGACAACGCACACGGACGCACGCGAGTGTAGAGCCAACAATCTGCTGTGAGAGTTTGTTTTGATGAATCGTGATCCGTTCCGTTATTGCACAGACAGTGTGGGCCGTTTCACATCGTACGCGGACTGTTTGGAATTAAAACACAACTGGGACCTGCCGATGATGAATTTATCAGATAGTCCGCCTAAACACACAGACTCAGGAATCCAGGAGAGAGAGCAGCATTGTGACTGGAGCCCATTCGTCTAACCCCATAACACGAACCACTCCAGAATAGATGGCTAACCTAAGACATTATCTAACTAGACTGCATGTTTATCACAGGGTCTTCCCTAAGGCCAGCACTTGTGGTTTGGGCCCTTGACAAGAAAACGGATCATTTTGGAAAACAACTCATTTAAACCCCATCTGACAGTGTACATCACTGTGTGTCCAATACCTTATTCCAACCGGAGATGTTGAAGAAAATACCGGAATACTTGAAAACGCTCCGAACAATTGGCCTTTTAACTTGACTGCTTTGCCAGGCTATGCCACTATCTCCTGGTGCTAAATGCCAGGCGTGCCAACCAATTGGCATAGGCCAGAATGATGGCCTTATAAATCTACGGCGATTTGTGTAATTTACGTTCTCCCCCTTATCCGGCATCCATATAAGGACATTCAGCAGTCTGCTAAGACTCGCATGTCCAGGTTCATCTCAGAGAAGACTTTCCAGTCTCCAATAATGACCCGGGTTGATGGATGAGAAATAGACGAAGGGCAAAATAGAATAGCCAATCAAACAGCGATGAGATGTAAACACACACTGGGTCAATGTGACACATAAAACATATGTGTATTGAATTGTTGTCTGGCTGTCTGCCTGATTATAGACCCTGGGGGAGTACGTCAGCCTCATCTCTGATTATAGACCCTGGGGAGTACGTCAGCCTCATCTCTGATTATAGACCCTGGGGAGTACGTCAGCCTCATCTCTGGTTATAGACCCTGGGGAGTACGTCAGCCTCATCTCTAATTATAGACCCTGGGGCGGGCTTATACGTCAGCCTCATCCCTGATTATAGACCCTGGGGGAGTACGTCAGCCTCATCTCTGATTATAGACCCTGGGGAGTACGTCAGCCTCATCTCTGATTATAGACCCTGGGGAGTACGTCAGCCTCATCCCTGGTTATAGACCCTGGGGAGTACGTCAGCCTCATCTCTGGTTATAGACCCTGGGGAGTACGTCAGCCTCATCCCTGGTTATAGACCCTGGGGAGTACGTCAGCCTCATCTCTGATTATAGACCCTGGGGAGTACGTCAGCCTCATCTCTGATTATAGACCCTGGGGAGTACGTCAGCCTCATCTCTGATTATAGACCCTGGGAGTACGTCAGTCTCATCTCTGATTATAGACCCTGGGGAGTACGTCAGCCTCATCTCTGATTATAGACCCTGGGGAGTACGTCAGCCTCATCTCTGATTATAGACCCTGGGGGAGTACGTCAGCCTCATCTCTAATTATAGACCCTGGGGAGTACGTCAGCCTCATCTCTGGTTATAGACCCTGGGGAGTACGTCAGCCTCATCTCTAATTATAGACCCTGGGGAGTACGTCAGCCTCATCTCTGGTTATAGACCCTGGGGAGTACGTCAGCCTCATCTCTAATTATAGACCCTGGGGCGGGCTTATACGTCAGCCTCATCCCTGATTATAGACCCTGGGGAGTACGTCAGTCTCATCCCTGGTTATAGACCCTGGGGAGTACGTCAGCCTCATCTCTGATTATAGACCCTGGGGGAGTACGTCAGCCTCATCTCTGATTATAGACCCTGGGGAGTACGTCAGCCTCATCTCTGATTATAGACCCTGGGGAGTACGTCAGCCTCATCTCTGATTATAGACCCTGGGGAGTACGTCAGCCTCATCTCTAATTATAGACCCTGGGGGAGTACGTCAGCCTCATCTCTGGTTATAGACCCTGGGGAGTACGTCAGCCTCATCTCTAATTATAGACCCTGGGGAGTACGTCAGCCTCATCTCTGGTTATAGACCCTGGGGAGTACGTCAGCCTCATCTCTGATTATAGACCCTGGGGCGGGCTTATACGTCAGCCTCATCCCTGATTATAGACCCTGGGGAGTACGTCAGTCTCATCCCTGGTTATAGACCCTGGGGAGTACGTCAGCCTCATCTCTGATTATAGACCCTGGGGAGTACGTCAGCCTCATCTCTGATTATAGACCCTGGGGAGTACGTCAGCCTCATCCCTGGTTATAGACCCTGGGGAGTACGTCAGCCTCATCCCTGGTTATAGACCCTGGGGAGTACGTCAGCCTCATCCCTGGTTATAGACCCTGGGGAGTACGTCAGCCTCATCCCTAATCTATTGACCTCATTCCCTCTGCCGACTGTCTGTCTGCAGTCGACCCAACCTGCTTTGTAAGGATGGACTCATTTCTTGGTTCTCAGACGATCGTTAGTAATGCACTCATCAGTCCTGGCTGTACTCCTTTTGTCTGCCTGAGCGGTTTCCCAAATGTCTCGTCCAGAAGCGCCGGGGTTGGCTTCAGCCAGGCAGCCGTACGCTAATCTTCCTTCATCGACGTACCAGGTCAGTTTAATGTCTTAAAGAACCCAATACATCAACATAGCACAGCATTCTGGGAAATGAACATCTTTAATGTAGACCTTACTATTGTCTCAAGAATGCTCAGTGTTTGCGTCTTCCTGGATGTCCAACATGGAACGGCCGTCGATATCGATGAATGTGCCACTTTATTCTTAAGTCCAAATATAGATACTACAAATTGTAGTAAGTGGCCTAACTGAAAAAATTATATAAACAGGCTAGACAGGGTTAGTCTCCTCAATCCTGAGAGAGAAAATAAGTCAGCAGAAGTAGTTGTCAATAAATTATCTGCCTAAAACCCCCAGGATGCACCAGGTTAAGTAAAAAAAAATAAAAATTCGGCTCGTATTAATGTCTCTGTTTCTGAAGTTTAATGTTGAATAAAAAAATTCTACTGGCATCTCCCAAAAATGTGTATAATTATAATGTTTTTTAAATAACCGATTTACCACAAAACAAATATTTTACACATCCGAACCACAACAATTCCAGCAGGTATAATTCACATCCCCAATCAAATGTCCGGTTCCACCTGGATAATTATTCAGCTTCAGCAAATTGTCTCCAATTAAAGAATGGCATCTACAGTTTGAGGAATTCTGTGAGACCTGTTGAAGTATGGTAATTATCTCTGAGTTCGCTCATAAACTCGACTTCACAGCCCATCACAACGAGGTTCTATTGCGCATCCTTTGTTGTTCCGCAATGTAAAAATGTAAATTATTATGCCGAACACTGCTGCCACAAAACAAAGCATACGCTCATCCAAAACTCCACTGTCCACTGACAGTGTTATTACGTTCCCCGACCGGCACATTATCTGCGAATTTGTTCGACGATCATCTGCCACCTTTTGAAACGTGTTGAGTCGGTGAAAGTGATGTAAGTTTTTTATAGAAACAGAGATGTCTTGTCTCAGCGCAGACATCAAACTGTAAATGCCCTTAAATGTTGGTATTGGAATAGGACGATGTGTCCAATATGCAGGCGTAAGAGTTGGCGTTGAAAATCATAAATGCAGTCCGTTTGTGGCATTTCATTGTATTTCTTCTAATCATTGTCTTTTATGCGCTTCAGTTAGAACTATGCGTGTTTCAATGCGAGGCTGTACTCCACAAAGGTCCCATTTACATTTTACTCAAAAATGAAGTGCGGAACCTGCAGTTATCAAACGCACCATCATGGGATTTTCTTTCGGTTCCAGAGCATGTGTTCTACCTGCATCCTAAAATAGTTCTGTCGGGAACCACAACCCAAAGGAAAGCTGAGAAATCCTCCACAGATCATGTCCCTTCACAACATGTCTGCCCAGGTCTTACTTCTCTTCCAGGGTCATGGGGTCATCTGTCCATGCTCGGCCCTGTCTCCTGCCTTTTCATCTAAGGAGCCTTTTGCTCGGATCACCCAGAGTGCCAGCTGGGTATCTCAAATCTAGAGCCTCTGAAGCATACACACACACGCATGCACACACACACACACACATTCTGCCTCTCAGGCTCCAGACAGACATCTGGTTTCACCTGTTGGCGACCGGTCTCTCTTTCCAATGTGCAAATTGACAGTTTCTCAAGTAATAACGAGGGGAGAAGTTTTATCTGCAGATCTCGCCGTCAATTTGACAGTTATTTATGTAATTTCGGAGGTCTAAAGTTGGGAGGCAGACGACTGAGGAAGCATGTGTCTTGAATTCCCTCACAGGAGAAGACATATTTGATTTGTTCTGGAAACAAACAGGGGACCAACGGCAGATTTGTCTGTGACCTGTGTGGCCACAGAGCAGGCCCAACAAGTTCCACCCCCCAACACGTTCCACCCCCCCAACACGTTCCACACCCCCAACACTTTCCACCCCCCCCAACACGTTCCACCCCCCAACACGTTCCACCCCCCAACATGTTCCACCCCCCAACACGTTCCGCCATCCCAGGCATTTCCACATAACTTCACTTTCACTAGACAGACTGTGATTGGGTGATGTTTGGAGACCAAGGACGCTGAACCACTGTGCCACGGGGTTTAATCAACAATACATCTGGCGTCGGCGTCTGGCCGTGCCGATTCCAGCACGGCTGTTTCCCGGTTCCTCCTCACCAAACTCCCGCTGGCGTTGCTGTCGCTGTTGCCACGGTTTCAGCTGCGCCGTCACGTTTTCATGTGGGCGCTCGTCTCATTTGTTCCAGCCTTAAATGCATTCCTCTCTCTCTCTCTCTCTCTCTCTCTCCCTCTCTCTCTCTCTGTTTTATGTTTGGTGAATGGAGAGAAGACTTTCAACTTGGCTGCACTGCTATGAGCCATTTAATTCAGTAGCTCTATCACACAACTGTTAGCAAGATCAGATGGCTTCAGGCTGTGCCATGTAGCATTGACCCAACTTTTTCTCTGCGACATTTTTGGGGAACGTATCTTGTTTTGTAGAATCAAACATGTCGCTTTCCCATCCAAAATCAAACACACTCCTAAAACGTACATAGTTTGAGAAAATGCTGACACACACGTAGTTGGTAACTCAGTACTCTTCTTTGCAGAAATGTTTCTTTGCCTCTTCGACGTTTTGTAGTGGGGGGTTTTATTCCTGAAAAAAAGTTCATACTAGTGGTTTAAAATGTGTAGCTCTGTTTCGGTTGACGCACACACCACAACATATGATTCAGTACATGTCCACACACACCTTCCTTCACCACCACATAGTCATTTAATTTATTAGCTGCCCCCCCCCCACACACACACGCACACGCACACACACACACACACACAGGCTGGACTAACAGGGAACTAAGGACAGAGCGTATGCGCATATGGCTGCTTTTAGTCTCTTTCTCTCTCTCTCTTTCTCTCTCTACGACCTTGGAATAAATCCTTCTCTTTTCCCTTTGGCCTTCAAAGAAAACCAAATACCTGATGATAGGAACCGATCGGGGGACGGGCTGTGGGTACGTGAGTGAAGAGTATTAGGTTGAGTTGTTTTAAGGTCTGCTGGCGAAGGTCTCGGACGGAGGGAGAATGAGACATTTACCGCGTTTTTGAGTGAGTATCGTATTGCCTGTGTTAAAACATCTGCACATGCTTTCCACGGCACCTGAATATGTATATCTGCTGTGTTGTCCATGGAAGGAACAGGTACAAACTGTCCACTGCAGAGGTTTTAACGTGGAACCATGAGCCCTGTCCATTTTCAAATTGCAACCGCTGAATCATGGTGTATTTTTCGACCCGGTACACCAGGTGGGTCCGATTCGTGCAGGAGGAACTGTTGATCAGAAGGCCAGCAGCTTTTGGACCTGGTGAGGTAGGCGTTGAGAAACTCCAGTCTACTCTTTATGACTGTAAAGTTTGAGTTCCAACACACAGAACAGCGAAGCACACAGTAAAACGCAGCGGAGCTTTCTTTCAAGTTTGTGGCTGCATGTCTACAAATAGATTTGGGGATTTGGTCAGGAAATAACGACCTCCTGAATGTGAAGTACGGAGAGTGGTCAGAATGAAACACATTTTTATCTTCTGGGCATTCACTTAGCATTTTGTTAATTGATACATGTAAACTATTATCTTCTATTTTTCAAATCATTCGAAAGTTCACGCATTTATTTTTTCTGTAGATCTGGTCGCAACCGTTTTTCGTTCCCAAATCTATCACGGATCGGTCCTCTGCAGCGCTGCAGCTGGTCGATAATTAGCCCTCACGGCTGCTGGGAGCTCATTAATGTCTACTCGCGGCCTCCTGGGGAGAAACTGCGACGTCGTCTCTCCAATTCTCACCGATCGTTACCGCAAAGACCCGGATTCACGTCTTGTTTTCGGTCTCAATATGTTAATTAGGGCTCGAGAGGGAATGTGTTCACTAATTCGGTCCGTTGCTTAGATGTAAACCAGCAAATTGTTCATCCCCACGCCCAGTAAGCGTCACGCAAGTTTCAAACCATACGAAAATGTTAGGTACAAAATACCCCAAAAATACTGGACGAAAAAAATCATCAATGACAGAATACTTTGGTCTTGAAAATTTTTAATAATAATACTGCCGTTCTATAACACTAAGCTCAACAAAAAAACGTAAAAAATCCATATAATACGCTGTATAGCGTAGTCCTGAAACACCTCCCAGAGTGTCACGTCCTCTACCGTAGCACATATCGTTAACGCTGATCATAACAGCTTGACATACCCTCATAAGCTTCTGGCAAGCAGAAGATATAACTCAGCTTCCCCGTTGTGCCGTTTATTGCTTAGTGATATTGTCCTGTTAACAGACACGGGCACGGTAACTACTGTAACTCCCCTCCACATAATCACTTAAAGACACACCGCTACCTGAAGTCTCCTTGTGCTCTATCTATCAATGTTATCTCTCCCCCCTCTCTCTCTCTCTCCTTTCCCACTCTCTCTCCCTTTCCCCCCTCTCTCCTAGTCTTTCGATCCCTCTATATCTCCCCAACTCTCTCTCTCTCTCCCCTTCCTCACTTACTCCTTCCCTCTTTCTCTTACTTCTCTCCTCTATCTCTCCATCGCCCTCCTCTCTCTCTCTCCATCTCTCACCTCCCCTCATCTCCCCTCATCTCCCTCCTCTTCCACACTCTCAGTTCCTGACGAGGCCTCTCTACTATCTCCAACCCGACAGGAACTGATCAAAATCTTCCCCTGGTCTTTTTCCCCTCCTTTGCACTGTCTCTTCCTCCTCACCACATCCATCTGCGTTTCCATAGCGATGCCTTATTTATTGATTCCTCTCAGATAGCGTCTCTCTGGAGATGGGAGACATCTGCTTCGCGCACTTTGAAGAAGAATCTCCCAGCTCAATTATGTGCTGGGCCAAGGCCTAGTTTGCATTTGGTGGCATGGAGTGTACATCACTAACAGGTGGCAGCGACAAAGACGCACGGTGCACTGTTTGATAAATAAAATATATTATGGAAATGCGGCCGTGGAGAGGAAGTGAGAGGTGCCGGCTGGGTAATTGGTGGGCTCGGTACTCGCAGACCGGGTCGGAGAGACTGTCAGAACCTACACTCCTACACGGACACAGGTGCACGCCTGACAATGTGGATACTCAGACGCAGACACACGCACAACACGCTCACTTCGGAACAGCTGCTCTCAAACCTTTTAATGCCAGGGACCATGGAGTTAACAACAAAATCTCATTCTGATCATTACCTGCTAAATCGTAGATTTTGTATCCCTGAAATACCTAAAGTAGCTCCAACGTAGTTCGTTTTGTCAGATGAGTTTGAAGAGACCTGTTGCTGTCATTTCTAATTGTGGAAGATCTGCAGTACCCCTGTGGACCAGCAGGGGTCTGCGAACCAAAGGTTGGCAACCAATGTCTGCACATATCCTAGAGAAGCAGCACACGCACGCACTAACACACACACACACACACACACACACACACACACACACACATACGGACATCCATGTGGTCATCTCACAGTCATCAACTCTATATTGGTAATCTCACAACCATCTCTCCCCATGGTCATCTCACACATATTTCTCCCCTTGGTCATCTCACACATATTTCTCCCCTTGGTCATCTCACACATATTTCTCCCCTTGGTCATCTCACATATATTTCTCCCCTTGGTCATCTCACAGCCATCACACCATGTGGTCATATCACACACATCTCTCCATGTGGCCGGCCATCTCACACACATCTCTCCTGCTAGCCATCTCACAGTGGAATTTGATTGATTCATGAAATCTGAACACACTTTGCCACCCTTTGACCTCACCACACCAGGTCTCCGTGGCTCCTCTCGCACCCGGATTCTCCCGGAACCCCCGATATCGCCTGCTCCGCTTCCGAGAGACAACAGCGAGGTGTACCGTAGCCTGTGAAGCTATGATTCGCATGGGATCCCGGGTCCGTTGTTAAAGTTGTCAATCAAAAGTCTAATGAGCAATGGGCCGGCCTGAGGGCAGGTCCGGGTTGACCCGGGTTAATACATGACAAACAAACACCCGGAGAATGAGCTTCTCTGTTCTCCTGAAACCCGGCTGCCCTGGGGCCCACAGTGGGAACAGCCCAGATGTGTTATGGGTAGGTTAGGAGCTGTGACTCCAGGGGTCACCCGGGGGGGGCCCCGACCGGCTACTCATTGCACACAGCTGTGCCTCGCCATCCACCCGTCCTGACCTTCGACCTCCGACCCCACACTGGTTTTGATTGGCTGACCAACTCCCCTATAAATTCCTGTTTTGGTTATACCTTTCACGGCTGTTGGAGGTGTGTCGCGATTCCCAGCCCTCTTCTGGGAATGGATTTGCTCCGCTAGAGGCAGAGTCGGCCAGTTTATGAATCATAGTTCTCATGCTCTCACAGTAAATCGATGCGTTCAGCCGGTGATTACTCCATGACCAATAAACATTTTAATCCCATTTATTTATTCGTTAAAACACACTTAACCGTCTTGACCTTATTGGACGGAGAATAAGTGCTCGCGGTTCGATATCAGGCCGTAGGCAGATAATATTAAATGTCATTGGGTTTGTGTTGCAGTCGTTCACGCGTACTGTGTGATGCATGTAGACTGGATCGTTTACAACCCAATAGCTGTGGTGAAGCCGTTGTGCCGAAAGAAAAGCACGTTGTAGCCTCGGGCTAGTTTGTTCTAAGGCCTTGTTTTACTATTGGCATGACAACAACACACCATGGCACACTTTATTAACTCAAATAATAATTACGAGAATGATTTTATGGACAAAGGGGAGATGTAATCCTTGGCCGTTTTAAAGCTCTATTTCAGCCCTGCAACTATTTTTTATGAGCTGAAAATGTGTAAAGAAAGCAGAACTCTAGACAGGCATCTGGTTTCTTCCCCCTGTGTGGTGATTGCATTTATTTCATAACAAAACACTAGTTAAATGTACGCTGCATTTTTTGGGAACAAGCTTTTTGCAAACCGATTTATTTTTTCATGATTTCTGTGATAGAACCTATGAGACCCATATAATGTCGTTTGATAGACCTTCTTTAGCATTTTCTTTTCAGGCTAACCCCAAGTACCCCTTCCCTTCTATTCCCCCCCAGGTTGCACATACCGACTCTGGGCTTGTAACACGACTCTAGTCCCTGGCATAGCACTGAGGCCCTCCGGCCTATACCCCGTCATGCAAGACCAACCAGTGAAACACATTTATTCAAAACAGAAGAGAACCCGGTGTTAGACCAGGAAATAACAAAGTGTCTGGATAAAGAAAAGAACAAACCAAAGACACAGTGGCTTTTTTATGCAGTCAGTTTCTTCCGATGTAATGATTTTGATAATAGTTTTAAAAGCAGCGATCATTACATATTCCCTTTATGTATTTCTGGTTTCCACAGATGGTCGATGGAGGCACAGGTGAAGATGAGGTCAGGATTTTTTTGCTTCGCATTTTCTCCCGTTTCTTCTTTGAGCTGTAATGAAGATGAAAAGGAGAGTTGGAGGACGTAGAACATATGTTTCATCCCTCTGTTTCATCCATCTGTGACAGATGATGTGTTCTGGTGCATTCAGCAGGTGACAGGTGATGTGAATTCAGCAGGACACCAGACAGGTGATGTGAATTCAACAGGACACCAGACAGGTGAAGTGAATTCAGCAGGACACCAGACAGGTGATGTGAATTCAGCAGGACACCAGACAGGTGATGTGAATTCAACAGGACACCAGACAGGTGAAGTGAATTCAGCAGGACACCAGACAGGTGATGTGAATTCAACAGGACACCAGACAGGTTTCACGAGTTCGCACTTACATGCCAATTAAGGGATATAGGTTTAATGCGTATTTGGCGTGCTGTCCGGAGGGAGGGTTCCGGGCTCGGAATCCGGCCCGGGGCTCCGGGCTCGGAATTTGGCCCGAACCCAGAGTACCCCCCCCCGCATGTAAGTGGTTAGGACTAGAATTTGAGCGGAGAAGGGGTGGTGGGGGGAAGCTGCGAGCTGTCAGCGGAGCGAGGTAAGACTGCTGAGTCTATATGTACCCTCTAGCTGTTAATTGCTGAGGGCTTCCACCTGTAATTAATTAGCTGGAAGTCCTCCTCCCGAACCTTGTTAGTAAACCTCATTTCACGAGTTCGCACTTACATGCCAATTAAGGGATATAGGTTTAATGCGTATTTGGCGTGCTGTTTTTTTTTTTTTTTTTTTTTTTTTTTTTTTTTTATGCGCGCGGGCCTGTGAAGCCGTTCACGGCCTGGACTAGGCGGGCCCTGCTGGCCTGTGGACGTGGGGCGTTTGAACGTTTGTTGTGGGACTGAGGCCCGCTTGGTGTTCCTATTCCGACCGCTGAGAGACCAATGCTCGCTGGACGGAACGGGGAAACGTGGGAGCTTTGCTGTGGGACCAATGCCCGTTTGGTATAGATTTATTCCGACCGCTGTGAGACCAATGCTCGCTGGACGGAAAGGAGGAACGTACAGGAAAGTGAGTGCTTGCCCGGGAGGTTCTCACGCGGCATCTGCTGGAGACCAATGCTCACTGGATGAAAGAGAGAACGATGGGCTCGACCGGGGAAGTTCTCGCTCCGTCCGCTGTGAGACTAGTGCTCGCTGGACGGAAAGGGGAAACGCGAAGGGGAAAATGAGTGCTTGCCCGGGAGATTTTCTCACGCGGCACCTGCTGGAGACCAATGCTCACTGGATGAAAAGAGAAAACGTTGGAGCTCGACCGGGGAAGTTCTCACTCCGTCCGCTGTGAGACTAGTGCTCGCTGGACGGAAAGGGGAAACGCGAAGGGGAAAATGAGTGCTTGCCCGGGAGATTTTCTCACGCGGCATCTGCTGGAGACCAAATGCTCACTGGATGAAAAGAGAAAACGTACGAACTCAACCGGGGAGGTTCTCATTCCGTCCGCTGTGAGACTAGTGCCCGCTGGACGGAAGGAAACGGGAAATAGCGAAAGTGAGTGCCTGCCCGGGAGATTTTCTCACGCGGCATCTGCTGGAGACCGAATGCTCGCTGGATGAAAGAGAAAACAGGAGCGCTCTACCGGGGGGGCTCTCACTCCGTCCGCTGTGAGGCCAATGCTCGCTGGACGGAAAGAGAGGACAGAAAAGGAACAAGGGGGGTTCTATTAATTAGAACGGAGTTCTATTACTTAGTTGATTTAATTGTCCATTTATCTATTGGTTGATTTGTTTACGAGGGTTTGGTGAGCTATTTTGATATGGGACCGATTTGTCCTGATATAGCTTTGGAAAGCGTCGGAGGACCATCTCCCTAGGGCTTGGATCTGCTGTTGGGAGAGGCCTTTTTGGGCTGCTGAAGTTGCTGCCCCGATGCGGAATGAGTGGCCTGAAAAGTGTTCTGCTGGAATGCCTGACTGCTGGAGAACGGATTTGAGGTGCTTCTGGAACCAGAAACGTGACACGGGTTTCCGGGATTCGTCCATGAACAGGGGTTCCAGAGGAGATCTAGCCTGGGATCTTCTCCGTTGCAGGTAAACCCGAATTGACTGGTACGGTTGGATTTGCGAGGCTAGGTTAAAAATGTAGATAAAATGGCCTTTATTGTTCTGGTCGGTCTTGCTTCGTTTAATCAGAAATGAAATTGCCTCGTCGTCTATTACTGATAGGTCTGAGATGGTGGGGTGGATTTCGGGGTCGAATTTGGAAGTGGTGGTGAGTTCCGAGCACCTGAGGAAGCCGAAAAAGGCTAGGATAAACATGGCGTCAAGTGTGCGGGCGGCACCTAGGGGCTGGTAGCCTGTGCGGAGGGTGTAAATGCATTTGGTTAAGATATCAAGGGTTAAGGGTTGCCTGGCGTCGGTACGGGTGGGCTGGGATCTTTGAATCCCTTTAATCAGGAGGGAGGTTTGTGCGTTGCTTATTCCGGGGGAGGGGGCGCCGTGCATCAATTTATGGAAAAACTGGATGCCGCTCAGGTACCCTCTAATGGACCCGGCTTGTAAGCCCTTTATGGTATAAAGATAGGAGGTGAAAGACGTTATGGAAAGAAGGGAAAAATCGGGGAAGGGTAGGTTGTAAGAAGCGTGGAATGTTTTAAAACTTTTCCAGGCGGTAAGGTAGGATTGGAGGGTCCTGGGGGCGACTGCGTGAAGGATGGTGTTGAGTGATGAGTCGAGCAGGGTTTTTAGCGGGTGGTTTACGGGAATATCAACTCTGAATAGCGAGGTACCGGAGTAGGGATACGGTCCGCCTCCGGAGCCAGCGTCCTGAATTTCTGAAACAGAAAGCGAGACAGGGAGTCAGCAATTTGATTCTCCGACCCGGGGATATGCTTAGCGACGATAATGAATTGGTCGCAAGCTGCGATCCAGGTGAGGCGCCTTAAGAGTGGCATCAGAGCGGGTGAATGGGAACGGCCTCTGTTAATGCAGTGCACGGTCGCCTCATAGTCGCAATGCACTAGGATGCTTGTAGAGGACCATTCCTTCCCCCACGGGAAAGCTGCTACTACGAGAGGGTAGAGCTCGAATAGCGCCGAGGATTGCGGTAATTGCTGGAACTGGGGTGGCTACGGAGCCGCGAACCAACGACCTTGGTAGAATCCCCCGAACCCGATTGAGGGGGCGGCGTCTGTGAACTGTTGGATCTCGGTGGGGGACGCGACGAGGTTTTTGTGGAAAGACGATAGGCCGTTCCACTGTTTTAGAAATGTTACCCATAGCCTAAGTTCGTCGCGGCATGCTTGGGTTAAGGAAAATGGGGTCCTCTAGCGAGTGGACGGAGGACGCGAGTGAGAGGAGATGCGATATAAAGGGCGACCCTGCGGGATGATGCGCGTCGCGAAGTTTAAATGGCCGAGCAGGGACAAGAGTTCACGTTCGAGAGAACCGATTTCTCGAGGAAAGTAGAGGAGACGAGAATTATTCGGTCGATTTTCTCCTTTGGCAGGGATGCTTGGAATTCCCTAGAATCCAAGTTAATCCCTAGGAACTCGATGGACGTCGCGGGGCCCATGGTTTTCTCCTCTGCGAGGGGGATTCCAAGCTCGGAGAAGACGTTTTGGACTGAGAGGAGGTGCGCGGCCGGGATGGCGTTGGGAGGCGAGATTATTAGAAAATCATCTAGCAGGTGAATGAGGTGGGGGATGGCGTAGTTTTTGACAAGATCCAGCAGACTGCTTCTGATAGCATGTCGAATATTTTTAGGGCTGCTTTTGCATCCGAACGTTAGACGTACGGCGAAATAGTATTTCTCGAGCCAGCGGACTCCAAAGAGATGCCATGAGTCGGGATGGATGGGCATGACTTTGAAAGCGGATGTAACGTCAACTTTGGCCAGCCAGGCACCCCGACCCGCGATTTTAATCAGGTAGATGCCTGGTCTATGCCGTGGAATTTAAGCGAAGATTCGTCGAGAGGGGACAGGCTGTTAATACTTGGGAACGGGGAATTGCGTGGGTCTGACAGGGTGATAAAAATGCGTTTTTATCTCGTCCGGGTGGATGGCCGTTCTAAATACATTGCCTGAAATTTTTAATTAATTAATTTTATTATTATTTTATTTTTTTTTAATTTATTTATTTTTTTTTTTCTACGGGAGTCGTGGAATAATTTGGATGTTTTATTTGCGGGTTTAGGCTGGACGTACGCCGCCGCAGAGCTACAAATATGCATGGAACGGCTGCGTGCTCTATGGCATCCGCCCGCGTTGAAATTATCACCGATCTGCCTGCCTTCGATAAGAGCGGAGACCTGGGTTCAGTGGGTTGCGCTGGTGGTTGCTGTACGAGTTACGTAGCTGGTGGACAAATAGGGTTGCTCGAACCGGAGTGGGGAGGAGGGGAGGGGGAATGGCGGTTGGAAGGATGAAGAGTGAGCTTGCGCAGCGAGCGGGGGCGGGCCCGCGCTGGTTTGGAGCTGTGGGGCTGCGGGCCTGCGGGCCACTGCCGGTGGGCGGGGTTGTGCCGCTGCCAGTGGGCGGGGTTGGCACCTGGAGGGTAGAGAGACTGGAGGCGAGGGTTAGCCTGTACTGCTGGCTGGGAAAGCTTCGCGCTAGTGCCCGGGGCGGAGCTCGGGGCCGCTGGAAAGGGAGAGGGTTATTAGGGGTATAAGGCTGAGCTGTAAAGGGGAGCAGCTGGGCTCGTCCGAATGCGGCGCTGCGGCGGCAGAGGCATTGGCGGAGCAAAGCGAGCCGTGTCCTGAGCGGGAGGACGACGGAGTTGCCTGGGGCGGTATATGTTGAGCCCTGCGGGTTTTGCCCTGCCTGCGGGCCGGTTTGGGAGACATATAGGTCGTACGGCTCCGCTTTGTGCGTCTTCCTTGAGACCTGTGGGTCCGACTTGCCCAGCGCTTGTCTTAGCCCGGCTACGGTCCAGTTCCCCACGGGAGGGATCGTCGGGATGGTCGAGCGGTAGGAGGAGGCCGGGGAAGAAGGTGGTGGTTTTGCTGGGGGCGGCGAAGCCTGGTACCGGCGTCCGGGTGAACGCGCGGATGGTCGGGCCGGAGTGCGGCCGCGAGAAGCCCTGGGCTCCGGAGTGGCGTACGGCATGACCGAAATGGTCGGGAGACCCGCGACTTGCGGGGGGACATTCCTGGGATTGTTAGTGCCTTCCGCGGAGGAAGCGCTTTAGCGAGACGAGTAGTATCTGGGCGAGAGAAGCTGCTGCGAGCTGTCAGCGGAGCGAGGTAAGACTGCTGAGTCTATATGTACCCTCTAGCTGTTAATTGCTGAGGGCTTCCACCTGTAATTAATTAGCTGGAAGTCCTCCTCCCGAACCTTGTTAGTAAACCTCATGATGTGAATTCAACAGGACACCAGACAGGTGATGTGAATTCAGCAGGACACCAGACAGGTGATGTGAATTCAACAGGACACCAGACAGGTGATGTGAATTCAGCAGGACACCAGACAGGTGATGTGAATTCAGCAGGACACCAGACAGAGACAGGTGATGTGAATTCAACAGGACACCAGACAGATGATGTGAATTCAGCAGGACACCAGACAGGTGATTTGAATTCAGCAGGACACCAGACAGGTGAAGTGAATTCAGCAGGACACCAGACAGGTGATGTGAATTCAGCAAGACACCATACAGGTGATGTGAATTCAGCAGGACACCAGACACAGATGATGTGAATTCAGCAGGACACCAGACACAGATGATGTGAATTCAGCAGGACACCAGACAGGTGATTTGTTCTGGTGGATTCAGCACCGAATGCAATATATCAAATTGGTTTTGTGACCCAGGACCTTTGACACAAAACCCATCTTAAATAACCTTTATATATATGACTGCTTTGAAGTCAGGGTCCTCGTATTACGTTTTCCCATTTCGATGTGTTTTTGATGATCTAACTTTCAGTGGATAGAAGAAGTGCACCACTCCAGCTAGGAGTCCATGCAGTCCATCAGTCTACTGCAGGTCCGGCCTGGTTCTTTTTCTAGGATGGCCTCAAAAATAAACTGAACTCAGTTTTTCAGCCAGAAATTGAGCTATGTGAGTTTGCCTCAGATCTCGTCATTCCCCGTAGCTAGGAGAAGGCCAGAGACAATTACTCGATGCTGCCACATCCTCCTAGTTAGTTTTCGCACTGGACCTAAGTTGTGCTTTGTAACCTCTGACTGTTTCATCCTAACATTGTTAGTGACAATGTGGATAACAAGTCCTCTACACTCTTTTTTCTGGGCCCCGTTGCCCACCAGCACCAACAACAGATTGACCCCTACGCTGGTTGTCCTGCACCCTGATATAAAACGTTTGAACGCCAGAAGATTCCTCTGTCTTTTACTGTGGGTAGCGGTGTCGTCGATTACTAGGGTTTTCTTTTTTTTCCGGGCTGTTGAAAGAGCAACCAAAGTTGAGCAAGTTGACAATATTTCTTTTAGACAACTACGAGAAAGTTTTCCAGCTGCGAGATCCGTGCGGGGGAGTTAACACTTGTTCTGCCATTTCTGCCTGACGACTTGTGTGCGGTCTGGTCCCATTCCACACAAAACAGCATACAAGCCATCAGGCAGAAACATTTTCCAGATAATTGCGTCTCAAGCTGAGCTACCAACTTTGCCATATTTAACAGAAGGTGATAGTTCCCATGTTAAAGTTACGAAACCAATAACGAGAAGGCTTAATGCTTCGTGTCTTCCGCGTTTATCTTAGCATCGAGTCGCCTGCCGTACAATCTACTTCCACACAATTGCCTGGCAGATGGTGCGAGTTGATACGACTGCACGTCGTGTCTGGAGATCGGGTAGGACATCTGTGTGGCCGCTCATCGAGGTGCTCTCTCTGCCATCGCAACGATGCTTTTCTGAACCACGTCCACAGGAGTTGCTGTCACGCAAAGACAAGTGTTATGGAGCCGGTGTACATAAATGCAAGAACTCACAGAGGACAAACATTAGATGACCCTGACTGTCCGTTTTTCTGCCTTTATCTGCACGGGATGAAAAACAATCAAACGATTGAAGAAATGGAAATTCCGGCGGACATAAACAGGAAATTCTCCTGAGCCAAATTAATCCTTTCTTCTCCCGCCGTCGTTTAAGAAACAGAACGAAGAAGTGGGCGAAAGAGGTGTGATGATATGTCTGGAATAGACTGCACACGTCAAACTGGATAGTCGGAGGCAGAGAGAGAGAGAAAACGTAGAAATTCAAGTGAAATGAACAAGGGATAACGAGAGCGTCACAGAGAGCAATGAGGACTTGTGAGGGTTTTGTGTCCAAGATATTGTGATTAACTGCGTCTACACTGTAGTTGGGATGTCCCATCTCACCACATGTCCCGTGTGGGATACATGAGAAGGCCTGGCGTGGCGCTTGTACTCAGAACGCTTCTCCGCAAAGATCATTCGTCAGGAAAAAATGAGGAGAAAATGTTGAAACGTAACCGCAGGAAGCAGCGGCCTCCTGTTTTGTATTGTTGCGGTTCGTTTTTACGACCTTTTCTTTGTAAACGGACATTGTTTAATCAGTTTGATGTATCGTTAGAGGCAGCTGGCTGTCTCCACAGCTACATGGCTAGCTGTCTCCACAGCTACATGGCTAGCTGTCTCCACAGCTACAGGGCTACAGTTGCTTACATTGAATGACTCCACCGGTTGTTTTTTATTTGTTTCACATTTTCTTAGACCCTCCTTGTCCGTCTGAATCCACCGCTTCCGTTCTGTTTTTGGTTTGTCAAATGGGCAACACAATCAGAAGAATGAAGTGTAATGGTGCGTATTACTTATTTGTTTTTCAAATGTTATCCTGTCTTAACTTTCATAAAATACTTCAGTTAACCCATGTAGTTGTTGGGAGTAGGCCCATGCTCGGTTTGTTTCCAGATTTGTGGTGTAAAGTGACGTTTGGCGGTGAAAAAAACATTTTCCAAAAGCGGTGCACGCCATTATTCGCGGTGAGATGTGCAGATTCGACAACATCCGTTTGACCTTTAGCGGCGGCAAACCATTCGTAAGTGGCAGTTTAACGCAGGTTTCTGTTTGTTTCACCGTTGCACGCCGTGTCATGATACTGCATCAAGCACAGCGTCTTCTACGCCACAGATGGCATCTGTTTGATTAACTGTCAACAACCTGTCACCTGAAAATTAGTTAGAGAGCCAGAGTAGAAACCGTGGCACTCAGTGAATCACAACAGCCGTTCAAATTTACTGTTTTAAGACTGCTCCTGGAAGACGTCTCCACAAGGCCTCTCTGCTATTTAAATTATCTAAAATAAAACATGAAATATGTCTTTGAGGCAAACTGTCAAAATCATGTGGAGTCCCGGCACAGGAATAATTACATAAATCTCTACAAATGATATAATGCTATGATTTATACAGATGTCTGCCAATTGAACGAACATCTGGACAGTTTTTACCCCCTAAAGTCATTTTGATTGAAAAATATTTCAGAAAAGTTGTTAATGCCTGAATCTGGATGACTTTACCTTTCATTTACTAACTTCCTATTAGGAAGACATTCTGGGTAAACAGTCATGTAGAATGCAGTCAAAATGGCTTAACACATGTTGCAATACATGGAGCGTGGAAATATTTGATATATATGGGCAAGCAATTCAAAATCTCTATATGTGGAATTTCAGCCTGAGATAAAGTCTTAAACAATCGTGAATGAACTGTTGTTATTTTAAATAGAAATTATCATAATAAGGTCCTATCGGGACAATGAGTCCGTTCTTCCGTGTTCTCTGGTTTTTCATGCTCCACATCTGACCAACACAGATTTCCAGTGTTTTCCTCGGCCTGCGTTTCCTCCCCAGCCAGTTCACGTTTCATACGGGGTTATCTGTTCACGCTGACTCATGGTTTAACCTTGTCTGTCGCTGTGTGCCGTGTGTTGTGTGTTATGTGTTGTGTGTTGGGAGCCGTGTGCCGTGTGTTGTGTGTTATGTGTTGTGTGTTGGGTGCCGTGTGTTGAGTGCCGTGTGTTGAGTGCCATGTGTTGAGTGCCGTGTGCCATGTGTTGAGCGTCGTGTGCTGTGTGTTGAGGTCCATGTGGAATGGAATGGAAGAATTTGAGCTCTGCATTTAGTAATTGCAATATTTGAATCTCCTAATCAGGTTCCACTCACTGTAAAATATATTTTTTTATGGCAACAGTAACCACTGGTTAAGTGTTACACAAATAGAAATGGATCAATCACTAACGCTAGTGGTATCTCCCACAATGTAATGGAAGAAGAAAATGTGGATTCAAAAAAGATAATGGAGTTTGGAATACAAAATGTGATCATCTGACAGATTATAGAAGAAATAATATTGTCTGGAGTAAAATGTGGCTTTGGCACAGAAACCGAGAGCGCAATAGCAGACCTTAGTGGGGCATTCTGCATCGTTCCCCCGAGGCGCTTGGCCAATTACTCCGGTTAAGTGATATGACTGCTTTGCTGATTACTCTCCTATTTCTTTTCTCCTCCACCATTAACGTCTTTCAGTCTTCCACCCATCCGTTCATCTATTCATCCATCCGCCCGCACCACCTCGCTCCTCCCTCCTTCCTGACGCCTCACACTTCTGGCCCGAGGAGCGACAGACAATAAGGAAGCCGTTGTGGGCGGGAGGAGAAAGTAAACTTCTCTGCAGTCAGTCTTTTTGTTTTTTAGAGAGGATGGCGGCCGGTGTTGGGAGGGGGGTTGTGGACGCTTCGTGGATATTTACCAGATGGCTGAGGAGAAGTGTGGAGAGGCATCTTGATTATGTTAAAACAAAAGAAGAAATATTGAGGAGCAGCTTTCTCCAGTTTTTGCCCGAGCCCACGTGGCTTGATAGCGCTCATTCTGGAGGCCGTGTTAATCACATAAACGTTGCCTTAAAACATGAAGGAATTCTCAAGGATACACAAGGAATTCCCAAAGGATTGCCGGTGACTGTGATCGTTTTCGAGGGGTTAAAAAAACGCAACCTGACGTCGGGAAAATCGGTATCAACTCACCAGCATACAAACAAACTTGTGCTATTGTAGTCAGCTGTCAGTCACCTGGAATCTTTGTGATCCTGTTAAACACGATCCTATCTTATTCATGAACATCCTTCTTCCGCACAGATTAGTTTTACCGAATATGTGCGTTAGTAACATTCCCTCTCAGATATCTAACTCAAATCCCCGTATTCGTCGCCCCTCCACTCTGAAAACGAATAACTTGTCAGCGCGTAAAAAAAAACTCACTTGAATGCGTTCTCGCCGTAGAGGTTCACAATGACGTGCGAAGCCACGGCAACATTAAGAGGCAATTTCCTTCTTCAACCGAGCGCATGTAAACGCCGGCAGCCGAGGTCAGGGCTTGGCGGGGGCCAATGACAGGGCTCAGAGGAATGAGGTCGTATGTCAACAGAGGCGGGGCCCGGCTACGTGACATCCCCCGGGTGTCCCTCATATGTCATCGGTGGGTCCTGGAAGCCCACTAGCTCGCTGATAGATGGCCACTCTAATGGCCACTCGTCCAGAGTAATTGTTTTAACGGAAGTGCTGAGTCGTTGAAGGAGGCCCTGCCATGTAGTGACATATCTCCTCAACACTGTTAAAAGACACGTCCCCCCTGCACACACGCACACTCACACACCATAAGTAACAATAAGTTAAACAATATGTGTTACACATGTATATGTGTCAGAGTTCTAACCAGCCATCAGTGGGGACCCAACGATCACCTAAATAAACGACTCAGGGAAAGGTCATCACAAGCACTGCTTCTGCTGAAACTGGCCTCAGTACAGCACTAACAAACAGAGGAGACCTCGTTCTATCATGCTGGCTCAAAACTATCCACAGGTTCTTACAGGAAGTAAAGCAAAGAAGAAAGTCATTCAGCCAAGAACGCAGATCTGTTTCGCTGACACTCTCTCACACATTCTAAAACGACTTGTAAACAATTACCCAGAATACAATCTGATTGTCTAGTCACATTGTCGCACGCACGCCTCTCCAAACAGATGCCAATCGGTACTGTTTGCCAGGGATGGAGCCGTTCTTTACCTCAAATTGCTAACTCTAGACAATTACACTAGTTAATATGTCGGGAGAATGGAATGGAGATGTGAGATTGTTCTGCTCAAGTCAAAACCAACAGCGTCTCGTGCTCCCTTGCTTGTACACATGGCATGTTAATGACCAGAGCCAGTAACAGTAACAGAGTCATTTCGTGAGCCAAGTCCGAAGTAAGTAGTTCCCATCATGCACTGTACTTACGGTAAGTCAAATATCAAGCGAGATCATCTAGTGATATCAGGTCCCTTGGTTAAAGGAATTTGACTGATTTAGAGCGCCATACAGTCAATTCAGAGTTTTTGAATGAGCCAGATAACCAAAGAATGTCACATGGAGTCTATCATATCTTAAAAGGGGCCAAGTTGTGATTTGGTTCGGCACACTCCAGGTTTACGAGAACTGGGTGTGTCAAAACATCCACTGAAAGAATTTGCCGTCGTAAAATAAAGGACATGAAACAAACTGAACAAATGGATACGGCATGAACGGTTCAGAGCTGTACTGACGTGGATTTTTCAACCCCGGGACGAATTCCAAGTGGCAGCTATTATTCTGCAGGTCAGACGGGTTCCAGATTGGACGCCGGGACGCCGGGACACCGGGAGCAAATCGGCGAGGCCTTACCGTACCAATCGAGGCTGCAACGGCCATGGTGAACAGCTGCTGGTTTATTGGAGGGGCATTCTGTCCACCGGACTTGTTAAACTCCTGAACCTGTCTTGTAGGGAAGCAGACCAGAGGCGCAGGGACAGTCCGCCGGGGGCGTGGCCAACTTGGGATGCGAGGATCACGTAACAGGTGGCGACCACCGTTTGAGGAGGATGGAGGGAGTCAAATGAAAGCACGCGGTCTCCGTGCTCGTGGGATAAGTGCAAAAGCAGATCAGAATTGAGCTTCGACATTAACGAAATACCCACCGTTAAGCAGAGCGGTTACAAGTGTATTGCTTGTGACAGGAAGCGCTACTCACTGCCTAAATCCCATGTAGTGTAGTTGTGTCATAGCAGTCAGAAACCTGACACCTAGCTTGTCCTCTTTGTGTTTTTCAAATAATTAGGCAGTGGGTGATTCTGTCGAGTGAAATACACCCTGGTCATTTTGGTTTTCCTTCAATGTCGTACACTTTCTGACCAGCTCGTCTCTCGCCAAACAAAGAACTGCTAGCGTAGGTGCCCTTGACAGAGCCAGAGGACTAAACGTTTATTCGACGCGGTGCAAAGCCACTACACCCGAGTGTCTTTTAATATAATTACTCTAAGCTCCCTGTTCCCTCGGCTTCTACGGCGCGGCCTTGATAGAAATGCACAACCTCAGATAAAGAGGCCGATGGAATAGGAGCCCACTCCTCGACCCCTGACCTCCCCATACGCGCTGAACTCTCCCGACTTCTAAAATGAAGGGGACCTCACTAGCTTTCTCAGCTGTTCTGGGTTTCTGGCTATGCGATAAGCCGATCCGCTGGGCTCAGTCTCGTCTCCCTGATTCGCTGACCTCTGCGCTCCCGTCGTAATTGCCTGAGTGTTTGATGGTCCGGCGTCTCCGAAGCAGAAGTCCTCTCTCATCGCGTGTCTTGATAACAGCTTTGAGTCTGTCTGCTGTCCACTGCTAACCACAGTGTCCCCGATGACACTGGTGTGTGTGTGTGTGTGTGTGTGTGTGTGTGTGTGTGTGTAAAATCGCCATCTGCTAAGCAAATCAAACCCGTTTGCTAGATAAGCCACTGAGACTGTTTTTAATTTCAACGTGGGGGTTAGAATCCTAAGCTTTCCATCGTACACCTTTTAGCTGCACTTATCGGGAGTGGTTATATAGCACAGTAAGCTAACTCGAACTAATTCAGATGTCAAAATCCCTTTCTCAGTACTAATGGATGTGATCGAAAACGTTGTGGTCTTTGCGGTAGTTTCCCCTCAGGAAGTATTTATTGCGTTTGAAAATCACAGCAACGATGAGTCATGTCGTTTTCCGTGGGAGAATGATGGTGGCGAATAATAAGTTAGTCCTCATATAAATGTGACGGAGTGTTAGAACAAAACAAACCTGTTCTGTCCTACAGAAGGCAAATGTAAATGATACTGGGAAACCCAAAGCTGAACATCAGAACCTTTGGAACAACGGCTGTACCACACGTCATATTTAGAACCGGTACTCAGACATAAAACATCATCCTGTACTCTGTGATTATCCTCCCCTCCTGAGTTGATGAGAACACATGAAATATTTATCGTCGTTGAGTGACGCGGACTTCATTAAGTCTGACTTCGGCGGACATCTTCCTCAGACAATGGAAAGTCACTTCAGGCAGGCAAGCAGACAAGAGATAGACAGACAGATTGATGAGCGCGTCGGCTTTGGGTAAAAAGAGCTCGGGAGACAAACGCGGGCTGAGAGTTGAACCCCCCCGGAGTTCATACGATGCCTCCTGAGCGCCACGTGTTGACGGACAGGAGAGAGGATGATGGATGAAGATGTACGACTTTTGGATAGACCATCAGATTAGCGGGCTTCTATGTCTGACGTTGTGGTGTAATCAATCCCAAGCCCTGTCTGTCCATTCTTTACCCGAGCTCTGCTAGCCCTGGTATCTCTCCCAATGTCCAGCCCGCTGACAGTCACTTGGAGTGAAAAGATCTGCTTTTGTACAACTGCAGAGCCTACCTTCTGAACGCCCTTCTCTCCATCCATCCATCCATTCACTCTCTTCCTCCCGGTCTCCGACTGATGTTCTTTCCCTCCACTCAGTGCTGTTGCAAAATTCTTCCCTGGACATCTTTAGGTGATTATTGTATTTTCACTGGGCCATAATATGTCTGAGGGGGTGTGCAGTGTCAGTAAAGTGCTCTTAAGTCCTGCCAGAGCTGTTATTTCCCTGGTGGAGATGAGCTAAATGCTAGCGGGACAGATATGGCCAGCAGGAACTAGCAGAGTTTGGGTTTACAGTCGAATGTGTTGAGACCCATGTGGAGAGAATTACGTGCCTGAGGAGGGAACAAAGACTGCTGCACCTACACACATATATCCACCCGGAGCCAGATTTCTCACAACACCCCCCCCAGCCGTGGAGTAAACAACCAAACCCCCATTTACACTTGGTGCTAACATGGGTTCCGCGAGGGTTCATATTTTAGGGCTAGATAATACGAATGGAATTGTAAACTGATGTGGTCAACTTTGAAAATGCGATCACAACGTTTGGATGTGCCAGTCCAGAAAGAGAACGGCTGATAGTATGAATCCCCGATATGACAATGTTGACCGTCATTTTCTCCCCTGGTGCCTCTTAAATTAAAGAGTTTAATCTAAAAGACAGAAACCACTTGTTTGCAGGTTCAAATCCGGACAACCGATGCGTGATACAAGTTACAAGATTCCTGATGAAAATTAAAAAAATCACAAAATCCCACCGGATGAATAAATTGTGCGTTGTTCAATTGACTGAGGTTATCGTTTCGCCAGACTGACCCTCCAGTGCAATTATAGTAAAAACAAATATCTGTTTGGGATTTCTCCCAGATAAAGAAACATTTCAAGCTATGTTGTGTCTAGGTTCAGCACAGGTGTCAGATGTACTTAAGTTGGCAATTTAAAAACAATATAAAACACAGACAAAACAGTAGAGCTGATATATGTCTACAGGGAAATCTCATGGACATTATAAACAGTAGAGCTGGTAAATGTCTCCAGGACAATCTCATGGACAATGTAAACAGTAGAGCTGGTAAATGTCTCCAGGACAATCTCATGGACACTGTAAACAGTAGAGCTGGTAAATGTCTCCAGGACAATCTCATGGACACTGTAAACAGTAGAGCTGGTAAATGTCTCCAGGACAATCTCATGGACACTGTAAACAGTAGAGCTGGTAAATGTCTCCAGGACAATCTCATGGACATTATAAAGAGTAGAGCTGGTAAATGTCTCCAGGACAATCTCATGGACATTATAAAGAGTAGAGCTGGTAAATGTCTCCAGGACAATCTCATGGACATTTGAGCGAGAAGCCTCAGCTGTTAGTTAAGCTGAATCCCTGGGATCTTCATCTCCCACATCTCAGGTGGGGGAAACGTGACATGGGTCAAGGGTCAAACAGGAAGACACATCGGTGGACATATACAACAGCTGTATATGGACATATACAACAGCTGTATATTGGCTATACGAACATTAATCATATAAAAACGTGAACTGTCATGAAACATACAAGCTGTTAACTGTATCCTCTATTATATGGGTAAGTGATGGCACCAGGATGCACTATGGGAAGTGATGGCGCCAGGATGCACTATGGGAAGTGATGGCGCCAGGATGCACTATGGGAAGTGATGGCACCAGGGTGCACTGTGGGAAGTGATGGCACCAGGGTGCACTGTGGGAAGTGATGGCACCAGGATGCACTATGGGAAGTGGTCACCTTCAGGGATCTGCTACTGATGTCTTGATGCCAGATACCACAGGACACCTTCAGGGATCTGCTACTGATGTCTTGATGCCAGATACCACAGGACACCTTCAGGGATCTGCTACTGATGTCTTGATGCCAGATACCACAGGACACCTTCAGGGATCTGCTACTGATGTCTTGATGCCAGATACCACAGGACACCTTCCAGGGTCTTGTAGAGTACATGTCTTGGTGGGTCGGCACTGTTTTGGCAGCACACAGGGGACCAACAGCATATAAAGCGTGTGTTAATGATGTTTAAACTCATCAGTATATATATAGACATGAGTATATATGTGTAAACTTCTATGTCCTACTGGGTAACTGTGTTGGCGACAACAACATAAAAAACCCTGTTAAAGCAACCATGTTTCAGTAATGAAGCCCGTTCCGAATGGTTGGTTCCGTGTCAAACTTTCATACTTACACAGCTGACACATTTCAACCCTGTGGGGAAACGACAGCCACTGAATCAAACTGTGGAAACAGATATTTCAGACACATGCTCAAACTTAAACTGCTAATCTTCCTGAGATTTCCCACTAGGTCAGGCTTGTTCACATAGAGCCCCCTGTGTTCTGACTGAATAGCCGCCAAGACAAGGGGGAACTTTCGTCCCCAGTTTCGCAGCGTTAGCATAGTTTACATCTGGCAGCCGTGACAGGTAAAGAGGAATAAAATGTTATTCCCCATCAGCCATCTGCGCTAATGGGAATAAATGGCTTACCTGAGCACCTCGACAGCGAACCACATCCTGGTTGGCCATTCCAAGATGTCTGCCTGGGGTCTGAACAACCGTTCACAGTGAAATGTCTCGGCGTTTTCTCCAAATGGGGTCAGCCAACAATCCCTGGGTGTCTGTCGTACTGCGTTCACACAACTGCCCAGGGGAGGTGAACGATGCTTCTCCCTGACTGTGTACGCTGGAGTAATGTCTTAATGAAAGAGACAGCGCGGAGGAAAAAGCACACGTTTGAATGCTAATTAGTTGCACGTGAGGGAACAAACACGTCCTCGGGGTGGGGGTGGGGGCATCGCATTCTTAAAGGTGATGACATTCGTAACATCTTGCAGCGTTTTGCGGTACGGAAAAACTCGCTGCAAACAATTCTGCCCACGACCCGATCGGCACGGAGAGTTGGCTTTGCTCAGGAAGTCCCGGCGGAGAACAAAGGAAGAGAGACCGGTTGATCTGTGGTATCATGATGGAGGACGCCCGCGACGACGTGGACTCAAATTGCCCTCCCCCGGTTATCTCACTTCATGCAAATGTCTCACCTCTGATTTACTTTGAGCTTTCATTTCAAGTCTTTCCCTACTGCAATTGGAGACAGAGTTTTAACCTTTAGCAGATAAACTTTTCCAGTTCACTGCTTGCCGGATGGAAAAGTAAAACACGACAATATTAAACTTTATTTTAATTGCTTTATTAGCTGATGTGCTCTATGCTAAATGGACGCGAACAAAAGAAAGACCCCGAGCGTTCATTTAAAATTTGACTGAAATAATTTTCTTTGAACCTGCCAAACCATGTCCCTCCTCTTGAGAAAACTGTCCCAGACGGCTCGTTGCTGACTTATCTATAATGTGCTAATTGCTTTCAGTTTTAAAAGTGACCAGCATCGCTCACAACATTCTGCTTTTGTCACTTTACGAGAGCTGAGAAAAAATATAAATTTGGCAAGGAAAGACATATGCACACACACACACAAGCACACACACACACACAGACAGAGAGCAGTACATGACCACAATAACGTCATCATCACCCACCACTACAAACAAATTCTGACCTCTGACCTTTCCTGTGACCACTAATCCAGAATTGAGTCCGCCTCGCTAAAACAGCATTTCACTTATACTGGAGTGGGACTAGTTTCTTGGTATGGGAATGTTCCTCTGTTTCCTTAAAGTGTATTTGTTGCTACATACTAAACAACCACTATATAGTTTAGATGTGTTTATTGGTGAAAGTATTACAATGACATAAACCTAAAACAACGTAATATCCGGATACTATTCTTTAAACCATTGTTAAAACATAGAAAGACAAACACACAAAATATACTTTTATGTTTGGCCAGATGATAATGATTGCTATGCTGACTGGATGCCAGCTTCTTGACCCTGCATGTGCCAGGTTATGCCAGGTTATGCCATGTTATGCCAGGTTATGCCATGTTATGCCAGGTTATGCCATGTTATGCCAGGTTATGCCATGTTATGCCAGGTTATGCCATGTCATGCCAGGTTATGCCTTGTTATGCCAGGTTATGCCAGGTTATGCCTTGTTATGCCTTGTTATGCCAGGTTATGCCAGGTTATGCCTTGTTATTCCAGGTTCTGCCATGTTATGCCAGGTTATGCCATGTTGTGACATGTTATCTCATGCAGTAATCAATTTGACATCAATCTGATATGTTAATAACTGAGCGTAATTTGTTAATGACGTCTCACATGGGACCATTGAAAAATCATTAGATATTTTAATTAAGGGAACAAAGTGCGCTTTTATTGCACATTTTGTCAAGTGCACGACATTGCAGGGGGAACGTCGCTTAATCAAAGGAAGTTGATGGAGAGGTTTTGTGCTAATTAGCTAAATTACACTGTTACACAGCGCACGTCTGGCCTGGGCAACTTTAACCCGGGCTCTAGGCACCTGCTCCGGACGAGCGAGCGCTCACGCGCGTGTGCACGCGTGCATTCCCGTCCACGCACGTGCACACACACGAACGCGCGGAAAAACAAAGCACAAAGAGGTCTATTTTTTATGTGCCAATGCAAAAGTGTAACGAGCACATGGGGATTCTGGAGTCTGGACACAAACAGACGCCTTCCTCTCCAGCCAGCCTGCTCAGAGCCTCTGCAGTGTGGGCTGTTCTTTACTTCATTAATCAATTCCACATGTAAGGGCGGCGGGGAAGAAAGAGAGAGAGAGAGAGAGAGAGAGAGAGAGGGGTGAAACTAGAAAAAGAAAAGAAAGAGAGGAAATGAGCGTGAGTGAGACAGGGTGTGAGGAGTACAGATAGGGGAGTGTAATCGCTTCAATGCAGTGAAAACTGTGCGAGAAGCTGTGTTGCACAACCGAGAAGGTGGGTGAGGTATGTTTGGTGGTATTTATACCCCCCCCACCCCAAATATGTAGGAAGAGGGAGACAGGGAGACAGAGAGACAGAGAGACAGAGAGAGAGAGAGAGACAGAGAGACAGAGAGAGAGTGAGAAGATGATTGAGAAAGGGTGAGTCCGGATGAAACGAGGATCTGGGTGACAGGAACAAATTGGGAAGGCTCTCAAAGAAGTAAAAAAGAATGAGAGAGTAAGGGTAAACAATAGGGGAGGAGAAGAGAGAGGAAGTGATAGGAAGATATAGGAAAAGAGAGGAAAAGAGAGGATGAGAGAGGAAAAGAGAGGATGAGAGAGGATGAGAGAGGAAAAGAGAGGACAAATGCTAGAAAAGAAGAAGGAGATGATGAGTGGTGTTCCAGTCAGGAGGGAATGTGAGATATATATAATGTGTGTGATAACATGGTGCCAGGCATATATGTGAGATATATATATATAATGTGTGTGATAACATGGTGCCAGGCATATATGTGAGATATATATATATATATATAATGTGTGTAATAACATGGTGCCAGGCATATATGTGAGATATATATATATATAATGTGTGTGATAACATGGTGCGAGGCATATATGTGAGATATATATATATATATATAATGTGTGTGATAACATGGTGCCAGGCATATATGTGAGATATATATATATATATATAATGTGTGTAATAACATGGTGCCAGGCATATATGTGAGATATATATATATATATATATGTGTGTGATAACATGGTGCCAGGCATATATGTGAGATATATATATATATAATGTGTGTGATAACATGGTGCCAGGCATATATGTGAGATATATATATATATAATGTGTGTGATAACATGGTGCCAGGCATATATGTGAGATATATATATATATAATGTGTGTGATAACATGGTGCCAGGCATATATGTGAGATATATATATATAATGTGTGTGATAACATGGTGCCAGGCATATATGTGAGATATATATATATATAATGTGTGTAATAACATGGTGCCAGGCATATATGTGAGATATATATATATATAATGTGTGTGATAACATGGTGCCAGGCAAATACAGAGACACACGGGTCTCAAAATGTCTCTCCCACGATACCAGACAGTTTTATCTGGAGCCCCGAACATGCCTCGACATCATGTGTATAATATATTCTCACATGAATAGTCACATCCTGGTGATTTATTGCATCTATTTCTCACCCTGGCATTTATATCCACAACAGGATGAATCATGGGACGAACACGCATTACATTTAAAGAAACGAGATATTGAGGCTTGATGGGAACACATGGCGAACGTGTTTGTCTTTCGATAAGAGGCTTCTTCGTTATCCTGTCTCTTGACACTGGATAGTGTGTTCTGTATAAGACGAATCACTGCTAATTTTGAGGGTTTTTTGGGGAGGATGTTAAAACCTCATGTAACCACATACTCATGTACTTCCTCCCTACAACCTCTCACACACACACGTTACCACACACACACACACACACACACACACACAAAAACACACAGACACACGCACACAAATTAGCGTGGATCCTTAATTTGTCAGTCAAACTGTTTTATTCTCCACTAATTTAAAACGCCACTGATAATTGGCCAGTTTTAATGTACGACTGCATGTGCCGTATTAGTTATATGTGCCAATGTTATTTCCCCGATAAACTTTGAACATATTCACAGATGTTTTTGTCTGTAAATGCCTGTTCACTGACCTGAAGCGGAGAACTATTGACTCGGGTCTTGTAACTTTGAGTAAGGCGAACGTCTTTAGTATGTGCCCTGCAATTTTATTCTGAACATAAGAAGTATATTACTTTTGACTTTAACATGTGTATGAATAGGGTTTGTCGTCTTGTATAACCATGTTGGTGTAGGTTTTCTTTGGGCAATAATGAAAAAATAATCCAACTTTGTCCTGCACAATCGCCACTTGATGAGGACTTTTTAAATGTTCAAAAACATTTAAAGAGCAAAGGCACGATACTTCTGGGCCCCGGTCTGTAAAAGAGCAAGATGGCTGGAGTCTCTTAACATAGCCTCAGTGTTGGTGGTATCTAGGGTCACGATAACTTAGCGCTAATCCGTTGGAGAGTCACCGATGCCTCTCCCCCCTTGACCTTTCAACTCTCTCAAGCTCCCATCGTCCCACATCCTCTGCAGAAAGGAGCAACGGAAGAAAACGCAGACGCAGAGGGGCAAACCTTTTCCTCTGCAACGTTTCCTGTGGTCCAACGTTTTCCTGAACTTTTCCAATCCTCGGGTCTCTGAAGGCTCGTCCGTCCCTGGAGGGTGGCGCATCATTTGTTTCTCACCGGCCGCTAACAGGGGAAAGGTTAAACGGGAAAACTAATGGCTACCAGAAAAGGCCGCGCCCATTCAGAACGCCTCTATAGGGGGACTTCAGTGGAACTCCGTCTCTGATAGCCGCCTGTTATTTCATCTGTCACAGAATATCTCGGCCCTGGAGAAAAAAACCTCAAAGTCCTTGAGTCTGTTGGAAGGCTGGCACGGCTCTTGACACAAAATGGCCATCTGTGGAAGCCGGTCCTTGAAGACAACGGCGACTGGGAAATTAAACTGGGGCGACCCGCCGCGAGGTCCGTCTAAATCTTCTCAGAAAGGCTTTACTGGCGGAAAAGCAGACGGGGAGATAATTGAGTGGTAAGCATAGCTGAGTCGTTAAGGAGTGGCCCCGAGGGGTCCAGAATTAAGACCTACTTTGACACTTTAGGAGCGACCCTGAGCCTCGTCCCGAGATTTGATCCTGTCTAGCGTCGGGCGGCCCCGGAAAAGGGGGGACGGGCTGCGGCTGGGTGTGTGAAGGGGTGTGTGAAGGGGTGTGTGAGGGGGCGTGGGGGGGGAGTTATGCAGGGGTGAGGCGCTCAAATCTAGAAGTTTGAATGAAGACGCCTGCCACCCTCTATTTCCCCTACGTGGGGGGGTGTGGGGGGTGGGAGGGTGCGGGGTGGGGGTTTTGACTAAAGAATCTGAGACACATATTGGAGGACAACGTCTCTATTTAGGCCCAGCGAAAAACAGCTGCGTCCAAATGTTCCCTCGCTCTGTAAGCCCCCTGGGGAGGGGACCTAGCCGCTGGCGCTGTATCCTAGCACCCCCACACACACACACACACACACACACACACACACAATCAACCAACCACTCTCTCCATTGACCCCCGGTATACCTCGCCATTCCATCACTCTGTGATCAGGCCGTCGTGAACCCCAACACATGGGAGAGGTGGACCACCCCAACTCTCCACGACTCGCTTGCACAAATAAACCCACACAGATTTTATGACATCGGGCTTCAGGATCGTTCGCCCTCTTATAATCTGTACCCTGCCGTGTGTGTGTGTGTGTGTGAGTGTTCGGCATGGAAGCTGCGGCGATGTGTGTCTCGTGTTTTTATTGTTGCTTTTCAACCACAACAGCTGCTTATTGTCCATTCCACGGGGAAAGCCCGAACAGCAAACGATCAAACATGGATCTAACGACCTTTTAACAAAGACGAATGGTCACTTTTACAACACACAGCCCTGAGGATATTTTTCTCCGAGGTATTGCGTTACGGCGCGTTTCAGAGGGCGTTCCCGAAGCCCGTATTGTCGAAGCCTCTCCAAACTGTTTACATATTTTACTCATCGCGCCGGCCGACGTGACATGTAAAGTTTGCCTTGCTGAAGTGTTATCTCCGGTAAACACTACTCAGTGTTACAGCAGAGACGCGGAAAGAGTGGATGTGTGGTTGATATGAGCAACCGTAGGGCCCCAGTCATACCCCCTCCTTGAGCTCCTGTGTGTCTCGGACACGTTTTTTAACATTCGTAAGGGCACCAGGATCACTGGCTAGACAATACACTCATTATCCACTCCAGACTACATTTGCATTCTCGCTTTCTTCACAATTCAACTTCTCATCAGCAATTCCAAATGTTTTTTTCTCCCCCCTCAACCGAGTTCAAACATTTTAGCATAATGTAGGTGATCTGTGGTCATCATTTATTTGGAACTTTTGACAGAAGTAGTCTCAGAAAGCTAGGTGCACAAAATGATTGCATTTTGTAAATGCTGAGACAAACACTGCTTTATCAAATATTTAACAGGAGCATGACGTTCTGCTTTCGGCATCGTATGACTTTGGGCTCTTTGGGCTTTCAGGCTGGGGGCTTAAATAAACCCTGTGTGACAACTACTTATGTGAAAAGGGCTTAATAAAATAAACGTACAAAATACTTATCATAACTATGTTGTGTTGACCTAATTGTTATGGATTATAACAATTAGACTTAAACAGATGGTATGTGCCCTGTTCCTAATTGTCATTTTAAAATGAAGCCATTTCCTCCATCCATCTCGTGTTCAGATGAAGCCTGAGTAAAACATGTGCATAATTTAACTCCCGAAACCACGTATCAATACGATACTGTATGTTTATGTCTGAACGAATTAGGTTGTGGAATTGTTTTGGAGACTTCTCCGTGACAGCCAAGGTTGTAATGGACGCACGGTTAGGGGTGATTTGCAGCGGTCAAGACGACTTCAGCTGTTTGAAGGAAGTGAATACCGTTTCAGGGGTCAGTGTGCCAAAACGAGGCCCCTGAGGGACCTTCCTGATGGAATCCATCTGTGCAGTTGGGTTGTGTAGAGTGTGGTAGAGTGCGTTGAGCCGTACGACGCGTGAGTGTGTTATGGTCGGTGTGTGTGCGTGTCGGAACGAGTGTGTGAATGAGAGTGTGTGTGCGTGTAAACGCGAGTGCGTGAACGTGAGTGTGTGTGCGTGTAAACACGAGTGTGTGTGAGTGGGTAAACGTGAGTATGTACATGTGCGTGTGTGTAAATGTGATTATGTGATTGAGACTGTGTGTCTCAATGGTGATAAGTGTCCGGGGAGTTCTGAGTGGGTCGGGAGTTCTGAGTGGGTCGGGGAGTTCTGAGTGGGTCTGGGAGTTCTGAGTGGGTCTGGGAGTTCTGGGAGTTCTGAGTGGGTCTGGGAGTTCTGAGTGGGTCTGGGAGTTCTGAGTGGGTCTGGGAGTTCTGAGTGGGTCTGGGAGTTCTGAGTTCTGAGTGAATTGGGGAGTTCTGGGTCTTGGGAGTTCTGAGGGTCTGGGAGTTCTGGGGAGTGGGTCTGGGAGTTCTGAGCGGGTCGGGAGTTCTGAGCTGGGTCTGGGGGTCTGGGAGTTCTGAGTGGGTCTGGGAGTTCTGAGTGGGTCTGGGAGTTCTGAGTGAATTCTGGGGGGTCTGGGAGTTCTGAGTGAATTGGGGGAGTTCTGAGTGAATCGGGGAGTGGGTCTGGGGAGTTCTGAGGGAATTGGGGGAGTTCTGAGTGAATCGGGGTTCTCTGGGAGTTCTGAGTGGGTCTGGGGAGTTCTGAGTGAATTGGGGGAGTTCTGGGTGAATTGGGGGAGTTCTGAGTGAATTGGGGGAGTTCTGAGTGGGTCTGGGAGTTCTGAGTGGGTCTGGGAGTTCTGAGTGAATTGGGGGAGTTCTGAGTGGGTCGGGAGTTCTGAGTGGGTCGGGGAGTTCTGAGTGGGTCGGGGAGTTCTGAGTGGGTCTGGGAGTTCTGAGTGAATTGGGGGAGTTCTGAGTGGGTCGAAGGGTTCTGAGTGGGTCGAGGAGTTCTGAGTGGGTCGGGGGTCTTTGGTCCGCTGCACTAGACAGGAGATGGTAATGCAATCACACTAATTAAGTGCATGTGAGGTTCTAATCAGACGAAGGCTTTGTTCTCTGTTCCAGCGTGCACGCAGGTGCGCCCAGACACGTAGCGATGGAAACACACACGCACACACACACGCACGCATGCGCACGCACGCACACACACACACACGCACGCACGCACACGCACACACACACGTGATTGGCTACTTCGCAGGTCCATCTTTGTCAGGATGACACTGATTGGCCAGTTATCTGTCACGCCTGAGGGAGGATTTTAAATCCATGGGGGCTCACAATTATATTTGCCCCAAACCCTGTTAGAACAATTGACATTAGTCCATCCCATTATCAGTCAAATAAACAAAAATGTATTTGCAAAGTAACAAATCACATCTGCAATGGTTTTTAATGCGAGACAGAAATGTGTCGACACAACAAGTATCACTGGGTGTTACCTCAGGATGTGAGTTGTAACGTCGTGAACCAAACAGGCTTTAATGTTTTCTGTAAATGTTGCCAAGATCAAAGGATTTATCTGCTTGCTCACGGCCAATTTATTCCAGTCTAAATGCGTTACACACACACACGCACGCAGACACACACACACACACACACACACACACAAAACTCAAGTGCTACTCATTAAGTTGAGGCCTCATGTATCGACATCTAATTGCTTCTTTTCAATTTGAAGCCCTGGTGTGGCAGTCAATACATCTGATACAGGCCTGTGGGGGTCCTTATACGGGCCTGTAGTATGTAGTATGTTGTATGTGGTATGTAGTGTGTAGTATGTAGTATGCAATATGTAGAATGTAGTATGTAATATGTAGTATGTAGTATGTAGTATGTCGTATGTTGTATCCATTATGTAGTATGTAGTATGTAGTGTGTAGTATGTAGTGTGTAGTATGTAGTGTGTAGTATGTATGTCCCACCAGCATCAGACAGGCACCAAAGCAAGCTGTGTTTGATGCCGTGCAACAGATTTTCATTCATCTATTTCTTTTTATTCAGTTGTGATTTATTAGGCGAATATTTTGGTCTGGTGACACGTTGTCAATGTCCCTGGTGAGCACTGATACTTTCCAGATTCCTCCAGACAGCCCTCCTCTCACAAACTCCCCGCTTCTCTCGCTCTGTCTCTCGCACAGACATACACACACATACACACACACACACACACCTGTTCACACACATATGTATGTGTAGTTACACACACACACACACGCACACACACACACACACACACACACACACATTCATACACATATGTAAGTGTAGTTACACACACACACACACACAGACACACTCCTATTCACACACATATGCAAATGTAGTTACGTACACACACATACACACCTATACACACACATATGTAAGTGTAAGTATGCACACACACACACCCACACACACACAACACACAAGCCTGCGTCCTCAAGCAGAAAACAATTTAAATATACTGGGCCTCATTGGTTCTGAAAGGCAAGCACAGAGAACGGTTGTATTTTACTTGCCAGCGGGTGATATGTTCGCCCAAACTATTCGTCTGCTCTCCCAGCATGCGGTCCAAAGCCAGGAACGGCAGCCGACACTTTTAGTCCAGGGTGAAGCGTCACGTCTGCCAAAAAAACGAAACAATAATTGATTATTGCGTGTCTGAGATAGCAGCAGTCTTTCAGTTCAGTAATTGAATCTCAGAGCACCTAATTGGTTTTCAAATAAAGAATTAAGGGATACAGCCAAGGACTCCGACTGACAGAGGAAAATGTGTCTAGTCATTCCCTGTGTGCATTGGTGGAGTGGGCTGTCGACGGGAAAAATTAAAACATTCGTTCTCTTGATGCACAACATCTTTCATAAATCAAAAGCCAAACCCGGAGTTTTGGGTGTTCAAAGTATTGGCTTTAATGTTTTAGAACAGACTCGTTTAATGTCCGGGACGGCGGACGTGCCTTCAGAGAACGTCAAGCGAAGCGCGCAACATTTGATGTGACAAGATCTCATGTGATTGGTCAAAACGAATTAGTTGAAAAAAAAGATCACAATCCGATCCGTCTGCCTGTGTGAAGTGGGCGCGTGTGTGTAAACACAATGCGTTGTACAAAACAAAGCACAACAGGAACGCCAGCAGATGAGAGGAGCCAGATTAGAGGAGGCAGATTAGTGGAGGCAGATTAGTGGAGGCAGAATAGAGGAGGCAGATTAGAGGAGGCAGATTTGTGGAGGCAGATTAGTGGAGGCAGATTAGTGGAGGCAGATTAGTGGAGGCAGATTAGTGGAGGCAGATTAGAGGAGGCAGATTAGAGGAGGCAGATTTGTGGAGGCAGATTAGTGGAGGCAGATTAGTGGAGGCAGATTAGTGGAGGCAGATTAGTGGAGGCAGATTAGTGGAGGCAGAATAGAGGAGGCAGATTAGAGGAGGCAGATTTGTGGAGGCAGATTAGTGGAGGCAGATTAGTGGAGGCAGATTAGTGGAGGCAGATTAGTGGAGGCAGATTAGAGGAGGCAGATTAGAGGAGGCAGGTTAGTGGAGGCAGATTAGAGGAGGCAGATTAAAGGAGGCAGATTAAAGGAGGAATAATAGAATAGAATTACATTAGAGTCCAACCCTAACGATTAAGTGGCACAGACAAACACTTTCCTAACGTTGCTTAAGGCCTCGGGGCCCAGTGTTGTTCATTGACAAACCAAAACCACAATCATGTGTTTTTGTATTCACAGTGGGTCCTGTCAAGTGCGGTTTTGCAAATCACCAACTCATTCATGGCGTTCATGATGTGATGAAATTCAATCATCAGCTTTACAAAATAAAAATAAGATATTGATCGTTGGTTGATAAATAATCACTTCATGTAATAGTCTGGAGAAGTGCGAAATAAAAAGATGAGGCGTCCATTTTGCTTCTTTCCGCACTACCTGCATGCAAGCAATATGTAGCCCAATGCGAAACATCATTGCTAATTTGTGTTATAACATAATAATTATATTCAAATATTGTCTATCTATGTTCATGCCCTGAGTTTGGGGAGTCATCGTTTCAGTGGGATCTTCTAGTTATTACGACTACAAGATAAACTGAGTCCAGGGACTAACAAACAAACTCCCGTTCCTGGTTATGGTCGGCATGGGTTACCTTGTCACGCTGCGCTGTAGCGACTCCTTGTGGCCAGTTCTCAAACTGCTTCCACACGGATATCTTCCCGGTTGAGCAAACCTTGCCAACAAATAGCAGCAGGGCTTGGCCAGACTTGCTCCGGAACAGACGGACACTTCATATTTTAATTTAACCAACCTTGAGCCCTCGTGGAACAAGCTTCTCCAGGAACCCGCTTCCTGGCTACCCATCCAGATGTTTATGTAATATAACTATTGATGAACACATTTTAGAAAACATCCATGGGGTTTCCGCTCTTAAACCATTAAACAGATAAAGAACGTTTCAGAAGCGTGCTAGACTGACCAACTGACCAACTGACAGTCTGTTATTCCAACCACATGCTCGTCAGTCTTCGGCCACTGACGGCTAACCTTCACTAATCAAGAATGTCTGTGAATAGCCAGGCTTTCAATAGCAGTGCAGACGTTTACAAGTTCTGCAGCGTGTGTGGCCCTCGACACACACACACACTTTTTTGTCATGGAGTCACCTTCCACAGCAGCGTAGAACACATGTTCTGTACGGGACTATTTTTTGGCCACATACCACTGCTAACACGACTGCATGTTGACGGTAATTCAGGCTGTATCATTATATTATATTTTTACTACTAACAGTAGTTAACCCACAACTACTTGGCCGACCAAAGGTGTAATTACTGAGCACTCCTGTGTAACGTCAAAAGAACAATATACGTGATCGTTTAATATTCGCTATCCGCCAAGAAATCATTTAAATACATATTCTATTAACTACCAAGCGCTTGATGTGCTCTGTAGATCTATAATGGCATGTAAAGTCGAACTGAAGCCATTTATTCTGGAGCAAGTATTTCTTTGTAAAAATAAACACGCATTAATGGAATGAATTAAGATTCAGATGCTAAGTTCTTTGCAAAGTACTGTATGCAATCGGGAATCAATGGGTATTTAAAACAGCAGATCTTATCAAAAGCTCGATTTAGTACTTAAGATTGTTTTAAGGTTGCAATAACACATTATAATTACCACGAATCCCAAATAACAATGACAGTATTAAGCGGAGCCTGGTTGTGGTAAACGTATATGGATCGGTGGTGATTGTCCAGCCCAAATAACCCAGCTGACATAACTGCAGAATGAGTCGAACCCAATCCAGACCTCACACTGCACTTTCATCCAGTCAGAAATCTCAACACAAGTGATCTGACTTATCGCGAGGAGTCTATTCATCTCGACGGAGGCGTGCGCTTTGTTACGCCGCCGGTCACGTTTCGATACGCCGGAATGACAACACAGAGACAGTCCACGTGCGCGGAGAGTTTCCCACTCCCGAGCACTAAGCAGATGCTGACCGAACGTTGTCTTGTCTCCGCAAGACAGTCGTTTTGACTGACAGTTGCGATACGACACGGCCACAATGTGTAATTAAAACATCAAGCGGCAGTAAGCGTTTGTGGCTGCAGATAATATATGAAACCATTCACTGCCCTGCCTCCATCGTCCGTCTGCATCTGTGGAGATGTCGTTTGACAGCTCTTTGATTTCCGTGGCCTCACAAGGACTCCCAGATAGTTCTCCGGGGAATGTAGTTGTTTAAATAATTGGGCACAGAGATACACAGACACACACACACCCACGCAAACAAATATGCTACATCAGACTACACTAACGCTTTAGTCAACAACCAAAAGGTTCGAGAGACTTTCCTCAAAGAACTGGCGTTTCTGTGGGGGCTTTAAAGAGCGCCCACACTCAGAGCCCCTGACACCTGTTCCCTGTCCAAGTGCCCTTCAGACTTCACCCCTGGGAGTGTGACGGATTGGGTGAGAGGCACGGCCTGCCAAGTGTGTCCTGTCTCAGACGTTCTCTCTCTCTCTCTGTCTCCCCGTCTCTCTGTTTCTCCCCCCTCTATTCTCCTTCACTCTCTCTCTCTCTCTCTCTCTCTCCCCCCCTCTATTCTCCTTTACTCTCTCCCTCTCTCTTGCCCGTTCGTCACCTGAAAGCAGGAGCAGAGGAGAGACTTTTTCTGCCTGACCTGACAGCTCGAGCCGCTCGTTTCTTCTGACACTTGTCACGGTCCGACGAGAGGCACCCATTTCCCCCGCACCTGTGGACGGCCGCACAAAAGAGCTCCGGATTCAGTAAACCACGGTCGCCGGATACCTCACCAAGGACAACGAGCCGAAGGAGCGTTATGGCGGGATGTGTTGAGTGCTACGGTCTCACTTTTCATGGGTCTTTACTACAGTATTCTTCAGCCTGTTTATACCCGCTGTCAGTTAAGGTGAAATAAACTTCAGAAACGTTCTCCGGCGAAACAGCTTTGCTTTACAGCAGGTTGCCGACGTCTCAGAACGGACCGGAGGTCCATCAAACGCTCCGAAAAACAATAAACTTAGTGGAAAAACGAAACTCTCCCACAGTCCCTCAATCTGCTCGATAGTTTTCACCACATGGCTTTGAGAAGTGTTTGTTTTCTTTTATATACAGTGTGTTTAACAAAAATTCCAAGACTTTCTTTCTGGCACTCCATTAGGCCTGTGGACCGAAACAAGCCTGGTTCCCCAACCTTTTTCTGCAATGTTCTGACCCAACACTCTGTGCCATCCTTTAGCATGTGTACTGAAACCAGCCTGGTTCCCCCTCCTCCTTCTACAATGTTCTGACCCAACACTTTGTGGATGCTTTGGCACCACAGCTGGAGTTCTAGTCTCCTCTAGGGTTGAAGGAACCCAAACCTGTTCACTAATGCTGCGAGCAGCGTTTCCTCGGATCAAGCTGGACTGGGCCCACTGTGCTACCGTCATAGTGGATTTGACATTTCCCCATAATTACATAATTAGCCCTTTCTCAACTCGTTAGTCTACGTTCCAAAATATCACACAGCGGGGAAAGATAACGCAATGAGTGTTCGATGTATTTATAAAAAAAATGGTCAGTGACAATTTAAAACACAGCTCCTATGATCCCAATTAAATATCCTTTTAGCTGCCACGTGCACACTACATATTCTATCCGTCTAGCTTAAACAATTTGCCCGACATGAACCAATGAGCTGGCACAAATGGGTTTGCCTGCCCAATATTGATACCACCAGGTCAAAACAAAACCACGCGTCAGAGTTCTGGCGACATACAAACATGGCCTTCATAGAACGAACCCACCCTATTTTATTTTTATTAATTGCTAACAAACATTGATCAATAGACAAGCCACTTTTTCCAAAATCTTCATACTGTGTTGATAATGCGTTTTTAACAGTTTTAGAAACAGTGTCGTTAGCATTTGAAAACATATACTGCAAATATAAAGTATGAATGGGAAATGAGTTCACGGGTTTTAAAGGACGGTACTTAATGCATTCAGTTTGACCCCAATGAAAAATGTATCACAGTTGGGTCCAGATATACTTCTGTTTCGCCGACTGTGTGAAAAGTTTTGACAATCTGACTTCAGTTTTTACCAACGCATGTTAACATTTGGAGAAATATGTATTATAGAGAGTCATGAAGATTGAAGCCAAGCAAACACTCCACATATTCACCTCTGTGGATGAGGCTGGTTTCAAGTTGGCCAAAACACAGCGGCGTGGAAGGAATGAAATTGGGATAAGACCCAGAGTGGACGTGTGGACCAGAGGGGTGCCTACTTCACAATGTGTGTAGCAATATCCTCTGGTGAAGTGCTGTTACACAAACTCAGAATCAGGCTACACACCACAGAGCGATTCCAGTAAGGGTAGTGCCAGGTGAGGTAACGTTTGTGCCAGGTGAGGTAAGGTTTGTGCCAGGTGAGGTAAGGTTTGTGCCAGGTGAGGTAAGGGTAGAGCCAGGTGAGGTAAGGTTTGTGCCAGGTGAGGTAAGGGTAGAGCCAGGTGAGGTAAGGTTTGTGCCAGGTGAGGTAAGGGTAGAGCCAGGTGAGGTAAGGTTTGTGCCAGGTGAGGTAACGTTTGTGCCAGGTGAGGTAAGGTTTGTGCCAGCTGAGGTAAGGGTAGAGCCAGGTGAGGTAAGGGTAGAGCCAAGTGAGGTACAGCTTGTGCCATGTGAGGTTTGTGCCAGGGTTGCAGTGAGGTAAAATCGGCCATCGTTTGCAATTGTAATGGACATTGTGGCATTCCCTAGTATGGAGTCTCTTCTCCTAACACCTTATACACTCCATTCCTCAAACTCATGGAATAATTATTGTCGTCTTGGACGAGAACGGTTTCCCAATAATTCACATGATCAAATGTCCATCATGAAGGCAGTGAATACAAAGATTGCATGAGATGTGATATGGATGAGAACTGGGTGTATCTGTATGGGTAGATGGTGTGTATATAAAACATCGTATTTAAGATTCACTCAATGCCAAGAAATAACATAAAACACATTGAAGCATATTGCGTCATGTCTGATTCATGCCTGTGACATACACTGCAGAGAATTCTAAACAGAGGAGATGTGTCAATCTGGTTTGGAAAATAGATTTTTTCCCGAAGGAAAGCATTCTTGTTATTGATATATTTTGTTTCGACAAAAGTTAGTGGGTAAATACCTTTACTAGTGATTTGGAAGAAAGAGCTAATTTCAGACATGAATGAACGGAGTTTGGTCGGTATTTGTTTGGTTGTGAACAAACTGCTGTGCCAAGCGAAAAGAAGGCGAGGAGAACTGTGTGAAGTGTATCCTTGGGATTCAAAAAAACTGTCCGATCCGAATAAATAAGGCTTATTTATAGGCAGTTACTAGTTTGAACAACATACACATTATCTGGTCAGTAGCGTCCAGGTTTATTTGAGATTTTAGGTTGGGAGAATGGTGTTGTTTAAATGTTGTCCGTGTCAGGCACCTGCCAAGTTAAGCACATTATTCACTTGTTTCCCTTTGTGCTAAATCGTACAGCTCTACGTCACACGGGGTAAAGGATGTGTGGTTTTAGAAATGTCCCAGGATCATGCCGTACCATTTATGATTCGGCCAAGATTTCTACGGCTTCCCAAATTTGCCCTTTAATTTTCCACAGCGGATACTGAAGGATATGAATATCTAATGGTAACAAATGCAATAGCAATATAGCAGCGGAATCTCCGAATTCTAATCGGACGCGTAAGATAACTGCTCAGTAGCACCTGCCCGAGCACAGAGGCGAAATATCCTCACGACACACCCGGAAGAGGGGATGAGTGCGTAACAAGTTGTCCATTCTTCTGAATCAGCGTTATAGTTAGAGTGATGGGAGGTACCAAGCTGCGTTATGGCTGTGAGCTCCGGTAAAATATCAGTTGCTGTCTCACCGGCTCATTTCTTCCCGGAATATTAATCGGAAAGGCAACGATACAGCCACGCGTTCAGCCGGCCGCTGGCCGGGCGCAGCCGAATCCACCGTGTCAGATGCTGTAGGGCTCGGGAGCGCTTCAACGATGGATGTGTCGAATATTATTCTACAGTATACTGGAATATGAAAGCTCTCTGCAAGCTCTTTACTCAATACAGTAACTAATGAATGGTGTAATTCTCTGAGGGCGTGAACACGCCTGTAGGTGTGGGCACTCTGCAAATTAACATTCTATATGTGACATTACTCAGATAGAAGTCTATTCATGTTAAGTGGGCAAACAGTGGAAGTTAGAGGCACAACCTTCAACTGGATTATTAGAACTGATGTTAACGTGAGAAATGTGCTTTAGCATCAATATAGACCAATATATATATATATATACTGTATGCAGGCTGTTTTTCAATGACAGGCTTTTCTCTTTTTACATGGTACTCCTCTGACAGGTCTTCTTCGAACTCCTCTCCCCTCCATCATCGATTAAACCTCTATCCCTCCCTCTCCTCTCCTGACTCGCCTCCTCCTTCCACACCCTCTCCCACCTCCATCTCCTCGTTCTCTCTCTCTCCCACTTGCCTACCCACCTAAACAAAGAGCAAACAGTAACTTGGCCAGGCAGGAGAGGGCAGAGGAGAAGAGGAGAGAGCAAGGAGAGAGAGAAATGTTGAAGTAAACAAAAACAGAATACATAAAAATGAAAAAGAAAATGTATCCAGTTGATTTGGCTGAGGAGAAGCCAGGATTCCTTTATGTCAACACTACATGCAATGAGATCACATCTGGACTGACACGAGGAAATAGGAACAGATGAGAAAATATACAGAGATTAGAAAGCCTGTTTACGTACAGAGATTAAAATATTTGTTTAAAATTAAACATTCGTGTACAGCTTATTAAGAGTGCCGTTTATGTTTGTTTCTATATTTAGAGAATATATTTAAGACTTTGGGTTTCTGTGTGAGTGGGATCTGATGTCAGTCAATATTGGGATGTGACTTCGTGAATAAAAGAAACTGACTGACAGATGGTTGCTTGGGAGAAGGAATCCTAGTTATAAATGATAGTGTTTGGTGGTTGGGTGAGGAAGTTGAATTGCCCCAAAATGTCCTTTAACCACCATCCTAGTAACCCCTCCCTCAAAACTGTTCCCTCCACAAAACCACTGGTAAACTCTTTTTATAAAGTCCTATTGACCCATTATATACTAAAGTCTTAGTGACCCCTTACATACTAAAGTCTTAGTGACCCCTTACATACTAAAGTCTTAGTTACCCATTACATAATAAAGTCTTAGTGGCCCATTACATACTAAAGTCTTAGTGGCCCATTACATACTAAAGTATTAGTTACCCATTACATACTAAAGTATTAGTTACCCATTACATACTGAAGTCTTAGTGACCCATTACATAATAAAGTCTTAGTTACCCATAACATAATACAGTCTTAGTCACCCATTACATAATAAAGTCTTAGTGGCCCATTACATACTAAAGTCTTAGTGGCCCATTACATACTAAAGTCTTAGTTACCCATTACATACTAAAGTCTTAGTTACCCATTACATACTGAAGTCTTAGTGACCCATTACATAATAAAGTCTTAGTTACCCATTACATACTAAAGTCTTAGTGACCCCTTACATACTAAAGTCTTAGTGGCCCATTACATAATAAAGTCTTAGTGGCCCATTACATACTAAAGTCTTAGTGGCCCATTACATACTAAAGTCTTAGTGGCCCATTACATACTAAAGTCTTAGTGGCCCATTACATACTAAAGTCTTAGTGGCCCATTACATACTAAAGTCTTAGTTACCCATTACATAATACAGTCTTAGTGGCCCATTACATAATAGAGTCTTAGTGGCCCATTACATAATAAAGTCTTAGTGGCCCATTACATAATAAAGCCTTAGTGACCCATTACATACTAAAGTCTTAGTGACCCCTTACATACAAAAGTCTTAGTGGCCCATTACATACTAAAGTCTTAGTGGCCCATTACATACTAAAGTCTTAGTTACCCATTACATAATACAGTCTTAGTGGCCCATTACATAATCAAGTCTTAGTGGCCCATTACATACTAAAGTCTTAGTGGCCCATTACATAATAGAGTCTTAGTGGCCCATTACATAATAAAGTCTTAGTGGCCCATTACATAATAAAGTCTTAGTGGCCCATTACATAATAAAGTCTTAGTGGCCCATTACATACTAAAGTCTTAGTGGCCCATTACATAATAGAGTCTTAGTGGCCCATTACATAATAAAGTCTTAGTGGCCCATTACATAATAAAGCCTTAGTGACCCATTACATACTAAAGTCTTAGTGACCCCTTACATACAAAAGCCCTAGTGGCCCATTACATAATAAAGCCTTAGTGACCCATTACATACTAAAGTCTCAGTGACCACTTACAAACTAAAGTCTTAGTGACCCATTACATACTATAGACTCAGTGACCCATTACATACTAAAGTCTTGTTAACCCCTTACACACTAACGTCATGTTAACCCCTTACATACTAATGTCATGTTGACTAACCAATCATAACCCAGCCACGTGGACAACAAACTGGGTTTGAAAGTAAAGCGTTTGTTCTTGTTAGCTTGATATCATTCTCAGCCCATGTGGAGGCCATATCTGTCTCTGTGTGCAGCTCGGTGGGAGAGCTGCTGGATTTCTCCAGCCTGTGAGCGGCCGCACAAACCCGAGGGGAACTTGAGAGTCTGTTAGTCAGATGCAAAGGGCAGGAAAAAGGGCCCCGACGCACTGGAAAACTCAAACCAGTCTCGGAGTCTGGATGGATAATTTCATCAAAGACTCTCTATTCTCGCCAAACACATTTTCTGGGTGGTGGCAGCGAGGCCTCTCAGGTTTCTGAGGGCCACTGGCCCAGACCGAGCTCTTCCAGGGACGTGACAGGAAAACAGAACGTGAGTTGACCTCACACACTGCCATGTGCCAGCAGGGGTTAAGCCCATTTCAAACAAGCTGGATTAACCCCCCCACTGAAAAATTATAAATCATTTTAACCCTTGGTGCGCACAATACACACTTTCTGAACACACACAAATACCCCAGCCTGGGTACAAACAGAACAGTTTATTTCGAATACTTTCTGTTGTGGTCTCAATCAACAACACCTACTGGAAGCAGTGTAAGTTAAAGTAACGTTTCCAATAATCTCCTGGGAACGCCGTCGTGTTTTAACGATCCCTCATGGCGGCGACGTTCGGCGTGACATGTGCAGGAGCGACAACGTTGGTGGTCGCGGGGCCCGTGATGACAGTCCATAAAACTTTACCCCCTCCACCCTGTAACAGATGGACACACCTAGCCACACACACACACACACACACACACACACACATAGATACACACACACACATACACACACATAGACACACACACACACACACACACAGACACACACACACAGACACACGCACACACACACACACACACACACACGTGCATGTACCCGCGAGCATGTGCTCAGAAACACACACTCACACAAACGCAGTCTGGCATTTCTCATGGCCAGCACTGGTGTAGTGTCAGTCCCGAGGTTTTAAATCCCACACGGCAGACATTTGTTAATACTCCGGCTGCCTGTTCACAAGTAAATGAAAGCCATTCATTGGTTCCTTAGACCAGGCACCAATAATTCTTCCTGCTCGGGTTTAGGGCTTTTTAGTCGAAACTTGTTCGTTTCGAAAAAAATTTTTGAGGACATGAATAAAATAAATGTTCTTTCGAAAACAACGTTGAATGACTTTTCGCCTCTGGAAGTTTTGTCTTTCAGGTTTTTACGAGAACGCGGCCCGGAGAATCAAAAGTATTGGAGACGTTGAAGGCGGATGAATGGTGCGACCTTGATTTCTGGTTAACTCAGTCCAAATGTCGGGTGCTTCTGGGTCCATATTAGAGCTATTTGGTTCCACAAAGGGTACATTTTAGGTAAAAGGTGTTATTATCCGATTCTAAAAATCACCTTTTCACAGCACTTTGGCTCTCGTCACCTAACCAACTCAGATGATGAGTGGTGGGTAAATGGAGTTCTGCCTGCACTATTTGGTCAAAACGACAGAACAAACTGCGGTGTTGCGTGTGTGTGTGTGTGTGTTGAGTGCTTCGCAACACGGCTGTAGTCACATCCTGGCGCCCGTGCTGACACCCAGCCTACGGGATCAACCTACCCTGAACATTTAACCTACCAGGTGACTTTATAAATGTAAACCCTTAAACGCCCCGGCAACGTAAACAGCTGCTAATGACTGCTTTCTTTGGCTGTTCTCGGTGTGTACATTTGGTCGTCGGAGACATTAAAACCCATAACACAGAACAAATCTGTAATTAGCAAGTCTATTGTGTGAATCAAAACGCTCATTTGAAATGCTAAACATTTATAGGGACTCTCAAGTCATTCTTCCACCTCGTTTAACATGTGATTTTCTTACAAATTGCACATCTCACTAAGCAAATCATGGGTGTCATGACACCACTTATAAATGACTAATTTCTTCATGGTCTTTCTCTGTGAAAGTGTCATTTTCGGATATGCCGTGAATGAACGTGCAAATCTTTATAATAATTTACTGAATAGCACTCAGTGGCTAGTTGGTTAATTTGTTATAAATCAATGAACACTCTAACCTACGAAACACAGACTCCTCAACGGGTTTGATATGCTGTTATAATATATGGTACTGTTCTAATATATGCTACTGTTCTAATATATGCTACTGTTCTAATATACTGTTATATTATTTGCTACTGTTCTTATATACTGTTCTAATATATGCTACTGTTCTAATATACTGTTATAATATAAGCTACTGTTCTAATATACTGTTCTAATATATGCTACTGTTCTAATATACTGTTATAATATATGCTACTGTTCTAATAAACTGTTCTAATATATGCTACTGTTCTAATATACTGTTATAATATGTGCTACTGTTCTAATAAACTGTTATAATATCTGCTACTGTTCTAATATACTGTTATAATATATGCTACTGTTCTAATATACTGTTCTAATATATGCTACTGTTCTAATAAACTGTTCAAATATATGCTACTGTTCTAATATACTGTTATAATATATGCTACTGTTCTAATATACTGTTATAATATATGCTACTGTTCTAATATACTGTTATAATATATGCTACTGTTCTAATAAACTGTTCTAATATATGCTACTGTTCTAATATACTTTTATAATATATGCTACTGTTCTAATATACTGTTATATTATATGCTACTGTTCTAATATACTGTTATAATATATGCTACTGTTCTAATATACTGTTATATTATATGCTACTGTTCTAATATACTGTTATAATATATGCTACTGTTCTAATATACTGTTATAATATATGCTACTGTTCTAGTATACTGTTATAATATATGCTACTGTTCTAATATACTGTTATAATATATGCTACTGTTCTAATATACTGTTATATTATATGCTACTGTTCTAATATACTGTTATAATATATGCTACTGTTCTAATATACTGTTATAATATATGCTACTGTTCTAATATACTGTTATAATATATGCTACTGTTCTAATATACTGTTATAATATATGCTACTGTTCTAATATACTGTTATAATATATGCTACTGTTCTAATATACTGTTATAATATATGCTACTGTTCTAATAAACTGTTCAAATATATGCTACTGTTCTAATATACTGTTATAATATATGCTACTGTTCTAATATACTGTTATAATATATGCTACTGTTCTAATATACTGTTATATTATATGCTACTGTTCTAATATACTGTTATAATATATGCTACTGTTCTAATATACTGTTATAATATATGCTACTGTTCTAATATACTGTTATATTATATGCTACTGTTCTAATATACTGTTATAATATATGCTACTGTTCTAATATACTGTTATATTATATGCTACTGTTCTAATATACTGTTATAATATATGCTACTGTTCTAATATACTGTTATAATATATGCTACTGTTCTAATATACTGTTATAATATATGCTACTGTTCTAATATACTGTTATATTATATGCTACTGTTCTAATATACTGTTATAATATATGCTACTGTTCTAATATACTGTTATAATATATGCTACTGTTCTAATATACTGTTATATTATATGCTACTGTTCTAATATACTGTTATAATATATGCTACTGTTCTAATATACTGTTATATTATATGCTACTGTTCTAATATACTGTTATAATATATGCTACTGTTCTAATATACTGTTATAATATATGCTACTGTTCTAATATACTGTTATAATATATGCTACTGTTCTAGTATACTGTTATAATATATGCTACTGTTCTAGTATATGCTACTCTAGCTGCCTGTCTTCATAACAAACACGTTGGCTTCTTTAACCCAAAAGGACTGACTTGTTAGATTTGTACTTTTGAGAAAAACTCTGTGAGGAGAATTCTTCTGGCAGTTGTGTACGAACCTTGTATGTTGTCTCTAAGGACAATAGCCTTTCAATGCAATGCTTTTCAGATGAGAAACCAAAAGAACTTAGCCACCAACCCACAAAACACAAACGCGGGATTGTTCCGGCACTTAAACATTTGCATCACGCGAGGATGAATACTGGTACTGTAACGTTTGGCAAACACTTCAAACACAGACTCTGACGTACATGATAACATTCACCCTGACAACACGTTCACTCCATGTTGGGCACATTTCTCAGACAAACACTGGCCTGCATCTTGTGTGAACTTGGCTTTTTTTACTTATGCGCTTTAACAAAAAACATTGTCTAAGTTTAAAAAAAAAACGCCACTGATTTTTTTTCAAAATAAGTGCACATCGTCCTCTGTGGGGGGTGCCGTGGTGGCCCCGGTCGTGTTCTCTATTGGTTTTAAAAACGTAAGGTCAGAGAGCAAACATTACAGGTGACAATTCCTGTCAGATTCCGACCTCGAAGATGGCGGTTGTTTGTCAAAAAACAACCTCGCTGAAAACCTCTGAAGCGCGAATGATTTCTTGGGTGCGCACGTATGCATAATTTATTTTTATTAACAGCTGCATAAAGCATCTTCTCCCTGTGTGGGACTATATTAGGCAGACGTCATTAGGATGTTTCTGAACACAACCTAAATTTGGTGATTATCTTGCAATTACAGTTGGCATTCAGAACTGTATTCTCTCATGTCCCGATGACTCTTAAACACTTGCCGAGAGCACAGAATGACTGCGCTCATGAACAGATCGGGGATTTTCTCTCTGCTGGATGGCCTCCGTCTCAACCTGGAGTACGTCGGAAAACGTAATTAATTGTTTACAACACTGTCAATCTCGAAGCCCCGACAGGAAAGGTGGAATCCTCACGGCTTTAACCCAATCTCAGAGTCCCATCTCCCGACGGAATCGAATTCCACAGCTTCGCCGGAGCCGTCATCTGTCATGTCAGACGTGAATGAAAGATATCTTGACAGCGACGACACAAATAGAAAGCTGCCAGAACCGAGAAAGGGGAACTATCGGCTTTTCTCTGCTTCATTATGAGATATAGGCTTTCAGCTGTGCATCGGGTGAAAGAGACGGGGGGAGAGAGAGAGAGAAAGGAGAGAGAGAGAAAGGAGAGAGAGAGAGAGAGATTGAGAGAGAAAGGAGAGAGAGAGAGAGAGATTGAGAGAGAAAGGAGAGAGAGAGAGAAGACAAACAAAAAGAGGTAATGATGGATTCATTAGGGGATGTACGTAACATCCTCTGGATAGCCAGTCTACAGACGCTCTACAAACTATCAATTACATATCTATCTACTAATCTACTAAGACTAACTTTAACCTTTGACCTCACCTTACCCCAAACACAAACCCTAACCCTAAAATACACTCCCACCTTGCCCTTAATTTTCGTACTATGTACGAACTGTGTCCTGACATGAACATGCTAGCTGGTATATTAATTTTATGTGTGACATTTCGCTACTTTTATATTATCCTCTAAAATATCTAATTATGCTCCGATATCTAACATCTGTTTCACGTTGAACATGGCAAATTACCACAATTATAAAGTCATTTCTTGTGTAATCAAAACAGAAAAATCATCATTTAACAAGAAGGATTTTATGTATCACCCATTACCCTGGAGTTGCCTCCGTCAGAGAACCGCCAGCAGATTCACGCGGAATTGTGTCGTCCCAGAAGTCCAGTTGACTGAGCCGATATGGTAGAAGCAACTGGGGACACGGGTCATTATTTCCAGAAGTCTGGCACACTACATGACAAGACAGCGATGGAATATTAATAATAACGTACTTATGTGCGCATTTGACATTACAAACACAGAACGGCTCGAGAACTAGCTGCAGTGTGAGACAGAAGAGAAATAGCCACCAAAACCAACGAGGCATCGGTCTCCCTAAAGCAGATGCTGTTTATGGCTGCTGTCATGGTTAGCAGTGTTTACAATTTCCTCAGACGAAAATTTAAGAAATAAACGGCCCATACATAAGGCTCATGAAAATGTAAATGTCGTGGCGCAGTATCGCTTGCCTGTAGATTCTAAAAACGACATTAATATTTTCCCCGTGTGCAGCATATTTGTACGCACGCCGAGTTTATAAACGACCTGTCACCATAAACTTATGGCGGTGAGCCGAAACAGTACTACCAACAAATTCACACACCACAGCTCGATTATTCTATCTTTGTTGGAACCTCCCCCCGGGCATAGCCCCACTAGTATCCGGCTGAGCTGTTTGATCGTCGTTTTCTTCCATGATTTATGTAATTTAACGTGTTGCTAAATGCTACGTGCGTATTTACCCCACATACGCTCGATATAGACTCAGCCGAAGCGCAGCTTCCCCTGGAAACGGTTAGCGTGGCTAAACGTTTAAACAGCCTACAGCCGAATGTCCGTCGAGCCTGGCCAGTGTTTGGTTTCAGATTTCCTTCGTTCAGGTGCAGCTCGACGCAATATAATTATCACAACCGGAGTTTACAGCGTTGGAACAAACAAACCAAACGGTCCCATCAGAAACATGTTGGGTCATGAGTTGACTGGGTTTTGGGTGAAGCGGGACATTTAGAAACACTTTGAAAATGATCCTTAACTGTCTAACTACTTACTTGTCCATTGCTGTTATGCCACACTTTTCTAGCTTTATTTAATTACTTTCCATCAATTATGATGAGTAATGTAGAGTTAAAGTTTTTCCTAATGTGAAACGACGGTGACAGCAAACCTTTAGCAACTCGAAGAGACATTTTGAAACACGTGTCTTACATTGTTTGGTCTTGATCTGACTGATTGTACCCAGTGACTCAACCTCAGAAAATGTCATGTCATGTTATGAGAACTTGACAAATGTGCTCGCTGTATTTCATCAAAAACGTATTGGTTGAATCACTGATCTGGTGGTGAAAGATGTTTACAAACCAAATGAAAGCAAACTCTGTTGTTTTGAACGCCAGATTTAATGGTTTACAAGTACGATCAGTTTGAGGAGTTGTGCAGTTTTCAAACACTGCAACAGACTATTGAGAGTATTACCAAACCGACTAAAAGTACTAGAAACAAAAATCAAAATGTTTTCCGGAAGTTTCTGGAGTTATACTTGATGTCACACATCCTGGCAAAGTGTTTTGACAAACGCACGTACGCTATAGAATACAAAATAAGGCCTAAAAGTCTAAAAAGATGGAAATGCACGTGAGAAAAAACATTTGATCCCCTTTCGTGTTGGAATGTATCATAATGTAAGATAAAATGAGAAGTATTGTGACTGTTGATGTATTGCGAAACGAAATAAAGCGTAACTTGTTAAAATATATTGTAAAATGGGATGAATTGTACATTTTAAAAACATAACAATTAGCGTTCCAATATCTGTTTGTTTTTATCTCTTTTCTTCTCTGTCGAGAATAAGACGTCCAAGACTGTGAATGTCAAAGCTTTCGTGTAATCCAAGCCGTAGGCCTTGTGCAATGGAGACATATAAACGCGACGTAAATACCGGTACCTTTGCCTGAACACTTCAGTTTGCAGACCCGTTCCGGTGATAAACTCGTTGGTTTACATTGCCTGAACACTTCAGTTTGCAGACCCGTTCCGGTGATAAACTCGTTGGTTCACATTGCCTGCCTGGTTTTTCCAATTAACTCCGCCATCTCCCGAGTCGGGGCTGCTTTTAAATAGACTTCGTTCATTACTCCACATTGTCTCACCTAGGTCACACTTAAGATGTGCAGTTATTTGACTGTCCTACATAATCCCTGAGAACGTCATTGGCTGAGCCGAGCCGCCTCGTGGGCGCGGCATATGCAGTTTGTCCGTGGGCGGCAGCCATTTCTAGACACGCCCCTGACATGCGAGGCGTACCTAATCCCGGACCGCGACGACACTGTGTTGTGAAATGGCTCTAATAAGGCAAACAGCAACACCAGGGGAACCTGAACATCCGACACCCACCACCCACGCCGCTGCTTGTGAGGCGCCTCATTAAACGTGTACCGCCGTTGTTCACGTGGCAACAGCCGGTGTGATCCATAATTGACATTATCCGTGTCAATATCACGCCCAGATAGGGACGCCACGGGTGACCGCACTACGCCGGGAACGCAGGTCAATATCCGTCCAAGGGAGGCTTTGATCTTGTTCATTACCTCGATCTCACACGCCGCAGCGAATCTTTATAAATGTAGCAGCCGGGAGGAAGAGGTGGAGGTATGACGATTGGCTCTCATTATGCAGACGAGGAGTGCAAACCGGGTGACCCTGAAGTTGACGTTAGTTATCGGCGGACGTTGTGTCCAATATGTCTGGGGGTGGGAACTGGGAATGTGTTTTAAGTGGCCGGAGAAGGCGCACTTCTGCTTGATCTGCGTCCATGTTATTCCCGTAGTCTTTCACATATTTATGCTGGAAAGCAATCGTTGTCCTAACTGACGGGAGGGAAAGTAGGTCCGAATTGTATTTGAAACAATCGATCTGTTCCAATTTGAGCGGGCACATTTATTCGTCGACTGTCGTGGTGGAATTCGCTCTCACCAGGAGGTCGATATCGAATGTTTTGGAATACCCGCGATACTGGACCGTCATCGAAATGGTCGTCATGTTCCTGCGATGAGTCAGAGAGGAATTACCAGAAGAGAACTGTTGGTCGTGTTATTCTGATCATCTGGAGCCTATGAGACTGGACACACCCACATGGTTGCAGTGAAAACAAGAGAAGAAGACAGATCCCGCACGTATAACGTGTATCGTATATATTCCCGCCTTTTGTTCTGTCGTCTGAGACTAGCCAACAGAATAACATCTCGTTTCTATTGGCGTGGTGATAAAAACCTCTATACTTGGTCCAGAACATAGATTCATGTCAAAGCTGACTAGTTTCTGCTCCAGTCATTTTAATTGGGTAATGTAAAACCCTGGCAAAACGCACAGATTCCATAAAGTAAATCAATTCTGGACGCTGGGGCGAAGGGTTGCCCAGGGGCGGCCATGTTTATGAAAACCCAGGAGAGGGAAAGTTACGAGTCGGTTTCGTGGCGTTTGGGTCTTTTCTTTCCTCTTTCCATTGTTATAATTAATCGTCCTGTCATTACGTTGAGTCGACTGAGTCCGACCGCAAAGCGCCAGAACCCTTTGATTCCCGTGAACGTCTTTGCTTTTCTCCCTTCCGTTTTGTTTCTTTGTCCCCTCTTTCGGAGAGTACCACGACTGTGTCACTTCCTTTCAAGGAATCGGATCAACCTGGCTCTTAATACCTATTTCGCAACTCTAGAAGCACAATTAGGATCTGAACTTGGGTTGCAACGAGAAAGCGCCGCTGATTGGCAGAACCCGGACCGACCCCAGCGTGGGAATCAAACGTTGTTTTAAAACAAAACATTGAACTTCGGTCAGAAAAAATACACTGCGCCAAATTTGTTCTCTATGCCAATTACTTATTCCCCTCCTAACATCACTAAAGGGCACAAATGCTTTTCCTTGGATCCTCCATCTGTATGCATTCCACAACTGCTTTACAGTATATCTGGAATCTGTAGCATCATTATAATCAACCGACAACACAGCATTTCTGATTGCTGTAATTCAATAATAACGGAATAATTCAAATGCCGTGTTCCGTGTTTCAGAGCAAATGATTGGGCTTCTATAAAACTAAGGCACATGTTTGGTCTGGTTGCCCTGGCTTCAAAGTGTTTCAGGCGTTATTTCAATGGATTTGAATGGTTGCAGGCCATGTAGCATTACAGACGTTATAGAAGGGCATTAGCATTTTGATGCTACGCTGTAGCCTTCTACAGCTCCTCCTGTGATGCTTACGGTGTCCATTTTACCCCATGAGGAGATGATTCAATAGTCACTAAACCCAGACACCTACTACAGTAAAACTCAGCGAAAAATGTCCCTGCATGGCCGAATCGCAGGACGCCTCGTGTGTAAGATCGTTTTGAGTGTCGCGCTCCAAAAACAAATTTTTCTTCTCTGAATACGAGGCATTTACAATCGGTCTCCGGTGTGAGTAGTGCCCGCTGTACAATATACTGTATTACACTGCACAAAGCATTCTCTGTTCCAATGGCCCGAGGTGTGTGGGGTCTGTGCCCCCCCCCCCCATCTATTAAGAGCCCTGATTCCTATTTCAAATTGGCCCCCGTTATTAATCCCAATCACCCGGAACACGAGGACCACAGCTCGCCCCGAAACACGTGCCCGGGCCCACGTCTCCACTCGTCCTGATTCTAATTAATTAATTACATCCCAGGTGATTTCACTTTAAGATGGAGGAGAACTGGAGAGAGAAAGAGAGAGAGCGGGAGAGAGGGAGAGAGGGAGAACTAACCCCTGCAGGCACCACCAAATTGGCAACAAAAGCTCTCAGAAAAAAGACTGGGGTTTTGTTCTCATGGGAAAGCAGAGCTGCTTTCTAACTACCGCTATGCTTCCCCGGACAAAAATACTCTTTCCCTTTTCAGTTTTTCTTCTTTCTCACAAATATTTCCTCTCTGCTTGTACTCCTCGATCCTGGTAAGGATTCTTGGTTTCTGCAACGGGCCCACAACACATTTATATCCTGTTATCGGGATTTAGGGATCGAATTACTTAACAGAAATGTCCTCATGCAAACCATTTTTCATAAGTCAGCAATCGCGGAGAAATCTCCATAGCAAAATATGGGTTTTGCTCAGCTTTGCTGGTTTGTTGAATAAAACATCTTGACAAATTTGATGGCATATCTCATTCTATTTGAAGCTGATTGTTTTTGCAGACGTTTTTTCTTTGCACATTTCTCATGTCCTTCTAGAGCGCAACTCTCAGTATCCTCTGGTGATTTCTACTGTAGGTGGTTGCCCGTGCGTTTTTATTTCAATAATGCATCAGTCGTCTCTACCCGCACATATCCGCCTGAATAAAAGTTGTAACTCAAGTTTCAATTGACTTTGACAGGACTTTCAGAGACATTAAAAACATCTTGCTTCGGGCAGGAAAAAATGAATACATCTATTTAGTATAGAGACTTCCCATCAGTGTTTGCACTGAAATGTCTCAAGCGACAAGTCTTGAAATTATTATAGAGTAGACCATGGTCAAATTTAAATTTCTCAGGGAGGTGACCTCAATGAGAAATGTGAACATATAATATTACATATCTACAAATCTAAAACTTCATCAACACAGAAATCACATGACACGGATACCCGGTTTGCTATTCTGTCTATTGAGTTAGCCTTTCAAAATATCCCATGGTCCCTTTGAACGCACATTTTTGATTCTCTTTAAATGCATACGGTTCTCTCATTATTGTGACGATTGGTGAAGGGGCGTGGGTTTGCGGTGTTTCACTTCCGGGTTTGTCGTTATGTGTACAGCTGTTTTGTGTAATGTGATCAGGATGGGTTATAAATGTGGGCGGATAGTATTCACTGGTGCTTGGGATTAATCTAATGTCACGTTGTTATTTCGAGGTGAGTGTATTGTCTGCTACTGTTGTTTATTGTTCTATAAGTCGCTATATGCGCATGTTTATTTTCATTAGCTTCAGTTAGCTTTTTCGCCAGTTACGGTTTGTTTTATGTTTTGTTGTGTACAAATAAAACTACCGAACGGATTATATGGCTCCTGCACATGGCTTATTAGGCTACACCGTACCAGCATCGTGACAATTATCAATTTCGTCTCTGTCAAAAAAACTGAGGCACAGGGGAGCTTTGCAGGTGGGTTTCTTTTCTTCCCACATAAGCCTTTAAAACTGAGAAGTTAGATCTACTAGCCAGCGATGTGTACACAACATAATGTCAAACACTTCCCCGCTGGGTCAACCCTGACTTATGTAAAAATAACAGCTCCAGCCTTGGTAAGCTTTCTAACTCTCTCTCTATCCCTCTCTTTTTCTCTCTCTGTTCAATATGTTAAGAAGTTTTTAATGGTCGATGGGCACGTTGTCATTCATTGACCGTGTGTGTTTGGTTAACTCATGGTTGTGTCGGGTAGACACACATACTATTGACTTAACACCAGAATGTTCAGCACATTTCTGTTCTCCGCTAAAACTCTGCGTTTCTCTAATAAACACAGCTGGCAGCTTCCCCGAGGACCTCGCTGTGAAAATTGAAGCACAGCGGAGGACACAGATACGGTGCTACCGAAACGACCGCGCCAGGTCGGGACGCCACGGGTCTAAGAGCGGGCGTGAAGCAGGCGTGACCGAGTGTCCCTGCGGCTTCCCAACTCACCGCCTCGTGACAGAAGGTGAACAGATTGGGCTGGCGGGGGCCGCAATGGCCGGGTGGGGAACTTCCTGTCTGAACATGGACTCCAGGTCCTTCACAGACGATAGTCCGCAGAGGTATAAATCTACAAGACAATGGTGGGATGCTAGTGGGGGGGGGGGGAGACGGTGGTGCCCTACACACACACACACACACCGTGTCACTCACACACACCTTGTCTTTCACACACGCTATGAGAGACACAGCCTCCTAGATGAAGCGATAAAACACACTGAAATTGCCACGGCCCTTGTATCGCGTTCCTCACCTGCGCTCCATCGAGTGGGTCTCCAGCACGGGTCGTCCTTTCTTCAATCCTGCTCCTCGGAACCCTGGTGGGCGTTCCGTCTCCTCCGCCCGGGTCTCCCGGAGCAAGGTTGATCTCGGCTGGGAGGAATGTGGACGGGAAAGCTACCCTCTCCGACCCGGTCCCGGCGCCGACGTATATGCTCATTCATCGCTCACGGGGTGACCTTTAACCTACCACCGTGTGTGTAATTTCGCCCCTCTATAGTGTTACCTCCAGCGGTGTGGACGCGACTCTGTTCTTTAGGCCTGGATATATGTGTGAAAAGAGGGGGTGTTTGGTCTTTCGCGCCCCTGCTTCGCAGTTAACGGGGCCCCAGGTTCACTGAACACGCCGGCTTTCTTCAGCTGCTCATCGCGAGAAGCTGCAAACGTAACATCGGTGCCACGGTGCAAAGATTAATTGCCGAATACGCTGGGAAGTGTGTTGGAGAAACGATTGTCGTAGCTGGTGTTTCGGTGTATTACTGGTGGGAGTTCAGTAATTCAGTCGGTGAAAATAGAAAGCAGATGTTTGTGGGGCCCGAGGGGTTAACATATGACAATGGAACAGAAGAGCTGAATTAAGTAAATGGGTATTTCGGCCTTAGATACTCCGATCTCCGGGACTGCATCTCGAATTTTCTCTCTAAAAAAATCTCTGTCTGTCGCTTAGTTTTTGTCTCTGCTGTCACGTTTTTTCTCAAACGTATTCCGAGCTCTGCCTCTTAAACAGTCTCTGTAATTCTGTCTTGTAAATTCTATCCCGGCAAATCTTCAGGTCTTTGAAAAGAGTCTCTCGCGAAACCAGTGCGTTTAGTGAACTCTATCTTGTAACTCTGTAATTGTATTTACTGAAACTTGATCGGCTAAAAACTCTATTTCTTAAACTCTATCCCCGTCCCTGGTGTGTGATCGTCTGCTTTGCCCGTTGCGTCTCAAATTGAGTGGAAAGAAGTGATAAAACCGGGTTATGCGCTGTTTTCATTTGCTGCACAGGGAGTCATCAAACATTGAGAGCTTTAAACATCTGCCAGGGAGAAGGAAGAGATTGCAAGTCCAACGTGCTCTGAGGGGCCAAACCCGAACCATCTGCTTTTGAATATTATAACCACATATCCGTTCGGCAAAACAACTGCAGATAATTACACTATTTTTCTCCCATCCCTCACACACACACACACACACACACACATTCACACACACACACACACACACACACAACAAACACATTCACACACGCACACACACACACACACACACACAAATACACACATCCACCCAAACACACTCACACACACAAAGAAGCAGACCGTTGTAATACCGTTTTGAGCACATTCAAATGATAAATCGATAATCGATAATCATTATTTAAAGCTCTCCTTACCAAGTTCTGATATTGTACCCGGGAATAACAGCAGCTGTTTTCACTGACAGGGATGGTTTCTGATACCTTCAGGGGTCTCATCGAGTCAATTCCTCGGTGGGTCGAACCTGTATTGGTGGCACACAGAAGACCAACCGGATATTAGTCATAATGTTTTGGCTCATCAGTTTATTTACCATTAATGTCTCTGCCTATAAGTCACGTCTCCACGGAAACGCATTCAAAAGTTACATTTTCTCACACGCAATAATGAGCCCGAAATGTTATGTGACACTAATATTAATTAAGTACATAGCAGCATGATAATTTAACGGTGACTGGTGTCTAAAACGTAAGGTAGTGTGAGTGTTTTGATTCCTCTCTTTTTATAACAGCAGCCTGTGTTACCCTCGCTACATGTTAGTTACATGTGTGCGGTTGCACAAACGATACAAAATCCATACAATAACTTGCATTGACCATGCATTAATATTAATAATGTCCAAGCAAACTGAAAGGCGGACCGGCGAATATTGACTTAAAACATTTTCCAGCAGATCGTCACATGTTTTTTTTTGTTACATACATATTGCCCCTTTAATACCGTGTCAATCATTTTATTATATATGAAACATGTTCTTTTTATCACATTGTTTTTAGAGAAAAAAAACTGGAATTATTTCTAAATCCACTTTTTGCCAAAAATAGATTTTTTTATCTTTTAAACATATAACACGCCGCTTCGGTTTACATAAAATTAAATGAGTTTGGACCCACACTTAAAAAAATAGCATGACCAAAAACGTTGTCCACTGTGAATGAGCACAATGTGTCAGCTGTTATCTGTGACAAAAAGCGGGTCTTCCTTTTGGACATTTATTGATGGCATCAGTTTAACTTGGTCTTCCAGGGTTAAGTCGGCGTTGTCATCGGGCGTGGGCAGACAGAGACAAACGGCGCCAAGGAACCCGTGTATTGTCTCAGATGTCATGACACGGGCCACACTGGAACCTGGCTTTGCCATATCCCTCTGCTTGTGGGAGAAATCTTCTATGGCGCGTTGGAAAATTGTACAAAGAACTGTGTGCCGGATCTTATTGCATCAGTGACTTATCTCTGGGTTTACAAATGTCACCCTGGGAGGTTCTTGCATTTGAACTTAATTTGATTTAAGGAAAAGTTTGAACGTAATTACAACAGAATGAACCGGGACGCACGCGGGTCTCGACCAAACACACAGAGCTGTGAACACCTTGAGCTTGTTCTTGGAAAGAACTGCCTGCACTGTGCGTTTAAAAAAAGGAGCTTTAATTCCTTTGATCACATCGAGTCTTTCAGATAGCCTCTAAAGTACACGCAGAAACCTTTGTCCTGTGTCAGCTGTCAGTAATGACCTGGTTGGCCGCAATCAAAGGAAAATAGCTTTGAGGGACTTGTGTGTCTTGGGCAAGTGTAATATAGTGTTAATTCTTTATAAATACTTGATGTAATTACATGGTGTAAAGTAGTGTCCAGTGTCCGACTGGCACAGTCACAGTTACCCAGACATCCCTGCTTCTGAATATTAAACAGTAACCTGTGTTCCCTCGAATAGAACAATGTAATGATTTTCCTATGGAAATGATCTTTAAAGCCCAGTTGACATCTTGTGCATTATGTGTTATTTGAAAGTTAAACTGCCCCCCCCCACACACACACACACACACACACACACACGCACACACAGATGTAAATAGAGTTGTGGAGTGGAAGGCTACAAGGTTTATTCAACACCGAGGCAAATGGCTTTCCTTTGGGATCGACCATCAAAAAGGAAAATAACAGGCAACTTAAAAGGGAAAGCGCCGAATTTCATCCAAATGCGTTTGATGAAACTGCAGTGAAATATGCTTCGCTTGTTTTTAGTCTTTAGGACGTTTCGGTTGCACTTTAGTTCATGTGGAGTCTCAATTACCTACATAAAACATTTTAATGTACGGGATTTTTAGATACACTGACGTGTTCTATTGGTGTGTTTTGTTGACTACGCGTTGACCTCTGAAGTCATGATGAAGTACTGTAATAGCCACTGTGGATGTCATCATTTCCTTTGGCCTTGAACGCAGATTTCCGTGACATGTCGTTCTCATAAGTCCTTGCTTTTTTAGCCAGACTAAAACCGACCAGGTTTAAACCAGACCGGGGCATGTCTTCAAACAGATTAGCAAAAAAAGTCAAGTGCTAAAATAAAAGCACTGTTGTTCAAACATCTGTTTAGAATTTGTACTAACTCCAAGATTAATTAAGACCCTGTGTTTATTTTTAATTTATTTTCATTGTTTTCAAGGCATGTTTCTGGTTTGGATAATTCCATTAACTACAAACATATTTGGCTTGTAGAACACACAGTGTATAGACAGCACGTTGCTAGTACCTTAGCATAAGACCGATTTTCTGATATTATACTGTAATATCTTGTTTAAAATTATTTACAGGAGCATTCATCCAGTATCCACTAAAATAATATGGGTTCTAAAAAATCAACAACAAAAAATACAGACATTGAAAACAGTTTCAACCGGGCAATGAACTACTAACAAAAAACGTATTTGTTAATTTAGATAAATAATGACAATTCTGCCGCTTCCCGAATGGTCACAACGCAGTTGAAGTAAGAGTTGTGAACTCAAAGTGGGTTAGGAACAGGTGCTTAACTATAATGTACAGCCGTTCTCTATGTGCCAATGGGTCCCTGGGAATGGATCTTTAAAAAGACGGGGCCGTACGCTCGGCACAGGATGTTCTCACTCGCCCGCTCTGACCTGGTAAAAAGCCTGAACTTCACGGCTGTCACGTCAGGGGGCCCTCCCCGGGGACTCGGCGTAATTACGAGAGCAAGGGCCCAGGGGCCACATCAAATCCACTCTTAGCACTCTGAGCCGCCCACTAATCACAAATCACACACCCGCGGCACTGGAGGTGGTTTCCCTCAGAAACTGAACCAAAAACCTTTTAACGGGATAAAGGTCAGGTTGGAGGAGAATGTTAGAATCAGGTTGTGTGTGTGTGTCTGTGTGTGTGTGTGTGTGTGTGTTCATGTGTGTGCGTATCTTTGTGAGTACTGAAAATCCCCACAACAATCCCGAGACAAGAACACTTTGACCTCCTGGGTACATTTAGCCTGTTCCCAGGAGCCAAAATACTATTTTAAGATTAGGGATAGGTAAACATTTATAATTCAGGTTTTGGGATTGGATAAAGGTCAGGGAAATGTGTTTTATTTAACACTTTTTATTTGTATACTAGTACCAGATAAGATGACTTCGTTTTTTGTAAACTGGATTGTCACAGGTGAAAGTTCACCAACATGTTAATACTCCCGTTTAGAATGTTTGTTGTGTGTCAAGTATATAATGTTGTATAAATGTATTAACAATTAAATACAGATGTACTGACTAAAAACAGCGAGTCAAGTCAAATCGAACGGTTAACCAACATTGCCAAAAGATAGATTTATTCACGTCTTGCGGAATGGTTATTTCGCCGTCTCTTTGTCGATTCTCAGTTTGGCAAACTTGCCGTATGGCACTACCAGGCAGGCTGCCTCTTATCCACGTCTCTGCTTGTTGCTTAATCCCCTTTATGCTGTGTTCGGCTGGAACTGCCCACGGTAATTGGACAGTGGAAGCAAATAATTATCTCAACGACAAAGCGTTTCCTCCACGAACGCTACGGTTTCAACTTCATTTCATCCTTTGTCATTAAGTGGCGGACATTTTTGTTTAATTAATACGGAGTAGAGAAGCAGAAAGCGATTAATTTGAATAGGCATGTTGAGTATTTTGTTCAGTTTTTTTCTTCAAATTAGCTTTGCGGAGAACCAGGAGAATCAGGAAAACCAGGAGAACCAGGAGAACCCATCAACGTGGAGATAATATTATCTTCTAAAGCATATACTTGTCCATGCCACCAGACTCTTATAAGTGATGGCGTTGTCATAATGGTCTCGTCCTCATGCGATTTCTGTGTCCCGCTGTCTCCCCTTGATGTGACTTTTTATGTCATTTGATAATATCCTTGTCTTCTTACAATAGCATCATCCATGTCACCTATCTAAGAGTCCTTCTGGTAATCTTTCTGTGGCTAGCCTCCCTGGTTTTTTATCTTCTCCGTCCCCTCCTATTCTCAAACCGTCAGGGTCTTCAAGGTCGCTCCAGATCACGTCACTGCTCCTCGGCATCTGGTTCCAATCCCCTGCAATTAACCGGGCTGACGAGGGAATGCTTCTCTCTCCTTCCCCCCATCCTCTCCCTCGATCCCGCTTCTCTCTCCTGTCGCCCATTCTCCCTCGCTCTCAGAAGTCCGTCTCTCTTGCCGTCCCGGTGTTCCTCAGCTCATTGGAACATTTCCATTGTTATCATGTCCTTTCCAATCAAAATAATGTCTCATCCCGTCCAATTACTTGTTTTGTTTTCTAGTGGGTGGGCTCTTCGGTCTTTAGCAAAAAGTATTAGTTGCGTGGCAGAGCAAACATAATTTCTATGTCCAGATTGTAATCGCGTGTGCGAGTGAAAACATTTGGCTCCTGCGAGAGGGGGCCGGTCCGGGCCTGAATGAGGGTTCAGGAAGAAATGACCGGGACAAAATCGAATCTGCGTGGAAATGATAATTAACTTACGCTGACGGTGTCCAGCACCTTAGATATTACCGGAATTCAATAAAGACAGTTGGAGAGCATGGAAATAAATCATACAATGAGGGATTTGAATGATAGACCGAACAGATTTATGACGTAGAGGAAATATAACCCATTTTCAGTGTGGCCCTCCAGTTCTTATTGCAGACATAACGCGGCACTGAAAAAACTATTTGTGTGACACCCCTGTTTGGAATGACACATCTCGCCAACCAATACAGCAGCAGTCTGTGGAAATGTGTGTGTCTGTGAAGGAAGAAAGTATTTGAGCGGATTTTGTATAAATGCAAATCAATGTATAGCTCATTTGAAATGCGTTATTCTGGATATTTCTGTTGTTATTCTGTCTCTCACTGTTCAAATAAACCTTACATAACAATTATAGACAGATCGTGTCTTTGTCAGTGGGCAAACCTGCAAAATCAGCAGGGGATCCAATTATTTATCGTAATTTGTCATTTTTTCAATTGCAAAGACAGCAGATATTAATTAAATGTTGTGGGCACAGCAGATATTTAATTTAGTTATGTATATATATATTTACATATACTGTATATATATATGTGTGTGTGTGTATAAATCCTGAGCGGTGGATCTGCAAAACTAGTCTTGTGTTTTGTTTACCATATAAAAAAACACTTTTCACTCTTCTCAGAATAGCTACATTTCCCCTCTTAGCGCCTCGTGGCTGTAAATCCTGGCACTCGACAACTCGGAATGCCACTTGCCGGGAGACTGTATGGGAGACGGAAGTTGCTGACGTTTCCAGTTTTTCTCTATGCCAGTACGCAAGCTGGGGCCGCCCTGAGATGATTTCTACGTGTTGGGGTTAAGAAGGTCCGGCTCAAATGTAACCGACTGTTTCCGTGAGTTTTAGTCTCGATGGAGCTCTGAGAACAGCCAATGACAGCTTTATACGGTTCTGGCCCAACACACAACAGTATTTACAACCAAACTATACGTTCGGCCCGTCATTGTCCCTTTTTTCATATTTACACAGCCTTAGGAAACATATCGCCATGATTGATGACTGAAAAGAGGATTAAAAACACAAAATGTTATATTTACAGCTTCGATTGAAAAAAGCGAAGCTAAATGAAAGTATTCCATCACCATATAGTGGCCAGATACTGGATCTAACTTGTGTGCCATTTTTAGTGACATTAAAACAAGGGGAATTTATTGACGCACCCAGATCTGGGCATGGCTATTGTATAGGTTAACATACGTGTCAAACGTGAAATGCATGCACAGTGTACGGTAAACCTGCCCACTCGCATACCTTTCCATCACAGCCGTGGAACGAGGGGGGACTGTCACACACCACGCATAATGACCCCTCTACCAGTTAGACCCAGCCGTGTTTGTTTGGTTTGGAGAGCAGGAGTCCACAAAATGCACTAGGCCCACTCTGACTTTGAAAGCCTGCCAGGACTGCACACTCTTCCTCCCAATCTGCTCGGCAATTTTCTACAGGGTTTGTATATTTGTACAACACTACTAGCCTTGGGCTCGGGGCCTAAATTATGCATAACCAGTGTATTTTGTTTTCTATTAATTTGCGAGGCACATTCTAATAGAGTGTGGTTTGCCAATGGAAACAGTGGTTCCGGGGGAGGGAGAGGGAGAGAGAGAAAGAGAGAGAGAGAGAGAGATAGTGGGATAGAGAGATATAGAGGGAAAGAGAGAGAGAGATAGTGGGGTAGAGAGATATAGAGATATAGAGGGAAAGAGAGAGAGAGGGAGAGAGAGAGAGAGAGAGAGAGGGGGACCAGGGAAGATATAGGCTCCATGGTTACGGTAGGGACTGATGTTCTCTCACTTCTATCCAGAAGAAGATTAATTGTTGATGAAGGTTCTCCAGGCCATGGAAACGCCAGCAGGAAGACATTCTCCCAGCCCTGGCGGAGACACAATAAGAACTTAATATCAAGGCTTTGGCAAGTGGACCAGATCTCAAACGGCAGCCACGTGCTGGACCTAAAAACTTCCCTCGAAGCAGGAGAAACGCCCGGTGTACCAGATTTTCAAGATCCGGCACCTAGGTTCCTTGCAAAGATCTGCAGCTCCTCTGCGTCTGTGATCTTTAACGAGGAAGGACTGATCAGTCCATCGCGGGCGCTCTGCTTCGTTGTCTCTACCACGGCAAAATCAAAACGGCTCGCCAATTAACTTCGCGCTTAGCGCGCTATGCTAATCACCCGCCCCGTTCATTGGACCGGGCCGATTCCTCTCTTGCTAATTAGCCGCTTCATTAATTAAAATCGCGAATCCTGCGCGCAGATCGATAGTGCAAATCCCAGGAGCCCGGGAACTCTCTTCGGGTAGTTTGGGTCTCTGAAGTGGTGTTCTGGCAAAGTAATCGGCTGCATTGACATGGTGAATAAATGGACCTGAGGGTACCTGAGAGCATAGAAATGACACGATGGAAGCGTTCGTTGAGGGAATTACCCGTCTATGTTTATTGCACATTAGCTACACATCTTTTAGCGGTTCATTAATGTGTTATAACGTCATGGATCGGACTCACCGAATCCAACTGTCCTACCCAAAAGCTCCCGTTTCTGCGTTAACGGAAGTGTTGTTATAATTGCAGTGCGTGCAGTGGTCTGTAAGCCTGCAGTGTGTTTGTACTGTAGTGGTCTGTAAGCCTGCAGTGTGTTTGTACTGTAGTGGTCTGTAAGCCTGCAGTGTGTTTGTACTGTAGTGGTCTGTAAGCCTGCAGTGTGTTTGTACTGTAGTGGTCTGTAAGCCTGCAGTGTGTTTGTAGTGGTCAGTGTGTTTGTACTGTAAGCCTGTGTGTTTGTGTAGTGGTCTGTAAGCCTGCAGTGTGTTTGTACTGTAGTGGTCTGTAAGCCTGCAGTGTGTTTGTACTGTAGTGGTCTGTAAGCCTGCAGTGTGTTTGTACTGTAGTGGTCTGTAAGCCTGCAGTGTGTTTGTACTGTAGTGGTCTGTAAGCCTGCAGTGTGTTTGTACTGTAGTGGTCTGTAAGCCTGCAGTGTGTTTGTACTGTAGTGGTCTGTAAGCCTGCAGTGTGTTTGTACTGTAGTGGTCTGTAAGCCTGCAGTGTGTTTGTACTGTAGTGGTCTGTAAGCCTGCAGTGTGTTTGTACTGTAGTGGTCTGTAAGCCTGCAGTGTGTTTGTACTGTAGTGGTCTGTAAGCCTGCAGTGTGTTTGTACTGTAGTGGTCTGTAAGCCTGCAGTGTGTTTGTACTGTAGTGGTCTGTAAGCCTGCAGTGTGTTTGTACTGTAGTGGTCTGTAAGCCTGCAGTGTGTTTGTACTGTAGTGGTCTGTAAGCCTGCAGTGTGTTTGTACTGTAGTGGTCTGTAAGCCTGCAGTGTGTTTGTACTGTAGTGGTCTGTAAGCCTGCAGTGTGTTTGTACTGTAGTGGTCTGTAAGCCTGCAGTGTGTTTGTACTGTAGTGGTCTGTAAGCCTGCAGTGTGTTTGTACTGTAGTGGTCTGTAAGCCTGCAGTGTGTTTGTACTGTAGTGGTCTGTAAGCCTGCAGTGTGTTTGTACTGTAGTGGTCTGTAAGCCTGCAGTGTGTTTGTACTGTAGTGGTCTGTAAGCCTGCAGTGTGTTTGTACTGTAGTGGTCTGTAAGCCTGCAGTGTGTTTGTACTGTAGTGGTCTGTAAGCCTGCAGTGTGTTTGTACTGTAGTGGTCTGTAAGCCTGCAGTGTGTTTGTACTGTAGTGGTCTGTAAGCCTGCAGTGTGTTTGTACTGTAGTGGTCTGTAAGCCTGCAGTGTGTTTGTACTGTAGTGGTCTGTAAGCCTGCAGTGTGTTTGTACTGTAGTGGTCTGTAAGCCTGCAGTGTGTTTGTACTGTAGTGGTCTGTAAGCCTGCAGTGTGTTTGTACTGTAGTGGTCTGTAAGCCTGCAGTGTGTTTGTATTGTACCTCACTCACAGCAGGGTTTGTAAAGGGGCCATAAAGCCATTGGCATGTGTAGAACATAAATGCTTCAATAGCTTATAGCCTGCTACGTCTCTCACATTTCTTCTGCACTGACGCATCTATTTCTCCTTCTGAATGAGAACAAAGCGGTGCATGTTGTGAATCTTGAAGGTTAAGAGTCAAAGTTATGTCAACTAGCTATGTTAAGTATTAATGTCAGCCATTGCATTGTGTAAGAGCGGTTTAGGGTCAAACGAGAGGTCACCCAGTTAGTGATGTCAAGCTCCAATGCAACTGGCCATAAATGGTTTACAATCCAATAAGCTAGCCAATCAGTTGTCTACAATACAAGAAGCTAGCCAATCAGTGGTCTACAATACAACAAGCTGGCCAATCCATTGTCTACAATACAACAAGCTAGCCAATCAGGGGTCTAGAATTTAGTGAGCTGGCCAATCAGTAGTCCACAGTACAACAAGCTAGCCAATCAGTGGTCTACAATACAACAAGTGGTCTAGAATTAATTGAACTGGCACACGGGTTGACTTGTAGGAGTGTTTTTAATGACCAATTAATGTAATACTCTCTCAAGTGGTCAGTGATATTTGTTAAGATTGAATTACAGGAAGAAGTTGTGAGTGGCTGAAAATAGTTGAAGGAAGTAAAGCATCAATACTGGATAAAACTCCAGTCCTGGCAGCATTGGTCAGTGTAACCCCAGACTCACATCGACCATCTACTCATGGAGCACCCCTAAGGCCAATTATTCTTCCTCAAAACCTAAGTGCCTTTTCCACAAGTCCTCCATAACACACACACACACACACACAAACATAGAAAGACCAGCACAGGCACACTAGCTTTGCCAGATAAGTAGTCACACACACACACACACACACACACACACACACACACACACACACACACACACACACATATATATATATACCTTTACCTTATTCCCATTGGAGACATTTTTCCCATGTCCCCTATCACTTACTTCAAAGATAACTAGCCATAATCTTGATCCCCAAAACTCTAACCAGAACCCTTTGCCCCAGTTGGAACCTTTATAGAACCTTAACCATAACCCTTTGCCCCAGTTGGAACCTTTATAGAACCTTAACCATAACCCTTTGCCCCAGTTGGAACCTTTACAGAAACTTAACCATAACCCGTCTGCTCCAGTTAGAACCTTTACAGAAAAATAATTGAGAAATATCTCAACTGTCCTTTTCTTACTACATGTAGGTTTGCTCCCCCCCCACACACACACACACACACACACACACACACACACACACACACGCACACACACACACTTTACATTTGGGAAGAGAGAGTTGTAGAGTGGATTTAGACAGTGTGCGGCATGCCAACAGAAACTATCCAGAGAACAGAACAGATAGGTTTAATTTATCTTGTGGTTGTGGTCACACTAAGAAAATGTTCCCAGAAATATGTCACTGTTGTTCAATTTGGCAGGGAAATGAAGTCATTGTAAACCCTCAGAGGAAACCAACAATTTCCTTTGAGAAAAGGAATGAGCGATGATGCCACGAGAGGACCGTTCTTTAGTCTAATCAAAGTCAAGATAGAATAGGGTTTATCGGTTTAAGAGTTCATGAATTTGATAATGCTATATTTTCTGTTACAAACATACACCAGTACATATGTGTTCAGCTCAGTGTGTTACAAACATACACCAGTACATATGTGTTCAGCTCAGTGTGTTACAAACATACACCAGTACATATGTGTTCAGCTCAGTGTGTTACAAACATACACCAGTACATATGTGTTCAGCTCAGTGTGTTACAAACATACACCAGTACATATGTGTTCAGCTCAGTGTGTTACAAACATACACCAGTACATATGTGTTCAGCTCAGTGTGTTACAAACATACACCAGTACATATGTGTTCAGCTCAGTGTGTTACAAACATACACCAGTACATATGTGTTCAGCTCAGTGTGTTACAAACATACACCAGTACATATGTGTTTAACTCAGTATAAGCTCTGCTTAACAGTGTGGCTGTGTGCTTGTGGCTGGAATTATGTTACCCTGTATTTCTGTTACCACAGGAAATAACCTGAAAGGGACTTTATGTGTCACTTCCTGAGGAAAATAGTGATCAGCATCCAGACTTCGACTGTGGCCATCTGAACCTGTTATTGATGTGAAGCAGAGAATATTCTGGAATAAAGGTTGTAGTGGTCTCTGCTCTACCTCCTTCTACCTCATCTATATTGACCATTACTAAATTTACACCAGGATTGGACCTGTGAACTTTTCCACACCACGAGTAACGGTACTATAATTGGCCTGTATCTGGCCTCCGGTTCTAAAATCTACCAGTCATATCAAAATACAAATCCACAAATGCTGCTCACTGTTCTGCATCTGTCAAACAGAGAGAAAGTACAGTATTTTAAAACTATTTGGATAAGCAGGCCAGCCGCCTGGTTTAAAAACACCCTTAGTTTTAACTGGCAGGCTGTCTAGAGAGGCTAGTTCTGGAGTACTGCGGTCATTGTTATCATTCCATCGTAGTTAGGATTTCTAGGCGCATTTATCAGCAATTCTTTAGTGTCTCATCAAGGTAAATGCAAAGGATTATAAGTAACAAAGCGTGAATCAGCTTTTCTGCGTGATTGATTCAATTTTTTTGCATTTTTTTTTGTTTTTTTTGTAATGCGTTCATCTGGGGCAATTACTTGAAGGAGAGATCTGGGGCAATCACTTGAAGGATGACTGTACAACTATTGAGGGTTATTGTGAGATCTGACTGGAAATCTCCTCATTCTATGGGTCCATTTTGACCAACAAATTCAGTCATCCCATATCTGAAAACACAAGCTTCCAGGAATTGCAACTTTGCAAAGTTTCACTAAAATGTACAAAGCAGTGTTTCGTCTTCACAGCAGTGACATTTTACATTGTATTTCTCAACAAAATCAATTAAAGAGAAACACGTTTTTGATCAAATGTTTCTGTATTCATCGTTGCAGCAGTTGAAGCGTTTTATTATCTCTATTCGATTGGGTCAATGAATGTGACTGTTGTATCCTGAGTTGATGATCATATTCTCTCCAGCCTATGTTTTGTGTCAGAACTGTTTTGATTTTATACGTTTTCCATCTCCACTTTTCTATGCTATTATCATGATACATCAACTTTGATACATAACACGACACAAACGTTATACTTATGCCGTAGCTACTCTGTATTAACGAAGACATTCTGCCAAGTCATCTTATTCATGTCATGTATTGCAGGGAAGTCCGTGTTAATTTTTGGCCGGGTTCTGTTTGCAATGGTGTGTACTGTTATTGCTGTTATCACGAATAGCAACCACATGTTGTGAAAGCACATTAACAACCGGGCGTCAGTTCGTTTGGAGAACTCGCACAATCAATTTTAAACCAGAAACGATTTTCCTCAAAACAAAGTCTGCATTGACTTTTGCCGGGCAACCTTAAACGTTTAAACACTGCCCATTGATTTAGTGCAGAATTGATCTGGTATTCCTCAAATCTAACATGGATGTGGAACACCCAGATGTCTCGGCCTCGGGACTGTCCGTCCTCCCAAACCATCTGGGACAGGAAATGAGCACAGATCGCCTGTCTTTGCCTGACAACTTCCTTTTACTTCACACACTGAGGCCTGTCTCTGCATATCAATATTGAGATATATATGAAGATTAATTATCCCAGCACATTCTCCATCCTCTAACTTTCCCAGCCGGGCTGTGGCAATATTCCTCATTCATTTATGTTGCGGAGAGAAAGCTAGTAGTTATTTAATTGTGATCATTTCGTTTTTTCCCCTTCCAACAAAGCAGCTTTTAAGAGCTATAGAACTGTTTTCCATCAATTGGTTGGCTGTTTACTGCCGTTGTTCCGTGTGTTTCCGAGTGTTTCCGCCCGATATGATTTGGCCGATCAGCTCGTTCTGTACGAGAGCCGAGGCACATTCACATGGCATGCCCACAGCGCACGGCGTTCAAAAACACAGTCCTCAACTTCACTGGTAATATCCCAGGCAGTTATTATTAATAAGTCCAACTTATGACGAGTTGGAACCACAGGCCTGGTTTCCGGGAAACAGAACTAACGGGCCTGTCTGGTTGATTTGAGTTGAATTGATGTTGGTGCTGCTGATGGCTTGTCAACTATAGCAGTCGCTGATGTTTCCTTATTGACAATAAGCAGAGATCTGAAGTGAGATTCCAGCCGAGCGGTTAGTAATGTCTGAATCGCTCAAATGTCTGTGACGGTTTATTTTGATTTGAACAAAATTTGAACAGAATTTCTCCTATATAATCGGAGTCAGTTGTGAAGACAATCAAGTCATTTTGATCTACGACGTGCGCGATGGATTTCGATCACGGAACAGCTCTTTTTGCCCAGACTTTCGGTCATTAAAACTTCATTTCCACAGCGTTTTTATCAAACAAAGTCAACACCCAAATAAACACAACAGTTTACAGACGCGCTTCGGACTTTGTGGAAATGAAAGAAAGTGTATTTACGCTTCGTCGTGAAAAATGAATTTGTGCTGCAACATTGAACTCGTCGTTCTGTAAGTGCTATCCCCATTTAGTCATAAAGATGTGATCCTGACATAGCGCAGAGGTCTCTGTGGCGTTTCATGTGGACTTTACACTTTGTAAAAGTCTAAGAAACACTCTGGCTTACCCCCTGCTGTTCACTGGCAGCAGCTGGTTCTAATTTGCATGTAAAAGATTGAGGCGAACAATGTTTACATTTGTCACCGAAGAAAATTTTTCGCTATGAAAAAATCGAGAAACCCTGGTCTTTCAGAGAAGAAGAAAAAAACTGCTCTGGCTGTTTTGTAACGTCGTTGCGAAATGACTTGTGAGATTCTTGTAGACATAACAGGGTGTTTACGACCACGGACTGGCCTATGGAACCGTCTGAGCCGGACGTTCTCCAGCCTTACAGTTTGTTAACATTTGGGTCGTGCGGACGTTCCTTCAGGCTGCGTTATTATCTGACGGAATGACATTGTTGTCAAGTCCAGTTCCTCACAGGGTTTAGCTGGAACCAAAGGCCAGGCAGAGTCATTTATTCCCACGTAAGCCTTAGGATGTCCTGTCATCTGCACAATAAGGTAATTAGCCCTAGTGGCTAAGACAAGCCAATACGTCCCTACAAATCGTTATTATCATTTATTAAAGGAAACAAAATACAGTTATGATAGAAAAACATGGTCCTGGTTGCGCATCCGCAGAGACATTGCTTTGGTTCATTCTTGCTCACAGAAGTGCTGCTCAGAAAAAGAATGATGTTTACACAAGTTGCCTTTATTTCTATTTAGACACCCAACCAACTTAAATGTGTTCCCTCCGCTGACATGAATACTGTGGACGGATCTTAACGTGGCATCGGCTGTGGCATTCTTATAGGGTCTCATCCCAGACGTGCCGGAAAATTGTGGGCGCGGCCAGAACGTGGACCCGATCAGGGACGTGTGAGCGGCCGGTGTAACCAAAATGGATGTGAATGTTTTTCACCACATATTTGTCAGACACAACCATCACCGTGTCACCGCTGGGTGGAGTAGGAAGCTAGGGGAGAACGGAGGAGGCGCGTGGACCTGAGGTGTTGAATGGAGGCGCAGGGAGCAGGAGGTGCGTGGACCTGAGGTTGAATGGAGGCGCAGGAGGCGTGTGGACCTGAGGTTGAATGGAGGCGTAGGGAGCAGGGGGTGCGTGGACCTGAGGTTGAATGGAGACGCAGGAGGCGTGTGGACCTAAGGTTGAATGGAGGCGCAGGGAGCAGGAGGCGCGTGGACCTGAGGTTGAATGGAGGCGGAGGCGCAGGAGGTGCGTGGAACTGAGGTCGAATGAAGAGCGGATGCGCAGGAGGTGCGTGGAACTGAGGTTGAATGGAGGCGGAGGGAGCAGGGAGCAGAAGGTGCGGGGAGCTGAGGACGATATTGAGGCATTTCTGCCTCAGTCCAGAGGGCCTCACAACCTGCGAAGGCTCTGTTAATAGTCCTCATGTGTGGCGCGCCCGGGCGTATCCCATGGGGCATTGCGCACACAGGAGGCCACTTGAAAGCCTATCTGGATGTAGCAGCAATCAGGGCCGAGGAAAGTAATCTGTTCCAGCTTTTGGAGCGTGCCGGGGGTCGGTGCGAAGGGAGGGAGGGTCGCACAGGCCTGGCATTTGGGCAAGGTCATGGGAAGTCAGGACGGGTGCAATATGCGTCTGTCCTGACCTCCAACCCCCCCGTACCTAATTCCAGAACACATTTTAGATGTTGCCTGTAATATGGACGCGCAGTCTGTGGTCAGAACCACAGACAAAACCCTCCCAGCTAAGTGCAGTTCTGGACGTTTAGGCAACTACGGGGACGTGTCAGAAGCCTGGTAATGCCAAGGCCTTGCCACGGCTTTTCTTCACTTTGAAAACAGGCAGCGATTCGCTTACGTAGGGTTCCCAGAGGACACAGTTTGCTGAATTCTTACGTAGGGTTCCCAGAGGACACAGTTTGCTGAATTCTTACGTAGGGTTCCCAGAGGACACAGTTTGCTGAATTCTCCATTTAATTCTCCCTCTCTGGCGGTCCTTCATGATCTTCCCTCTCCATATGACGTGTGACTGACGGTCGTCCTGTTATCTTTTCCATAACGTTACCGTAGTCTGACGTGTATCCAAGTCTTCTGTCTCAAATTGAGTGTGAGGTACAGAGGAGCACACATCCCCAACCACTTCCAGATGCTGGCATCTCTACATGCCTCGTGAGGTTACTCGGCAGATGTACAAGAAACACACACACCGTGATGGTGTCCATTTTCAGACCCACGTCATATTTTTCACCCTATTCTCGTCTTGACTCATTCGATTGAGACTCCAGGGTGATTGTGTTCTAACCTGAGGCTGTTGGTGTTCTAACCTGAGGCTGTTGGTGTTCTAACCTGAGGCTGATGGAGTTCTAATCTGAGACTGATGGAGTTCTAATCTGAGACTGATGGAGTTCTAATCTGAGACTGATGGAGTTCTAATCTGAGACTGATGGAGTTCTAATCTGAGGCTGATGGAGTTCTAATCTGAGGCTGATGGAGTTCTAATCTGAGACTGATGGAGTTCTAATCTGAGACTGATGGAGTTCTAATCTGAGACTGATGGAGTTCTAATCTGAGACTGATGGAGTTCTAATCTGAGACTGATGGAGTTCTAATCTGAGGCTGTTGGTGTTCTTACCTGAGGCTGTTGGTGTTCTAATCTGAGACTGACTGTGTTCAAATGTAAGACTGGTGGTGTTCAAACCTGAGATTGACAGTGTATCTAATTGGACCAGGGGCACCACTTTTGCTCTCAATGTCATCTAATGCTGTTTGAAGAGAAGGACAGGGAGAAGAAGACGATGTAATCAGGAGTCAATGACCCGGAAAAGGTCATGGGGGGTCGACCGACGAAAACCCCAATCAGCATACAGAGGACAATTAGGAGCCCCAGGTTTAATGGAGAGATCGGAGGGAAAACCAGGGTGAGAGAGAATGAGAGATAAAGAAATAGAAAGAGGAAAAAAAGGGATGCTATTAAAGTGATTGAAAAACAGTCGGATTTATACTTACAGTGAGAGACTTACAGAGAGAAAGTTGGATAGATAGATAGATAGATAGATAGATAGATAGACAGATAGATAGACAGATAGATAGACAGATAGATAGACAGATAGATAGATAGATAGGTAGATATATTCCACGGATTTCCACGCCTCTAAGACAGCAGATAAAGGTTCCTAATTAACACACAGAGGGTCACGTTTGACCCGGCAGTAATTCTGCACTGTACCATGACCCGAATGTCTTACAAGAGGGAAGGACAGAGAGAAAACACGATTCTCTCTGTCCCTCTATAATTAGTACCGTAGTGAAATGGCACTGTGCATTATAAATGACCAGGGGCCTCATGTATCAATCTTGCGTACGCACGAAAACACGGCGTACGCCCGCTTTCACGTTCACGGTCAGATGTACTAACAGTGAAATTAACGTAAGAATGTGCGTTCTTCCACGTGAACTTCATGCCTGGCGTACGTACATTTTTCGGGGTTTCTGCCAGCTGGCGACTCATAGAGGCAATAAAGTGAAGTGGCTAACATTACACTACGAATTGTTCTATCGCACCTGTCAGATATTGCTTATAATTAGCAATTGATTAATTATTTGCTATATTATTGTCACATGAGTCTAATTACAATATTCTATTAATTATGCAATTCAGTAACATATATAAAGGATGAGAAAATTGATACAACCCGTCTATCAATGGCAGCGTTGGCTTTATTAGAGGACATTTTCAATGGACAAATCCGGAGAGAACAAGTTTTTAGGGACCACAGTGATTTTCTGGCCCACGATGATGACGGGCTTATCAGCCGTTTCAGATTTCCAAGGGCTCTGCGCTGAGTTGGGTCCGAATTTGGAAAGACAGACAGTGAGGAGCCACGCATTACCCGTTCCTTTACAGGTGCTTACTACACTTGGTTTCCTGGCAACCGGTTCTTTCCAAAGAGAACTGGCAGACCGCTCAGGAATAAGCCAGTCGGGTTTGAGCCGTGCAATGCCACCTGTATGGGACGGCATCATCCGCTTGTCTACCCGGTATATAACATTCCCATACGATGCCGGTGACCAGCCAAACATCAAAGCGATTGCCGGTTTTCCTAATGTAATCGGAGCGATCGACTGCACACATATTGCTATAAAGGCTCCACCTGAAGAAGAATTTGCATATGTGAATCGGAAACATTTTCATTCAATAAATGTCAATTATATGTGATGCACAAATACGCCTAACAAATATTGTGGCAAGGTGGCCTGGGTCAACCCATGATTCATATATCCTTACAAACAGCATGGTTGGGATGAGACTCCAAGCTGGCAGGGTGCGCGATGGGTGGCTACTTGGTAAGTTATGCATTTAAATATATGGTTCAATGTAAAAGTTTAATTTTGGTGTCTGTAATTATTCAACTGCCCATCAGGAGACAGTGGTTATCCACTAAAGACGTGGCTGTTAACCCCCCTCAACAACCCACAAACTGACCGAGAGCGCAGATACAATGATGCCCATTCTCGCACTCGGTCAGTTGTGGAGCGGGCGATTGGGCAGCTGAAATGTCGGTGGCGCTGCCTTGACAGGACCGGGGGGATGCCGTTATACCGCCCTGACAAGGTTTGCCGCATCATACTGGCCTGTGGAGTGCTGCACAATGTCGCGCACAGGCATGGCATACCCCTTGGTGAGGTGGGGGCACCGCCAGATGACCCAGGACCAGTATATGTACAGCACAATCAACAAGCCATTCAGGCGCGTCAACGTGTAATTGCGACAATATAAATGGTACTCAGACACAAGCTCATTTTCTGACCAATTCTTTTAATGAATGGCTTATTTCTGTGAGTGCATCAGTGACATTTATAAGGTGACTGTTCATTTCTCCAATGGCCCTAACAATTTGCTGTTGTGACTCCAGAACAGCATGCGTCAAGACGCGGCCAGATGGACGGGCTTCAGCACTGGGGGGAACATTAGCGACACCGGAGACGCTGGACTGAATGGGCTCTGGCTGCTCGGGTGGTGCGGACTCTGAGTGCGTGGCAGTGGACGTTCCTGCGGTTCCTAAGTCCAAATAAACACAGGGACATGTTAACAGTCATTCGAGTCTGTTCCTTATTAATAGGTACACGCATTTGCAATAAAAGCAGTGGATACGTGAAATCTCTGGTGTACTTTTTGCTACATTGCATGGATGTTCAAATTAAACGGTGTCTGGTAGGCTATATGTATCAAAGTTAAGGAAATTAATTTGAGTCACCTTGCTGGCAGTCCTGTAGTGTATCCGAGTCTCCTACATCAGCGGATACGATTCCAGAGATTAACGTGTCTCCTACAATAGAGGCAACTCTCTGATCAAAGGGTGCAAGTTCATCGGTCCCTGTACCACCGCCTGTTCTGCCCACACTTTGTCGGTGCGCAGCAGTTCTCCGCTTAACTTCCACCTTTATGTCTGACCATTTCTTCTTCAGGTCATTTACGGTGCGACTCTCAGATCCCACCGCGTTGACGGCATCAGACAAACTCGCCCACTCTTTTTTCTTTCTTTTGTTATTAATTCCAGATGACAAATTGCCAAATAAAATATGTTTTCTTGTTTCTACCTCTGATAGTAGCACCTCTAATTCGTTTTCAGTGAAATTTCGTTTCTTGGTTGCTTTAGCCATGTTCTTGCAGGTGTCTTTTGCCAAATTGGACTAATTACCATATTTAAAGTAATTTCATTGAGGGAGGAGACAGGGTGTGGTGTTGTGCTCGTGCATGTGCGCTCAATTTCGCGTTAATTGGGATGTTCAAACAGGATGCACGTGGAATGCTGCGTACGCTGAGATTCATACATCTGATTTTTTTGGTGCGTACGCACATTTATAGCTTCGTCCGTACGCAATGATTTAGTATGAATTCAACGCAAGTCTTTGTACATGAGGCCCCAGAACAAGTACAACTTAAAGTACTCTTCTGGATTGGAGTTGATTTCACCAGTTCAGAGAAGTTTAGCATCGAAAAATATATATAACCAGATGATGGGAGCTCATAACTTATTAGTAATCAATGAAATAATGAATCAGTAGTCAATGAATTGTAAATTAATGACACTTATCTGTGGTTAACTCCCTCTTCCTGTTTATTTAAGTCTTAATTAGGGCTTTCCCTAAACTGGTGGATACATGTCGGAGTGATTTTACTCTGCACTTTCTAAACCTCTGGAAGGGACACTCAGAAGGTCTGAACCAATCTTTAAATAAAGCAGACAGAAAAAAAAGCACAGCCGTACTTACATACCTGTCCAAGCACGTACACACACACACGCATGCACGCACACACACAAAAAAACACTTTGGGGTAGAGAGAAATACACTGTTGATATTGATCACGCAGCTGGTCAAGGTTAAAGCTATTGTCCCACCACACTGTCGTCCCAGGCCTCGTCCCAGGAAGCCTCAGAGACATGAGCCGTGCCTCCGCGTTGGGATAGGACGGTGCCGTGGCAACCGTAGTGAGGTGGGGAACACAGCGTGACAACAAGGAGCTGCCAGGTTGCCGGTGGGCGTTTATTTTAACTGAAAACACACGGAAACACAAGAAGCCAAAAGCACTCTGAGAATAAATAAAGGCCGTTGGGAAGACTTTGACACCCGTCTCCCAGGCAGTCGGATTAGGCTCCATCGCCTTCACTTTCTGAACAGCAAAGCCAGTACATCCCGACTCTCCTCGCCTCACCTGTCCGCGAGTCCCTTTTGTCCTTACCCTGACAAGCCCTGGTAGTCCGCAGGTGTGTCTCGTCAGGACTGTCAGCTCGGACTGCATTCACAGCACATCGTCTCCTCTCCGTGGTACCTTCTATGTACGGTGACGTGGCCCAGATGTCCGGGCTGTCGCACCCGCGCCACATTACTCCTTCCTGTCCCCGAGCTACACTTGTCTTCCTGTTCCTCTTCACAGCGTCTCTGTGTCTCGCTCCCGGGCTCCCCTTTTCTTTTCCCCTCTTCTCCTTGGCCAAGGCCTGGTGGTGGTAGTGATTAAACTGGTGTCTTTGTGTCTCCTGCCAGCGCCTAAACACAAACCGCTATGAGCTGAGAGGAAACAGCGCCTGGGAGAGAGGGAACGAGAAAGGCTGTGAAGGCTCTGTGTGAAACTTTGAAAGCGCAAATACTGTGAAGGCTCCGTGTGAAACTTTGGCACGGCAAAAACTGTGAAGGCTCAGTGTGAAACTTTGGCACGGCAGAAAATGTGAAGGCTCCGTAAGAAACGTTGACCCGGCAATAACTGAAGGTTCTGTGAGAAACTTTGAAAAGTCGGTGGACGTGTGCAGGCCTGAGCACATAAGACAAACTCCATCCTGCCTCCTTCCGTCTCCACCAACCACGCTGCTCCCTCCGCTCCGTCCGCAACGGTGAGAGGGTTACGGGAGGTCCTGTGAGACACGCCCGGGTTGTCGGCCGTGTGCCTGCCTGTAAATCAGCGACGCACTAGAGTCAATAGAGCCACATCTGTAACAATAAAGCAGGTTACAGTGGTCGCCTGTCTCTGCAGAGTACAGCTCCCATCAGCTCCCATCGCAGGGAACATCTGGATATATGGTTGGAAATGGTAGACACACTTGCTCTCCCTCTCTCTCTCTCTCTCTCTCTCTCCCTCTCTCTCCCTCTCTCTCCCTCTCTCTCCCTCTCTCTCCCTCTCTCTCTCTCTCCCTCTCTCTCTCTCCCTCTCTCTCCCTCTCTCTCTCTCTCCCTCTCTCTCTCTCTCTCTCTCTCTCTCTCTCTCTCTCTCTCCCTCTCTCTCTCTCTCTCTCCCTCTCTCTCTCCCTCTCTCTCTCCCTCTCTCTCTCTCTCTCTCTCTCTCTCTCTCTCTCTCTCTCTCTCTGCGTACCCAATTGCTCTGGTCTCTGTGTTTGTTCTCATCTTGTTCTCTATCTTTGCTTTCTCTTTTCTCGTTCAATTTCCTCACCCTCTGCAATTGTCACCTTCTCCCTGTTGATCTGTCTAGCCCGCACACTCAATCATTTCGCCTCCATTTGCCTCTGCTCTCTCTCTCTCTCTCTCACTTTTCTCTATTCTCCTCCCTCCACCGCACATCATCCAGACGTTCCCAGACAAGGGCCTTTCCCTAAGAAGGCATCCCTAAGCAGGCTTCATGTGGGATCGTAAATTGTGCAGACGTTAGTTTGCGGTGATGTTCCACTGAAGTGCAGCTGTGAAAAAAAGGCCCGGCCACAGCCCAAATAAAACAGAGCAATCAACGAGCCCAAATGTTCGATGGGGTTGCTATGTAACGATGATAGACGACTGAGCTGAGAGAAGAAGGCTCTTTATGACGGGTCCTCATCTGATCTCTCGAGGCTCAGGAAATGAAACCACTGGCCGATACAACGTCATCACGTGAAGATACACACGTGAGCTGAGGAGAACGACTACGAACATCACTACATTGTCCTACCCTGTGTATGAACAGTGTAATATATATGTATAGTAACAGTCTAATAAATATGTTTATGAACAGTCTAATATATATGTTTATGAACAAACTAATATGTATATATGGATATGAACTGTGATACATAATATATATGGATATATATATATATATATATGTACTATATATGCACTTTTTATATGCACTTTATATATATATATGTATATGAACAGTGATACATAATCTATATGGACGCAGGCTGATTGTCAGAGTTGAGGGGTATTTTAGTGCAGGTATTTAGTTAACAGTTTGGATGTGGCTTGGGGAGAACAGTCTTATTAATTTCTTTGGAACAGATGGCCAGTTGCCGTGGGCCACAGTACAAGTCTTCCTGAGCTGGCTACTGGTAAATACTACTGAAGGATGCTGAGCTCAAAGGAAACCTAAAAATACTTTCCTCTCAGCTCAGGTACTGAGACTAAAGCCGGCAGTCCAACACAATATTTCCATCGTAGCCTAATTCTACATTTCCATCCTCTGTGGTTCCCGGTAGAAGTATTCAAGAAACAGATCGGCCATATATTAAACAGAATGTAAAAAGTATTCGCTAAAGGATTCGGATCCTTATGGGAGATACCAGTGTTTGGTTCAACGTAGCGAACACAATGACAGCCTCAGATTGCAGATCCATTGTGGAGGCAGAACACACACACGAACAATACTTAACAACTCAGACACACACACACAGAAAGAGAGAGCGTCCTCCAGAGAGCGGCCATTTTAATAATGTCAGAGGCGACATTGAGTAAAGAGGAAGAGGGTTGGGGAATTCGTTTCCGTGTTGACTCCAGCCGACTCCCCTGCGCCTCTAACATATTCACTGCGTTTCCAAAGGCCCGGGGCAAGGCTGGTCAGGGCCGGGTAAGAGCCAACTAGTCCAGACACGTGTGCTCGTGTACTGGAGTCCAGACGCCCGCTGTGGGGGGAAGGCCGGTACTGTTAGCACGGTCCCTCTGCGGCGGCCTGGAGTTCAGCGCTAGCTGCTAGCCTGCTGCCTCAGGGCAAATGCCATTAGAATGAGTTCTGCAGGCTGTGGGGTTAGACCCAGGGAACCTAATGACTTGGTACGCCCCGGTTCCAATGCTAATGTGGATACGGCACGGAAACACTGTGACGACCGGCACCGTTTCACCCCACAGTCCTCACCAATAAAATACAACCACGGTTAGGGTGCTGCTTTGGATGTCTCGCGTTTTTCGGTTAGCTTCTCGCGGTCAGGTCCGGATCAATTTATGCTTTTCCACTTTTCTAAATCAAGCCAGTGTGTTTTTTTCTTCTTACTGTCGAATGTTTAGAGTGTCAGGAGTTATAAAGGTTCACTTTTAAACATTGACATGCCGGGTTGATCCTCTTATTAGAATGACATGAGAAAATCTGGAAGTGGACCATAGCCCTCAAATCACCATGCAGGAAGTGGTGTGTGTACAGTTTGATTGCCCGGTTTCCATGGGCGGGATTTTCTCAATGAGAGGATAGAGGGAAATGAGAAGAGGCTAGAAAAAGAGACGTTGTCTGTGTGGTGATTAAAGAGAGGATGGCTAGGGGCTGAATTAAAAACATGAGAATCTTTTAGAATGCCCACAATTCTGTAGGTGAGTAAGAGTTGAAATAGAGGAAGAGGAATTCAAAGTACAACGCTGTAGACTGAATAAGAGAACTGAACACTACGGTAAAATGCTCTGTCCAACCATTTGAGGGGAATGTCCCCACATTTGGGATTTCTGTTGAAACCAGTCCTTGATATTGTTCCAAAAAGATATTGTGTTAATGATAATGGGCTCTGAACAGTCTGAAAAAAATCTTCAAATGGTGTTTCCTCTGGAATGATGATATAGGATGCGATCATAACGAAGAAACACACACGGATGTTAATCATCAAGGTGATGCAGAGATCAGGCCCTTAGTCACTGGTTACGAAGTTAACAAATCTCTTGATCATCACAATCACTGTGGTTATGTTATTTGACAAATAAAAATTTTGGCATCCCTCACAAGGTGTGCCAAGTGCTGTTGCTGTATGACTGTGTACAAATGGGCAGACTTAGAGTGTATGATTCTATAATGAATGATCGCAGGCAGTGAAGAAAATAAATATTACAAGACGTCAGTATGCATCGTGTTTGCAAAACGCAACGTTAGAAATGTCTGCATAGAGTGTGGCAAAGAAATGTACATTTTCCCGGGAATTTAAATCACATCCAGAGTGAGTAATCAAAGAGTAACCACATATGCCTATCATCGGCAAATAGTAGGATCATTTTGGGAGAAACCCAAAAATAATTGAGTTAATCTCGGGCAACATCGTAGGAAAATACTGGCCTGATTTTCAGGAGACACTGGTTTAACAGACGATTGTTTGAATAATTTACTTTCCACTGACATGTTCTAATCGCACCCTGTAACGCAACAACTTGCCAAACTAAATACTTTCCGAAGGCACTGTACAGCGTGATAAATATTCATCAAACGAGACTTAAGAAGTTTCCAAAAGTATGTTTATTATATATTTTTTATCGGCCTTGTTTGCTGTTATCATTTAATGGTTTTGAATTAGTCATCTAAGCTTCCTGTAAGATAGTTCCTTGTTGTCTTGACGATGGTGCTGAGAAATGTATGAGGCCCTGTGACAACGCAGAAGCTTTGCAGGTCCCCCGTTCGTTAATTATTAAAACTAAAAACATGATTATAATTTGTGCGTGCGTGCTCATATGCGTGCACCCGCGTGCGTTCTGTGTATTCATCGCTGTGCGTGCTACCCGAGAAGGCTGTGGTTTGTGGGCGGCTTATATAGGATGTTTCACAAGTTGTCCCATGTTCTCTAAAGTGAGGAACCCTCTATAGCAATTAGCTGGCACCCACGCCATCGTGCCCCCGGACGGTGACACTCTAAGTAATGCAGGACAGTACACCACAGCCCACGCGTTCACGGAGCTTCTTGAATGCAAATGCTGAGAGAAATGCTTCGAGCGTTGTTTTCACTAATTATGTGTCCGTGCTTTGAAGTCATATGGAACAGTAAAAACGTAAAAAATAGGGCTTCGTCTGCTATTAGGGTTACACGAAAGCTCAGTCTTCAGAATTCGTTCTTGGAGCTAAAATTCCAAGATGATTAGGTGCTCCGGTGAAGATATGTTTCTTTGGTGTAACATTTTTACCAGCAATGGAAGTTTTTATTTTGACTGTTCTCAGGACCCAAACACAGGATAATGAATGGGGTGAAGTTGTGTGTCAAAAGTGCAGCTTGATTAACTCCCAAGTTGTATCAGTGGGCAAATGTCTTATTTCAGAAGACTTGCAGTTAATTAGCCAATTAAAAACTCTCTAGATACACATTCAACAGTCACTTTTTTTCTTTTTTCTAATCACGGTTATTAATGGAATGTTGGATGTATTGACCGTTTTATGGGTGTCTGTTAATTAAAAAATGATTATGTTATTGCACTAATTGCCTGATAACGTTATTTGGCATTCAATTAGATTAATATATTTTAAATTCATACACTTGTTGATACTATACTAATTGAGTTTTCAGGAAATACAGTATTTTCCTAAGCAGTAGTGCAATAAATATTACCATTTTATTATTAAAGTGTTATTACTAATGTGTTATTATTAATGTGCTATTTTTAATATGCAGGGTGTTTGTCTGTAAAACTGTGGATGTCTCAATAACATACTACTACTGTACTAGTTGTCACAATAACATACTATCACTGTACTAGTTGTTACAATAACATACTACTGTACCAGTTGTCACAACAACATACTACTGTACTAGTTGTCACAATAACATACTACTGTACTAGTTGTCACAATAACATACTACTGTACTAGTTGTCACAATAACATACTACTGTACTAGTTGTCACAATAACATACTACTGTACTAGTTGTCACAATAACATACTACTGTACCAGTTGTTTCCATTGATGCCCCTGTCCTGCCTTGTGTACAGTGCAGGTCAAAGTTGAAACAGCAGCAGCGACTCAGTGAACTTTCGACACAACAAATGACGGAGAACTAAAAATGCTGCCCTTCTCATGGGATCCATTACTAGCGAGTAGAATGTCTGAACGAGGACCCATGGTGACCCAGTTCTTTGAACGGTACCAGTTTCCAATAAATCTAGTGTGAGGAATTCAGCTTGTTGGCAGGGGAGAACCCAAGGAAGATGTTTTTTGTGTTTTTTTGGCATGGCAGGGTCCAAGCAAAGCAAACGCTGAACTTCTCCTAGCAAAGGGAATTAAAAAAATAAAATCTGTGATCAAAATAATTACCTGAATCAATTGAACACAATAACCTACTAGGTGAGACCGGCTATTTTTGCAACTATTTTTGCAAGTATGTTGTAAGATATTGTTTGTGTGTTCAAACTGTAGGAGACACGTTAAAAAGCCAACAAGAGTAGCCTGAGAAGTGATTTTACACCAACGCAGTCGGAGGTTTACTCTACACAGGGGTCGTGAACTCTAGGGGGCGGGGACAGGCGCTGAGTTATGACTACTGGGATGGAGATTGTAATTGAGAGTGATGGGGGGGCGTGTCCACTCCCGGCAAGAGGATACCAGAGTGGCCAGCTTCTGAAGGTCTCAGCGTTTCATTGGTTTCCATGCACGTCACAGCTGATGTCGGCGCGGTGAACAAGTCATTTTTACTGTATTTAAAGAATGTGCAGTTGCAAAAAATAAAAAATGATGTCAACAGGATTCAACAATAAGGAAATGTCACCGCTGTCCCTAATGTGCATGGCCGTGTGGAATTAATGTGTGGTTGCTCATTAGTGGTTGTGTGATTAAAGTGTGTGTTTTGTGTGTGAGAGGGAGAGGGAGAGAGCAGAAAAAGACTAAGAGCTTAAATGATTATTGTGTGTGTTTCAGTTTACCAGAAGCTTTTTCCAGTCTTATTGTCTTGGTCTCGGGTCGGTCAAATCCAATTGCAACTAACTCAGACTCTATAGAACTACATTATAGAGCACCCCACTACCTGTATAATAGAGTATCATATTGACCTAAATCATAGAGCACCCCACTACCTGTATAATAGAGTATTATATTGACCTACATTATAGAGCACCCCACTACCTGTATAATAGAGTATCATATTGACCTACATCATAGAGCACCCCACTACCTGTATAATAGAGTATCATATTGACCTACATTATAGAGCACCCCACTACCTGTATAATAGAGTATCATATTGACCTACATCATAGAGCACCCCACTACCTATATAATAGAGTATCATATTGACCTACATTATAGAGCACCCCACTACCTGTATAATAGAGTATTATATTGACCTACATTATAGAGCACCCCACTACCTGTATAATAGAGTATCATATTGACCTACATCATAGAGCACCCCACTACCTATATAATAGAGTATCATATTGACCTACATTATAGAGCACCCCACTACCTGTATAATAGAGTATTATATTGACCTACATCATAGAGCACCCCACTACCTGTATAATAGAGTATTATATTGACCTACATCATAGAGCACCCCACTACCTGTATAATAGAGTATTATATTGACCTACATCATAGAGCACCCCACTACCTGTATAATAGAGTATTATATTGACCTACATTATAGAGCACCCCACTACCTGTATAATAGAGTATCATATTGACCTACATCATAGAGCACCCCACTACCTATATAATAGAGTATCATATTGACCTACATTATAGAGCACCCCACTACCTGTATAATAGAGTATTATATTGACCTACATCATAGAGCACCCCACTACCTGTATAATAGAGTATTATATTGACCTACATCATAGAGCACCCCACTACCTGTATAATAGAGTATTATATTGACCTACATCATAGAGCACCCCACTACCTATATAATAGAGTATCATATTGACCTACATTATAGAGCACCCCACTACCTGTATAATAGAGTATTATATTGACCTACATCATAGAGCACCCCACTACCTGTATAATAGAGTATTATATTGACCTACATTATAGAGCACCCCACTACCTGTATAATAGAGTATTATATTGACCTACATCATAGAGCACCCCACTACCTGTATAATAGAGTATCATATTGACCTACATTATAGAGCACCCTACCACCTGTATAATATAGCATCATATTGACCTACATTATAGAGCACCCCACTACCTGTATAATAGAGTATTATATTGACCTACATCATAGAGCACCCCACTACCTATATAATAGAGTATCATATTGACCTACATTATAGAGCACCCTACCACCTGTATAATATAGTATCATATTGACCTACATCATAGAGCACCCCACTACCTGTATAATAGAGTATCATATTGACCTACATTATAGAGCACCCTACCACCTGTATAATATAGTATCATATTGACCTACATTATAGAGCACCCTATAACACGTTGTCTCATTCCTCATGTTAACTTACGGTGTGAACCTATCCTTAAACACTGTAGCTAGTCCTCCATTTGACAGGATAACGAGATAACTCATATGTTCACCATATAACTGTACATTTCACTGGTTTGGGTGATAACTGTAAAATCATGGCCTTGTCAAATTTCATATCATGTGCTACCTATAAAGGCCAGTAATAAATGTTCACTCAAAGATAATATATCAGCTGTCTGCACATATTCCAAGAGCCCAGTGGGACAGTGCTGGGTCCAGTCCTGTGACTGAGTTTAGTCCTGTGTCTGAGTTTAGTCCTGTGTCTGAATCCAGTCCTGTGTCTGAATCTAGTCCTGTGTCTGGGTCCAGTCCTGTGTCTGGGTTTAGTCCTGTGTCTGAATCCAGTCCTGTGTCTGAATCTAGTCCTGTGTCTGGGTCCAGTCCTGTGTCTGAGTTTAGTCCTGTGTCTGAATCTAGTCCTGTGTCTGGGTCCAGTCCTATGTCTGGGTCCAGTCCTGTGTCTGAATCTAGTTCTGTGTCTGAATCTAGTCCTGTGTCTGAGTTTAGTCCTGTGTCTGAATCTTGTCCTGTGTCTGAATCTAGTCCTGTGTCTGGGTCCAGTCCTGTGTCTGGGTCCAGTCCTGTGTCTGAATCTAGTTCTGTGTCTGAATCTAGTCCTGTTTCTGAGTTTAGTCCTGTGTCTGAGTTTAGTCCTGTGTCTGAATCTATTCCTGTGTCTGAATCTATTCCTGTGTCTGAGTTTAGTCCTGTGTCTGAATCTAGTCCTGTGTCTGGGTCCAGTCCCGTGTGAGGGTCCAGTCCTGTGTTTGAATCTAGTCCTGTGTCTGAATCTAGTCCTGTGTCTGGGTGTGACGGTGAAATGAAAACTGTTTGTCGACACGCGAAGGATAACAGAGAGACATTAGTTTATTCACAACGGTCTATCAATTTAGATCCGGAAAACAGAACCGTTGACAGCGTTCCCCTGAAGAGACACAAGCTGATCGAGATCACAGACCCTGTAGATGTTGATGTTGCGTCTTTCTCAGAACGATCCGTCTCAGTGTTTGTTTTACCAGGGGGGAGGCGGAGTGTGTTTCGGGGAGTGTTTCGTTGCGTTTCTGGGGTACGTCCGTTTAATGTGCTGGCATATTTTGTCTGGGCCCTCCCCATTGATGTTCAACGCAGAGCGGGTGTCTGGCAAACGTCACATCTCCGCTGGAGGGACAGAGGGGCTGCATGGGAGAGATCAGATGTGTAATTTAATTAGCAGCTCTGTAGAGGTTTGGGGGTCTGATCTGGGTACAGGGGGGGACTAGTGAATGCTGATCTATCTAACACGTGCACGGGGGGGGGATGACAATCTCAAACCCTGCACACACAAAACCCCTCATTGCTCATTTCGTTCAGCGAGTTTGACTATATCCCTCAGACACGAGAAGACAAATGCTCTGTCCAGTCAATATTAATGAATAGCAGTCAACATGTTTGTGTGTGTGTGTGTTTGAGTTGGTTCTATGTTGAGAATATTGTACGAATGTGACAAAACACTTCATTTTTATTGCATTACGACAAGTAGCCGCGCGATTAAGCGGTGCAGAAACTACTCAAAGCTTACTGTTTATTACGGGATCATTTATCATCATATATCACGTGCAACCTCAGTCCGGCAGTGAGTGTGGCCAAAACGTTAGATCCTCTCTGTGCTGTAGTGTTTACATAGCAGACAAGACCCAGAGTTCTAACCCAAACTACATCCCTGATGGCCTCTAAGTCATTCGTTGAGAACATTAAATATTTCCAATCATTCCTGAGACAATGTAAACCATTGAGTGTATTGTGTGTGTTGGTCTACACGATGCCTGCAGCATTATTTTCTGAGCCCCGCCACTCAAATTTAGCAAACAGAAGTACATCTTCGTCTTCTGGCATTTTGCCACGTGCAGTGAACTTGTTTCGGGGCTTTCGTGAAGCTCGGCATATTGCCTTCAAAGAAAAGCCTTGATGGGAATCTCACCTAAAGACATTTGAGAGTCCAAATAAAATGAGCCTGACTCATTTTGTCAACAAAATCCTGTGCTTGTGTTTGAGTGTTGAGTAATTTTCTGTGAATAATACTATTTAGTAAGGGTCATAGAACCCTTTCCGTGCACTTGGCGTAAATCCAAAAATATATCTATTTTTGTAGGGCTACATCTGACACTTGTACATATTGTGAATAATGACTTACAGTGGGTCATATTTCATAACAAATCTGGGTAGATTGGGTAGTTCCTTGAGGGACAGAAAAATAAATTAAAAGATTGCTTTCTGCTTCCTTCTTTAAATCAATCCCATCACATCGAATACTCTCAAGACAGTTAGCGGAAAAGCCTTTTTTTGGATTTTACGCCCCTCAGGCAGGTGGAAGTCACGGTTTTCTAGGAAATTAAAAGAGAAAGAGCGCGACGGGAATTCTGATTTTAGACATTAACAAAGCAACACTCCATCTCTCATGTGCGTTTACTGGATTGGTTGAACTCCGCTAAAGAGAATCTCCTTTTTGTCTTTTCAGCATGACAACTAGGGAGGCATTTCCGGCGTTCTTTCGTTCGAGTATGTTGGGACAACGATTATAAGTTGAATTTAATTGTACCAAACTGTACTAAAACACCGGAGACCTTGGTCACCCTTTACATGTTGATTTCAAATATCTAACCTGATATAGAGGGTAATTATTGGAACGTTTGCTCGGATAGAACAGGCCCATGGTACAACAGAACGTGTTCTTCATTGGAGATTGGAGAACAGATTTGATGCCGTTCTATCTAGAGGTGTGTAGTTGTGTTTAATGACCTTCTCAATCAACTTTCACCCCGTTCTGTCGACCTCCGATCTTAGAACAGAACAGAGATTGAGACAGCCTCCCTCTAATCTCCTCTGGCTTTGCGGGGAGAGCTAGTTGAGTCAATTAAAGATTGTTCTAGATTGTTCCACTGTAATACATGTGCTGAGCACATTTTCCCACACAAGAGAAAAAAAGTATAATGGCCGCCAGTGAACAGGGGGAAGGAAAAGTGTGTGTGGGGGGGGGTGCTATCAATTTGGAGACGGGATTGAGAGCCAATACTTAGAAATTAGGAGGAATGATTGCAATCCCCTCTCCCCCCCCCCCCTCCTGTTGTAGACAAAATCGTCCCCACTGAATTATCCACAGAATCTTTACCCTTTGTTCTCAGGTCCAGGACGTGATTGGGAAAACATGGTTCGTATTGGACTACTGTAGTTCTGCCATAATGTAGTTCTGCTGCCATAATGTAGTTCTGCTGTCATAATGTAGTTCTGCTGTCATAATGTAGTTCTGCTGTCATAATGTAGTTCTGCTGGCATAATGTAGTTCTGCTGTCATAATGTAGTTCTGCTGTCATAATGTAGTTCTGCCATAATGTAGTTCTGCTGTCATAATGTAGTTCTGCTGTCATAATGTAGTTCTGCCAAAATGTAGTTCTGCCATAATGTAGTTCTGCTGTCATACATAATGTAGTTCTGCTGTCATAATGTAGTTCTGCTGTCATAATGTAGTTCTGCTGTCATAATGTAGTTCTGCCATAATGTAGTTCTGCTGCCATAATGTAGTTCTGCTGTCATAATGTAGTTCTGCCAAAATGTAGTTCTGCTGTCATAATGTAGTTCTGCTGTCATAATGTAGTTCTGCCATAATGTAGTTCTGCTGTCATAATGTAGTTCTGCTGTCATAATGTAGTTCTGCCAAAATGTAGTTCTGCCATAATGTAGTTCTGCTGTCATAATGTAGTTCTGCCATAATGTAGTTCTGCTGTCATAATGTAGTTCTGCTGTCATAATGTAGTTCTGCTGTCATAATGTAGTTCTGCTGGCATAATGTAGTTCTGCTGTCATAATGTAGTTCTGCTGTCATAATGTAGTTCTGCCATAATGTAGTTCTGCTGCCATAATGTAGTTCTGCTGTCATAATGTAGTTCTGCCAAAATGTAGTTCTGCCATAATGTAGTTCTGCTGTCATAATGTAGTTCTGCTGTCATAATGCAGTTCTGCTGTCATAATGTAGTTCTGCTGTCATAATGTAGTTCTGCTGTCATAATGTAGTTCTGCCATAATGTAGTTCTGCTGTCATAATGTAGTTCTGTCATAATGTAGTTCTGTCATAATGTAGTTCTGCTGTCATAATGTAGTTCTTCTGTCATAATGTAGTTTTGTCATAATGTAGTTCTGTCATAATGTAGTTCTGCTGTCATAATGTAGTTCTTCTGTCATAATGTAGTTTTGTCATAATGTAGTTCTGTCATAATGTAGTTCTGTCATGTTATGTTAAGTTATGGCAATAGTTTGCACAAGTATTGTGACTCGATCACCGGCCACATTTTATGTCCTGGTTCAGTCGTGGATCTGAGGGACAGATGTCGTTACGAGGAGTTAACTGTACCCTGTGACCTTTCACCTGCACTGAATAAAACAGGGAATATAATCAAAAGAATTATCTACTTCAAAGCTCATCTTGTTTTCTGTTAGTGTGTGTGTATGTGTGTGTGCTTGCACTTTATACACTCCAAATATGCAACCGTCTGTGCTCCATCTCAGAGGTATCAGTTGATCGCCTCAAGTATATCATCACATCATCGATCTGGACGACAAACGGTTGGAGTTGCAAACCTGTGTGTTTGATGCAGCAGAGTGTTTGCTGTTTGTCTGTGTCTGTTGATAACTCTGTCTGTGTATCCGTGTCAGTGACTATATATTTCCCAAGGAACAGTTGTGTGTGTGAGTGTTTGTGTTTGTGTGTGGTTAACTACCTCTGCGTTTCAACAAATCGCCAGAGTGATGTCAGTGGTTTGACATTGAGACAGAGATAAATGGTTGTCTCCCTGCCAGAGACATCACCAGACATCGTTAATACTGCTGCCAGTCTGGGCCCGAGCCCGGATATGATCAGAAGCAGAGAGACTGGCATTATGCTGCCATTTTGATTTTGTCATACCCCCGTCTAACAATCCACTTCTTCTTCCTGGTGCCTGGTGTCCATTTTAGGACACCCGCATCAGGCTAACTGAACGGTATCCTACAATGGACACGTACATCCTTGGTTGTTGTTCTGTACTGTAATTATTATCGTCGGTCGAGCCCAGAGGCACACGCTTCCTGGTTCAGAGGGAGACAAGAAGTTGTTGACATGATGAGCTGATATTTCCCCCATACAGTGGTGGCCTGAGCAAATCCACAGGTTGTGATTGGTTGGATGTTTTTAAGACTGAACGATCACATACCGAGTGTGTGTGTGTGTGTGAACCGTAAGTGTGTGAACCAGTCGTCACACACACGCTGTTTCTGTAGTAAAGGTTGAGAGGACCAGAGACGTGTCCCAGGAAGTTAAATATACATCACTGGCACTGCTGCTGCCAGAACAAATCATTCCTGGTGCCAGACGACCCAAGGATATGACAGAGGACGCCTATAAAATGGGACCGCTTCAACAGGAAACCATACCGCCGCTCCTAGCCCATTCTGCAGCAGCCAGCGACAGCAGGGTGGCCTGTCTGTAGGTGTGTGTGTGTCTGTGGGTGTGTGTGTCTGTGGGTGTGTGTCTGTGGGTGGGTGTGTGTGTGTGCACAGACAAAATATATCTTCTTTCTGCACTTATCCAAAGCGCTTTACAGATCCTGCGTCACATTCACCCATTCATTTGCTCATTCATACACTGACGACCGCGTCTACCATGCAAGGAGACAGCAGGCTCGCCAGGAGCAGCTGGGGTTAGGTGTCTTGCTCATGGGCACCTTGACAATTTCCCAGGAGGAACCGGGGATCGAACCACCAACCTTCCGATTGATAGACAACCGACTCAACCCACTGAGGCATCTCTCTCCTGTATTCTCATCCCACTTTCTCCTTTTTATTTCTCTCAACCCTCATGCCCGCCTCCTTCACCTCCCAACCCTTTCCACCTGCACTCACCTCCTTCTAATCCATCGCTGTCCTTGCGTTTTCCTTTCCAATAACTCTCCTCTCGTCTACCTCCTCTTTCTCCTCCCTCTCTCCTTGCCCTGTTCCCGTTCCTTCTCTTTCCCCTAGTTAATCCTTCCCTCCTCTCTTCCGTCTGCCCCAGTTCATCCCTCTCACCGCTCTAGGGCCCTGCTAATGTGCCGGAAAGCTGCAGGCACCCAGAGAGACCTTCCAGAAAGACCTTCCTGTGTGTATCGGACTTGGTGGAAGTGATTAAAAAAGGATTTGGGTTGAACCGGGTTGTTATCAACATATCTGATTTATCACCCTCAGCTGAGTAAGCCAGATGGAGAAGAAAGCAAGAAAAAACAAAGACATTCCAGGTGTGGAAAATAATCCAGAAGAATCCCTAAGATTGAAACAGAAGCACATATAATATATATATAGATAATTTATCTGGGGTTTTTTCTATTGTGTTTCAAAAATCATTTTGATATTTTAAATGAGTGTGTCAGAGGTGAAAGGTGACAGGTCGGGGGTTGCGTGCCTGGGGTGAAAGGTGACAGGTCATTGGGTTGCACTTTCGGTTTCATCACGGGCAGACATGCTGAACCCGGCTCAAAGAGATGCATTTTTATTGGAAGCAAAAACATTGCTCTTTGAACCACCATGGCTTAACCCTGACACAAACACGCACACACCCTTTCAAGTAAGGTGTCGCGCGAACGGTCACAGAAAACATTAGGAGAATGAGGTGGAAAAGCGTGAGGTGACGCGGGAGAGGCAGGCTGAGGGGAACGGGCGATGTGAGGGTCGTCACCAAATAAACACCCGGAGGGTCTGCTTCCGTCTCTGCCACGGCAATATGGGGGTCTGGGTTTGGCCAACAGGCGAATCAGATGTTGAACCCTGCGTCGGCGTTTGTTTTTTTTACCGCGGCTCGGTGAAAAACTCTGAGTTATGGTGCTGTTCACTTTCCATTAGAAAAACATGAAGGCTGGCGGATTGAATTCCCACATGTAGATGTAGAGAGACGCACGCACAGGTCCCAATGTACAACGCCAGCCGTTAACACCACTCCCTGCTTAGTGACAAAACAACAACACAAATAAAACCAGAGTTAAAATGTTACCAAAAATGTGTCATTACAAAAAATCTGGCATTTACGGCTTTGTTAGACTGAGGTGATGTGAGTTTTTGCTGAGAGGTCAGTAGTCTGAGAGGTCAATAGTCTGAGATGTCAGTAGTCTGAGGTCAGTAGTCTGAGAGGTCAGTAGTCTGAGGTCAGTAGTCTGAGAGGTCAGTAGTCTGAGGTCAGTAGTCTGAGGTCAGTCGTCTGAGAGGTCAGTAGTCTGAGATGTCAGTAGTATGAGACGTCAGTAGTCTGACAGAGATAATAACTGACACTGCAGTTGTCACAGAAAGCATTCTGCTGGATTTGAACACACACCCCAGGAGCACATATTGCATAATTTGTTTCTTTTTTAAACTGTCCCAATTAACATAGAACTGTCCCAATTAACAATAATTATTTAATGTAGTTGAATGCTAATATTACTTTAATGAAGTCCTACACCCACCTACATAGTCATATAGTTTTCCCTTGAATGGATAATTAAAATAATAAATTCACTCAGCACATTTCTGACTGAAATACATATCTAGGCTAACTACTCAGGTTATACTTTTCCTAACATAGACTCTGTGTTTTTGAATAAGCAACATGGTCAAAATGTTTCATTTCACTTTCTCTGCTCTTTTCTGCTTCAGCTTGTGCATGACGCTTAAACCCTCTCACACACTCTCTCACACACTCCCACACACCCTCTCACACACTCCAGCTCCCACTGACAAGCGGGCCAAGGAATGTAGAACTTTCTCCCGATAACGGCCAACCAGACGAGGTTTGTACGAGGCTCATGGAGGGAGACTCGGCCGTTAAAGACGCCCACCGTCTTACGCCGTCAAGTGGGTCAGACTTTCTAATATTTTCCTTTGTCACAATTTTCCGTCATATCCAATTATTTCGTCTCATCATTGCAACTCCCAATGGATTACAGAGAGCTGAAGGTTTCATCAATATGCACTTTGAGGTCGGCTTCAATGAGAAACGCTTCACAAATTCGGTAAATGCATAATTATTATTGTAATATGTCTTGTAAATCATCTGTGCCACTCAGAAGTAAACTCCAGAACAGACACCAGAGCAGATGTTAGTTAGCGTGTCCCGTGCCCTGAGTCACCAGAGGGGGTCACTGTAGATGGTGAAACCCCTGCTGACCACGACGCCCCACTCCAAGGGCCATTCTGGCCAATTGTATGTAAGTCATGGGGTTTTCCAGCGACTCATCAAAGATCAAACCTGGTATGTGGTGGTCTACTTGGAATTTCAAAAAAGCACTGTTGCGCCACCCAGGCAGCCGTGGACGTGGAGGAGGCCAATGCTTTCTGACGACTTGAGCGAATCGACTGAGGGCTTCAGCCGATTCCTTGGCATGACGCGGTTGGTCATGTGATCCCACCTCTAACCAGTCGGTCATGTGGTTGGTCATGTGATCCCACCTCTAACCAGTCGGTCATGTGGTTGGTCATGTGATCCCACCTCTAACCAGTCGGTCATGTGGTTGGTCATGTGATCCCACCTCTAACCAGTCGGTCATGTGGTTGGTCATGGGATCCCACTTCTAACCAGTCGGTCATGTGGTTGGTCATGTGATCCCACCTCTAACCAGTCGGTCATGTGGTTGGTCATGGGATCCCACTTCTAACCAGTCGGTCATGTGGTTGGTCATGTGATCCCACCTCTAACCAGTCGGTCATGTGGTTGGTCATGGGATCCCACTTCTAACCAGTCGGTCATGTGGCTGGTCATGTGATCTCACCTCTAACCAGTCATCGGGGGGAGATCGTCATGGAGATCACCTCAGTGGCTCTGTCAGACAGAACAACACAACCACACAACAACAGAACAACAGAACAACAGAACAACAGAACAACAACACAACAGAACAAATGAACAACAGAATCACACAACAGAACAACAGAACAACAGAACAATACAACCACACAACAACACAACAACATAACAACACAACCACACAACAACAGAACAACAGAACAACAGAACATCAGAACAACACAACAACAGAACAACAGAACAACAGAACAATACAACCACACAACAGAACAACACAACCACACAACAACAGAACAACACAACCACACAACAACAGAACAACACAACCACACAACAACAGAACAACACAACCACACAACAACAGAACAACACGCTTGGCCACGGAAAGAGAAAGATCAACCCCCCCTCAGACAACAAGGCTCGAAACGTTCCGTTGTCTTTGGTAAATAGTTTGACTGTGAACAGCACGAGGAATCCAGAGAGGTTCTGTGGTTAAAACATGGTACTTGCAACGCCAGGGCTGTGGGTTTAATTCTCACGGAGCTGGGGCGGGGGTGGGACTGGGGGCCTGGGGCGGGGCCTGGGGCGGTCCAGAGGTGGAGACGGGGGACTAGCACGACAAAGAAAAGCAATGTAATGTTTATGTTCTGTCAAATGCATGTGCCTCCAGTCGTGTTTATGTTTCACTGATTGGGACATAATCCACTTTCCCATAAGGTGACAGACTGTGTTCAGGATGAGTCATCTACAGAACATTTTAACCAATTAGATGCTTTTTTTTCGGCGGGTGAAAGAGAAACATTTCAGTGCTCCAGGCCATTGTGACATTGACATTTATTCTGGGCTGAACACAATCCAATCTTTAATGGAGACATCTAATGTTTCGTTGCACATTTCACTCTAATTTTTGCCAGACGGGGACTCAAACCATTAAGTGCCTGAGCAGCGAAACATCTGACTGTGTCTCAACAAGGTATGCAGGGTTATAAAACCTGATCTCTGGAAGGCGTGGAAATGGGCTTATAAGATGTTTTGAACTACCATGATTTAAAACAATAAATAAAATGCCTCGTGGAAGCAGACAAACAGAGGAGACAAAGACAATCTGGGGTGAAGACGACCAGGAGAGAAGACAAACAGGAGAGACAAACAGGGGAGAAGAAGACAAACAGGAGAGAAGAAGACAAACAGGAGAGAAGAAGACAAACAGGAGAGAAGACAAACAGTAAACAGGGGAGAAGACAGACTGAGGAGGAGAAGACAGACGGAGGAGGAAAAGACAAACAGGGGATGTTTGGCTACATAACTGAGCAAGACACTCCCCCAAAACGTTGCTACTGTGGTTCACCCCAGAATACTAGATACCATCGGTCAAGTAGGGGCTGTGCCACCTGTGGCTGTGGATGGTGGAGGTCAAGCTACCCACTGAGACACTATATGAAGAAGAGAAATATAATCACAGCCCGATCTTCTAGATCACGGTGGGTGTGCCTGACAGAGTATCGATGAGTGCTTGTGATTGTTTCGCTCTGTGACCTTTAAATTTTGGTGAACTTTAGATAGATGACCCCTTAAATTTTGACACAATGACCTCTAGCTAAATGCCAGAAACCGGGGAGAAAACAATACGAGAGAGAGAGATCGAGAGAGACAGAGAGACATAGAGAGAGAGAGAGAGAGAGAGTGTGGAGGTAGAAGGGAGGACTGAATCTCCATCCAAATGACAGGCCAGAGCAGACCTGACTGTTCATAGTGTCCTCTAAGTGTTCTGTGTGTGTGTGTTTTATATGTGTTCTTAGTGTTCTAAGTGTTCTCTTTGTGTTCTTAGTGTTCTGAGTGTTCTCTTTGGGTTCTTAGTGCAAACATTTCAGACGCTTCACGGTAATCCACAAATGTGCAAGAATGTTCAAGATTTAGAAATAAATGTCAAAGGTCTTTGAATGCAGGGACACATTGAGCAGTGGTTAACGTTTCGAATCCCTGTGGGTATTGCTTGAACGTGTTTACATCGCTGATAAGACATTTCTGAGGGTGATTGTGTATGGATCAGATCGTTAGTCTCCCCAAACTCCGACTGCTTATATGGTAACGAGGAAAACACTTCATCATCATCATCGTCTAATCAACTCCCACTGAGACATGTATATTTACGGAATCGGATGGGTATTATCTGTCTTCGCTCTTTTGGCTACAGGTCCATGTTTATTACACACACACAACAGACACCACACACACCACACCACACACACATCACACACACTGGCCTGTATTCATTCCGTTTCACCACACATGTAATGTAACCACAAACAGCTTAATCGCTTCCCCAACACAAGCCTGCCTTTAAGTCACTCTCATTAGTTGTTGGAGGGAAATGAGGAATCAGTAAAAAAGCAGTGTCATTAAACACTATGAATCGTTTGCTTAGAATGACAAAAGAGCCTGTAAAAACAGGCTGTTGGAACGCCCCGTTATTACCCAGTGGGTTCCCCGTGTGTACCCTGTGTGTACCCCGTGTGTACCCTGTGTGTACCCCGTGTGTACCCTGTGTGTACCCTGTGTACCCTGTGTGTACCCCGTGTGTACCCTGTGTGTACCCCGTGTGTACCCTGTGTGTGTACCCTGTGTGTACCCCGTGTGTACCCCGTGTGTACCCTGTGTATACCCTGTGTGTACCCCGTGTGTACCCTGTGTGTACCCCGTGTGTACCCTGTGTATACCCCGTGTGTACCCTGTGTATACCCCGTGTGTACCCTGTGTGTACCCTGTGTGTACCCTGTGTGTACCCCGTGTGTACCCTGTGTGTACCCTGTGTGTACCCTGTGTGTACCCCGTGTGTACCCTGTGTGTACCCTGTGTGTACCCCGTGTGTACCCTGTGTGTACCCTGTGTGTACCCCGTGTGTACCCTGTGTGTACCCCGTGTGTACCCTGTGTGTACCCCGTGTGTACCCTGTGTGTACCCGTGTGTACCCCGTGTGTACCCTGTGTATACCCCGTGTGTACCCTGTGTGTACCCCGTGTGTACCCTGTGTGTACCCTGTGTGTACCCTGTGTGTACCCTGTGTGTACCCCGTGTGTACCCTGTGTGTACCCTGTGTGTACCCCGTGTGTACCCAGTGTGTACCCTGTGTGTACCCCGTGTGTACCCTGTGTGTACCCCGTGTGTACCCTGTGTGTACCCCGTGTGTACCCTGTGTATACCCCATGCGTATCCCGGCGACAAATCACCCCTTGTACAGGTCTCATTTTTAAAAGGCACAAATTATCAAATCCCATTTACCCAGCGTGAAATATTATCCAAAAGGTGATTACATCTGTTTTTCTTCATTAAAATAGCGCGATGGTGTCATGAAAATTTCCAAATGAAAGAAAACAAAGCTGATTGCAATTTTTTTTAAATGCGAGAGACAATATGGATAGTTAACGGACCACAAAAATACTGTATCTAAGTTAAAAAAGCGTGTTTGAGGCTACGACATTCAAAAGTTGTATTTCCGTTTTTTACACGCATCTGGTCTGGGACTGGAGACCTCATTAACACAGCACCTTGGGCCAAAGCAGTTTTGCTTTAAGTCTTTGTCATAATAATTGTTGCTCATTGTAATTGAAAATGAATCTCTATTTTACAGACTAGGGCACATTCATCACCTCCCACTGGTCATTGACCCGGCAGTAGTTATTCTGACCAACTGCCCCTCTGACTACAAGCGTATCCATAACAGAACGATGCCACCACCTGTAGTTTTTTACCCGGCCCTGATGTTCAACTGTTGATCTTTGCCCTATAGTCTCAACACAAGCATACCCATGTTAGCTTAGTCACAAACAAAATGGAGGACAGTTGAGTCTTTCACTTAGGATTTATTTTTACATACTAGGGTTAAATGCAAGGTTTGTGGATTGTTTTTTGTGCCGGCGGCGTTGTGTTCTGTGGGATTTTGTCTGTTGGAGTCCTATAAAAACATTATTCAGTTTCTTCAAAAAAAGGTGGCACAAAATGCAAAACAAAAGCATATCAGAAATGACTTTGCAAGCAATGCTGAGTTTTCCAGTTTTCGTCCTGAACACATTGTGTTGAAAAAGTAATTTCTATGGGTTGAAAAAACAATTTAAATCCATCAACGAATCCCAACCTGATGGTAAAACATTTAGGGCAGAAAAAACCCGAAAGATGTCAAGTTATGTAGAGTTGTGCACGGTTGGTAAAATATAATTCCATATGACACATCTGTAATGGCTGCTAAACGTTTTTCCACCAAGTAAATACTCTGGGTCATGAGGACACTCAATCGACAAACCATCGAAGCAAACTATTAGGTGCTCAGAAAATGTACAAAAAATCTTTAATGTTTGAGGATTTGTAAATAAAATAAGAAAATTCGAACACAAAGATGCAAACGTGATCCTTCCGTTTCAAAGCAGAAAATGTAAAGATTCTCCAATTGGGTGTGCTCTTCTACCATCAACTGTGTACACTGCACTGTTGAATGAACACCTGAATGTTTGGTGGTGGTTTGACGTGGTGAAGACAGATAACAGCAGATATATTATTCACTATGATTTCTCCCCTACGTTACGTTGTGATGGGGACAGAGGATGAAAATGTCGCCATTACAGTTTAGTGTTCAGAAAAGCTGTTTAGTCAGTTTATTAATCAAGAAGGGAATTCATCACACCTTTAGAGAATGAATGAAGAATGACAGATAAAAGATAAGCGCTTTTTAAATGGACGTAAATAGAAGTTTTTTAGTGCGTTTTCTGACCGGACGTAAATGGACCAGAAACACATCCCGAACTCTCTGGGAGGATACGATTGGACCACGGACAGATCTAGAAGCTAACCAGTGTGTTTGGAAATATAAGGGCGATAAAATCACCAGAGAACTAAGCATTTACACCCCGGAAAACACCCTTTATTTCACACACTGTTTTTCCTCAGACCCAATCCGATATACACATTTAACTGAACGGCACTAATGGGTATGAATTCAGAACTTTTCCACTAACTGGGTTTAATCAGAAAGTTGTTGAAAGGAACTTAAAGTGCCGCTCAACGTCTTGAAAAACAAAGAGAGTTTGCCAAGATTAACAGTAGAGTCGAACGGACAATTATACAGAGTTCCTTTACTTTCATATAACAGTTGATGTTGCTGTTCGTTTATTTAATAAAATTTTATGGGTACAATAAAACTGAGGTTTCCCTGTGCCCCTTCAAACCGTCAAATCAAGCATATCACCTAAATCACGAGAGGCATGGCGGAAAGACAAGGCACCTCGTGAAACTGGAGTCAAGCGCTCGACACACTGGTGCCACTGCATCAAACCCAATGTGAAAACAGAACCGTATTTAAAAATGCAAAGGAGACAAGCAGAGATAAGTCAGATTTCATGACCCCATCTGCTCTTTCTGCAGACCGAGAGCCCCCCTGGAGGGAAATATGCATATTGTTCCTGTGGTGGATGAAGACAAAGAAGCAATCGTGTTCCTATATTGTTAAGAGACTGGCTCCACGTGGACCTTAATAAAGACCTTAACACAGACCTTATCGCACAGACCGGGACATAGACCACCACATAGACCGCCACATAGACCGTCTCTTAGACCTTAAAATAGACCTTCACCTACAGTAGACCTATAATAGATATTCACACAGGTCTTCACATATATATTCACACAGGTCTTCACATAGATATCCACACAGGTCTTTACATAGATATTCACACAGGACTTCACATAGATATTCATACAGGTCTTCACATAGATATCCACACAGGTCTTTACATAGATATTCACACAGGACTTCACATATATATTCACACAGGTCTTCACATAGATATCCACACAGGTCTTTACATAGATATTCACACAGGTCTTCACATAGATATCCACACAGGTCATCACATAGATATACACACAGGACTTCACATAGATATCCACACAGGTCTTTACATAGATATTCATACAGGTCTTCACATAGATATCCACACAGGTCTTCACATAGATATTCACACATGTCTTCACATAGATATTCATACAGGTCTTCACATAGATATTCACACATGTCTTCACATAGATATTCACACAGGTCTTCACATAGATATTCACACAGGTCTTCACATAGATATTCACACATGTCTTCACATAGATATTCATACAGGTCTTCACATAGATATCCACACAGGTCTTCACATAGATATTCACACAGGTCTTCACATAGATATTCACACAGGTCTTCACATAGATATTCACACAGGTCTTCACATAGATATTCACACAGGTCTTCACATAGATATTCACACAGGTCTTCACATAGATATTCACACAGGTCTTCACATAGATATTCACACAGGTCTTCACATAGATATTCACACAGGTCTTCACATAGATATTCACACAGGTCTTCACATAGATATTCACACAGGTCTTCACATAGATATTCACACAGGTCTTTACATAGATATTCACACAGGTCTTCACATAGATATCCACACAGGTCATCACATAGATATACACACAGGACTTCACATAGATATCCACACAGGTCATCACATAGATATACACACAGGACTTCACATAGATATCCACACAGGTCTTTACATAGATATTCATACAGGTCTTCACATAGATATTCACACAGGTCTTCACATAGATATCCACACAGGTCATCACATAGATATACACACAGGACTTCACATAGATATCCACACAGGTCTTTACATAGATATTCACACAGGACTTCACATAGATATCCACACAGGTCTTCACATAGATATTCACACAGGTCTTCACATAGATATTCACACAGGTCTTCACATAGATATTCACACAGGACTTCACATAGATATTCACACAGGTCTTCACATAGATATTCACACAGGTCTTCACATAGATATTCACACAGGTCTTCACATAGATATCCACACAGGTCATCACATAGATATACACACAGGACTTCACATAGATATCCACACAGGTCTTTACATAGATATTCATACAGGTCTTCAGATAGATATTCACACAGGTCTTCACATAGATATTCACACAGGTCTTCACATAGATATACACACAGGACTTCACATAGATATCCACACAGGTCTTCACATAGATATCCACACAGGTCATCACATAGATATACACACAGGACTTCACATAGATATCCACACAGGTCTTTACATAGACATGATGAAATCATCCCCCACTTTGGTGATTAAGAAATGGATTGACCTCTGACCTTTTCATCTCATTGGCAAGGACCAGCATTAGGTCATATCTGAGGAGTGGGAAGGAGAAATGAATAGAGAAAGAGTCAGAGAGCCAGATGAAGAGAAATGAGAGAATAACATATTATTACCAGACTGACACCAAGGGGGATGCAGAAAAAAGGGTTAGCTGGAAAATGTAATCTTGTAATCTGGTAAGCACTTTATTGCTATATCAAATTACTTCATATAATTCCCGGAAAACAATATGTCCTTTTGAGACAAAATATCTGGAATGCTCGTTGTTCTCTCCTGTGTCTCCTGTCAGGAAATTAAGCTACAGGGTGGGGCCAGAGTCTTCCTGACGTCAGAAACAGCACGAATGGTGAATGGCTAGAGAAAAAAAGGTTTGTGGTTAAAAAAGGTGAATATCTCAGATTAATGGTGAGTGTCTTGTATGCGTGGTGAGTGGCTAGCATGAATGGTAAATGGCTAGCATGAATGGTAAGTGGCTAGCATAACTGGTAAGTAACTAGCATGAATTATAAGTGGCTAGCATAACTGGTAAGTAACTAGCATGAATTATAAGTGGCTAGCATAACTGGTAAGTGACTAGCATGAATTATAAGTGGCTAGCATGAGTGGTGAGCGGCTAGCATGAATTGTAAGTGGCTAGCATGAGTGGTGAGCGGCTAGCATGAATTGCAAGTGGCTAGCGAGATTGTTGTACAAAGTATGGAGGAGAAAAAACATTCAGCGTTAGAAAATGGGGCACTCCCCGTTTGAAATGTATGACTGATTCATTCACCATGCACGTTCACCATTGTAACAATTTTAAATAAATATGAGTGGATGAGGTTTCCTGCCACATTGGGAATGCAACTGCTAAATGATACCAATTATAAATCAGAAGTTAAATTGACCAATATCTGCACAAAACTTTGCAGCATCTATGGACAAATGTCCCTCAGCGCAATTTTTTCAGATTAGTAATGAACACAAAATGGCCTCCATTGATCTACAAACAATTATGTGGCTGCAGTTCTTGTCCACAAACATACCAAGAAGTCAATGATATTCTTACTGTAACGTTACGGCAAATTACTCTGATGGACCACCTGGGTGCTTTGAATGAATTCTGGAAAACCCTGAGGAAAGTCTGCAACGAAGTTAAAATCATTCACATATTGAAACGAACACTGGATCAGTGTGACCAGACTACACACAAAAGAACCAAAACTCTGTCCTCTGAACCCAATCGCCTCGGCTTTTCAGGTCATTATCTATGTGATTTTATCGTTAACCACCAGCTAATTAACCACAGAAAATGTTCCTAGTGCCACTTTGCTGCTATCGAATGTTAATTCCAAACCGACAATTCCTTTGGTCACAATGTGTCTTTGTACAAAGGCAAACAGCCACACAGTCTACCCACAAACCCCAGCCCATCAGGAGTGGTCAGGCGCTTTCATTGATTGTGGTAACTACATACTACAAAACATAACCCCATCTCCAGGGGAAGCTACTTTGTGTACCACGCTGACATTATTCCCGTATACACCTAGAACGTCTGCAACTAAGTGAATTACCAACGTGTTGCAGATCGCGCGTGCACGTTTCTAAGATTTCTCCATCGTCTCATGGGGCTATTGACATTTTGAGAGCCCGAATGTTTGGCGAAACCTCATTATTTTTCCACACGGTGGAGTCGGATTTTTTGAAATGTGAATAGACCAACCCGAAGATCATTCGTCTTTTTTTCCCACGACTGCTTCCTCTTTACAGTGGATTGATTTGTTTGTGAAGGTTATGGACTAGCATCAGTTGTTGCTGTTGTTGTTGATTTAACTAATAACAGACATGATGTAGTCAAGGCATGGTAATTCGATAGCGTTGCCAGGTGGTCATGGTCCCCACACATTATCAAACCGTGTAATTAAATCAACTTTCCATTGAGTTTTCAGATTTCCCCTGAAGGTTAATGCACAGAAAATGGATTTCTGCCTGAACTATCTCTGGATCAATAATTTGTCAGTGTTGGCCATGAAGAAGTTAAAACTAGATTAACAAGCCGTGTCGTGTGTGTGTCGTGTGTGTGTGTGTCGTGTGTGTGTCCTGTGTGTCGTGTGTGTGTCCTGTGTACCTTGTCTGCTACAATGTTTCGGTAGGTGGAATGTGCACTTGGGCTTCCCCAGAGCATCACACTCCTCCAACCAGCTTGTTGTCTTCCCAAAGTGCATCCGGGTGTCATCACTTCACCGGTTACATTCACGGCCGTCCACATAATGTAAAAGAAAACAGGACTCCTCTGACTTGGCAAACTTCTTCCGCTGACTGCTGTAATAAGAGTAGACGCAATCCTATAGAGTAGAAGCAATCCTATAGAGTAGACGCAGTCCTAATAGAGCAGACGCAGTCTTAAGAGTAGACGCAGTCCTAATATAGTAGACGCAGTCCTAATGCAGTAGACGCAGTCCTAATATAGTAGACGCAGTCCTAATAGAGTAGACGCAGTCCTAATACAGTAGACGCAGTCCTAATAGAGTAGACGCAGTCCTAATAGAGTAGACACTGTCCTAATAGAGTAGACACTGTCCTAATAGAGTAGACACTGTCCTAATAGAGTAGACACTGTCCTAATAGAGTAGACACTGTCCTAATAGAGTAGACGCAGTCCTAATAGAGTAGACACTGTCCTAATAGAGTAGACACTGTCCTAATAGAGTAGACACTGTCCTAATAGAGTAGACACTGTCCTAATAGAGTAGACACTGTCCTAATAGAGTAGACGCAGTCCTAATATAGTAGACGCAGTCCTAATAGAGTAGACACTGTCCTAATAGAGTAGACGCAGTCCTAATACAGTAGACGCCGTCCTAATAGAGTAGACACTGTCCTAATAGAGTAGACACTGTCCTAATAGAGTAGACGCAGTCCTAATAAAGTAGACGCAGTCCAAATATAGTAGACGCAGTCCTAATAGAGTAGACGCAGTCCTAATAGAGTAGACGCAGTCCTAATAGAGTAGACGCAGTCCTAATAGAGTAGACAGTCTGAATGATCTCATTTTCTATGTGAAATGACCAAAAGGTCCAGACAAACTACCTTCTCGTGATCTATTTCCCCAGCTATCTTACCCCTACAAGGGTCCTTGATCCTAAACGTTTAAAATATGCATCTCACACACACACACATGCACTCACAAACACACACACACCTACCTCGTAAAAAGCATGTAACATACAGCAGATGCCCCAACCGGGAGAATACACAGGGGGCCGAAGCAGGCAGGAAGTACGGGGTGGTGTATTTTCATTCTCCCCATGCCAGTTTTCTTTCTATGTCTGCAGCCTGGCCAGTCCTGTAGCGGGCCCTGATGCCGGGTCCCAGGGGCCCGACAGTGAAATGGTAATGCGGACCATCTGACACCTGTCAAAACAGCCCTGTTAGTGGAGCGGCGAGCTCTGTCAGCCCACTGAGGTGTGCGCTAGTAGGCAGCCTCTCAATTGCTCCGTCCTCCTCCCTCACCCCAGTCGCACACTTGGTGCTTCACTCACTGGTTTCTCTCTTTGGATGGACACAGCAGAACCGCTGTCCTTGTTTCCTACTTGATCTCTTTCTCTCTCTGCCCACTCTCTCTTTCTCACACACACACACACACACACACATACACACACACACATACACACACATACACACACACTCACACGCCGCGTCTGTTTAAGCACACAATGCATTACCGCGAGGGTCCCTCTGTGGACGATAAACAGGAGACGAACACAGATTCAGATCCATGCGGGGCGAACGGAAACAGCCTCTGTCACGCTCTATATCAATGTGGCTATATTCAATTACCCATAAGCCTATCTGTTTACATTAGTTGTTTGCAATCTCCTCCCTTGGTGCAGAACAGGAACCAAACAGTGCATGTATTTTGTGCGGCCTTCCCTCCTCACTCTGGAGTCATTTCTTTATTGACTGTGACAACAAAGGAAAGAAGTCGAGACGCAGATGAAGCACGTGACGTGATGTGACATAGTTTAATTAACTATTTACTGATCAATTGGGTGTGGGAATCGCAGTAACACATAATCAATGTATTTTTTGACTTAACCAACTGTTGGTAACCCAACGTTCCATGTGATTGTTTATTGCCGGAATGGTTCCTAGAAATCCCCAAAGCTACATTTTACATGACAAACCCAAACCCTACATGACAGAAGGGGATTCCCCAAAGCCATAGCCGTTGCCCATCCGGTCAGAGGTGATGGTGAAGAGAAAGACGTTAGGGACTAGGAACCAAAGAGCCTCTTCTGCATGGCGTATTTATAACATGCTCTCAGTAATCATGAATATCTTGCCTAAGGCCTTGGGTGGAAACTGGAACCGGCCACCAGAGATTGGAGCAAAGCCAATTGTTTCCTGCATCAGCGTTCTAATGACACGTTCGCCTCCAAATGAGTCTCAGACGGCATCGATCCAGAGCCGAGGATTGAATTAGCCTGGCCTCTTTCAGAACGGACATCATATTAGCACCTTTATTCTGTAAATGTTGGTAGTGTGACAACGTCGTGGCGTTTCGTTTTCTTGTAAAGTAGGATTGTGGACAAGGATTCATTCTGAATAACCTGCTGTGTTTGCGGTCGCTACAAATCACACAGGCTTCAGACGTTGAATCGTGGTTTTGGTTTGGAAAATTAGCAGAAATGTAAAGCACCACGGGAAACCTCAGTGACGGCGATGGAGAATAAAATCTCACACTTGACACAGACACTGCAGTAGTCCTCTCTTTGTTTACGATTCTGATGCAAACAGGAGAAAGTCCAACTCAGTTGTCTTCTCCTCCCTGGGCACCAGAAACCTTTCCAGAATAAGGGACTCCGTGAATTCAGGTCCAGAATTATGGGAAAAATTTTACTGGGCTGAACCCTGGGAGAAAGTTTTATTTTTCAACTTAGCCAGTGTTAGCTAAACTGCTATGAATTCGTTTTTTTACAGTTGGCTTTAATTCAAATCTCCAGAAATGTTTTCTTCGCTTCAGTAACCTTGAAACCTTGTATTTTTATCAAGTATGTTGAATTGCTGTTTGCCAACAATTCAGGCAGTTATCATATATAAAGCACAACAGACATGAAGCACCAATCGGCTCGTCTGATCTGAGATTGTCGATGGACCACCGTATAATTCCTGTTTCTGTCACACACGTGTGTCCAATTTGTTATGGGATGGATTGATATGGAAAGGTTTTAAAGAACAGAGAGCTGTGTTTTATGTACAATACATTATTCTCGTCGGGCTTTCTCCCCCTCACTCTCTCTGTCTGTTTTCCTATCTATCTATCTATCTTTATCTTTATATCTGTATATCAATCTTTATATCTATCTTGGCATGGTGGGGTTTTTCTGTCTAGGTAGGTATATATCAGTAGTATTGTATTGGGTTATTAGATGTATGAAGGGGTGTGACCTGGTGGACCAAAATAAAACAAGATAGACACTGAACGAGGAAACGTGTTCTGATTTGAAAATGAAACTGCGCTACGTAGTGACACACTAATTACAAACACAGCGACATGGACGGACAAACACTCACCTTAATGGATTTAACTTGAACAATGAGAAGCGACGTGATAATGTAAAAGGAGAAACTTACACGCATCACTAATTACTGACTACAACCTGGTGTGTGCGTCATGAAAACAAACCAAAGTTAAAGTAAAAAGTGGCCAACTAAAACAAAACAGAGTTAAGACCTGAAGTCCTCAACTCTTTTACACCATTGATGAAATATACCTTTTTTATAAAACCTGTTGGGACCTTTTGGGGACTTTGGTAGAACAGGCTGTACAATAAACAGTTTTAAACCTGTTGTGGGCCTTGGTAAAACAGGCTGTGCAGTAAACAGTTTTAAACTTGTTGGGACCTTTTGGGGACTTTGGTAAAACAGGCTGTGCAGTAAACAGTTTTAAACCTGCTGGGGGCCTTGGTAAAACAGGCTGTGCAGTAAACAGTTTTAAACTTGTTGGGACCTTTTGGGGACTTTGGTAAAACAGGCTGTGCAGTAAACAGTTTTAAACTTGTTGGGGCCTTGGTAGAACAGGCTGTGCAGTGAACAGTAATGGGAAACTGAGATATATGGAGGATGAATATAAAAAGCATTTATTTTCTAATATTTTTGCTTTGTAGAGCACATTAAATGTCTTCTATGTGTCAATTGTGCTATATAAATAAGTGTGCTTCTTGCTTTTGTGGGCTCTTAATTGCATTGAGATTTTTTTAGCTCATAATCTCCATGTCTTTCTCTCTCTCTTTTCTCTGTCTCTCTCTCTTTGTCTCTCCCTCTCTTCCATAACACAGTGATATGTGTTAAGCGAAGCTAATGTTCCTCATTAATTTCGGGCCGGATGGCTTGTGGAGGAAGCTGCGGTCCATTCAAAGCCCATAGCAGGAAGAAAACAAGCCCGGTTAGATTGAACATAATTGCCCTGGTTGGACACATTGAGAAGCGTACAAGAGGCTTTTGCTTTCCCCACATCTCCTCCTCCAGCATACACATATAACCACTTCCCTGCTCACACGTAAGGGTATTATAGCGTTTTGCAGAGCTGTTATATTCAAGCACTGCCATTCTCCTGGCGATAATGGACCTTGGCGTTTAGACATGACGAGCCACTGGACTTCAGGTAGCAGTACTGCAGCCAGTGTGTGTGGGATGGAAGCTGTCAGGTCCGTGGCTCATAAAAGCCCCTTGAACAGAGGGGCATGATGGGATAGAAGTGGGTTGTGCCACATGATGGGTACATACTGGCGTCAACCCCAATCAATAGAGAGGAAATCGCTGTCAAATTTTTGGCGATAATCAAGACATCACTGTTTTGGCCATAACTGACTGTCTCTGAGAGAGGCGTGGCACTGAGTGGGGCGTGGCACCGAGAGGGGTGAGGCACTGAAATGGGTGAGGCACTGACATGGGTGTGGCACTGAGAGAGGCGTGGCACTGACATGGGTGTGGCTCAGAGAGAGGCGTGGAAACAGAGCAACTAAAGGATGAAAACGATGAAAGTTTCAATTTTGGCGGCTACTTATTTTCACAAACGCTGATGTTTGTATGTGATTTCAGTGTACTAGGTTGCTTAAATGTACGCTAATAAACCTGTCAACCATTAGAAGGTTTGTTCCAGGTCTTCGAGTTGCAGAATATGGAAACTATTAGTCATGAGAGCATTTGTCAGCACAAAGCAGCCGTGAGTACAAGAGCACTCCGAGTGAAGTCCTAGCGTTCTGTGCCAGAACTGTAAATTAATCATTTCCACAGTCCATGGCATTGTGTGTATTAATATATATGTATATATATGTATATATATATTCACAAAAGTAAGCATAACTAAATGCTTTTCAGTTAAACGGCGCCACCCAGCTCGCAATGTGTGCACAATGTCATGTCCATAACAGCTGGACTCCGTGCTCCGGGACTCTCTGCTCCTGGGTGGTGCCTGCTCTGTCACGGAGACCTAATGGGAACGCAGGAGAGGGCCCGGAGGATACGGGAGGAACCCCGGGAGTTGATTTTGGCTCCAGGCCGCAAATTGCTGATGGGAATTGGGCCTTTCTGTATCTGGCCGAAATGACAGGATAGAAACCGAAGAGAGAGAGACTGGAGAGAGAGAGAGAGAACAGGCTGAAGGGCAGTACGATCCAAAGCTAACAGGGGCTGCTGGGTGATTTCTCCATCACCTGACTGTCCCCTGCCATTTGCCAGTCGTGAACATTCATTAAGTTGGCCCAGCCGCTCGTAAACAGTTATAAAGCGCATTTTCCACCTGCTCCAATGAGTGTGCAGAGTTGGTTGATGATGTCATAGAGGATAAGATGGAGAGGAAAAACGGTCAATTTGTTGGAGATTGAACTGTTACCTCTTTGCCCTGGGTGTCGCCGGGTCTGTCGCCAGCATTTTAGACCTATTGATCTGTTACCTAGCAGCCACTGGTAGCCCACATTACCATAGACCAATTAGGTAAAGCTCCCCAGAAATCAATCAATCAATTAAAGCTTCTCCCTGCCGTGTAGCATCGTGTCTATGCTCAGCTATTGGCACCGGCTGGGTCTTATGTACAAATTCTGGACTTCTGGTGTAGCACGCAAACGCCTAATAAATAATGTGGAAGCGGTGGTCGATATCAGAGCGCACAAACCCTCCCTCCTGAGATTTAGTGCTTAGCCATTAGTTTGGCCGGTGATTTAGGCTCTGTGCGACGCAGGGCGAAGACGAAACTCATCATGACCCCTTCTACCTGGTCTCTCATTGTTCCATAAAGTATCAGCTGGCAGGTGGGATATTTTCTGGTCAATCATGAGGAAAAAATGCAGTCATCTGAACAGTTTTTTCCCCCGTGCTGTGGTCCTCAGAAACTGACCATCTGTCCCAGAGAGGCTAATAAGACACATCAAGCCACCTCTACGCTGTAGCCAGCTGCCCGATACAGAACCCACATATTCCCTTATGTTGATGGATGCACAGACTGAAAATGCTAAATAACTGGAGTTGTAAATATACTGGAACAGGTATACTGTACAAATACTGGAACTGCAAATATACTGGAACTGTATATAAACAGGTATAATGTATAAATACTGGAACTGCAAATATACTGGAACTGTACAAATACTGGAACTGTAAATACACTGGAACTGTACAAATACTTGAACTGCAAATATACTGGAACTGTATATAAACAGGTATACTGTACAAATACTGGAACTGCAAATATACTGGAACTGTATATAAACAGGTATACTGTACAAATACTGGAACTGTAAATATACTGGAACTGTACAAATACTGGAACTGTAAATACACTGGAACTGTACAAATACTTGAACTGCAAATATACTGGAACTGTATATAAACAGGTATACTGTACAAATACTGGAACTGCAAATATACTGGAACTGTATAAATACTGGAACTGCAAATATACTGGAACTGTATATAAACAGGTATACTGTACAAATACTGGAACTGCAAATATACTGGAACTGTATATAAACAGGAATACTGTACAAATACTGGAACTGCAAATATACTGGAACTGTATATAAACAGGTATACTGTACAAATACTGGAACTGCAAATATACTGGAACTGTATATAAACAGGTATACTGTACAAATACTGGAACTGCAAATATACTGGAACTGTATATAAACAGGTATACTGTACAAATACTGGAACTGCAAATATACTGGAACTGTATATAAACAGGTATACTGTATAAATACTGGAACTGTAAATATACTGGAACTGTACAAATACTGGAACTGTAAATATACTGGAACTGTATATATACTGGAACTATACAATAAAAGTGTAATTTGAAATTTTTTCACCCACTGTAATGAATGCACTGTTAAAAATTACCAGCATTTCACAATAATTAACAGTATTATTTCACAGTAACTTGTTGTAATTAAGTTTCCCTGTAATATTCCAATGAATACCTGTAAAAACTACAGTATCCTTGGATTTTACAGCATTTAACTCTTATTTTACAGTAAAATCTTGTAATCTAAAGCTGCTGTTATTTCACAATACGGTCTGTAATATCACAGCAACACAGTGAAAAAATTAAGGATTTCACAGCAATAAACAGTATTATTACAGTGAAATATTGTATTGAAATATGCCCTGGGAAATCACATGACATAACCGAACTGTTTTGAACTGAAGGCTCCGTCGTGTCCCTCTTATATTCCCTCTTATATGTTTGCAGCACTTACACCCATGTTATTTTAATATGATAAGAATATCCCTTTAATTATTTTGATAAAATACACCTGTGTTTACAACACTATTACACTTTAACATAACTTCTGTGGGATGGGTCTATTTAGACAGTCACAGAGGCAGGAGCAGCTAAATCATCTTGAAGGTAAGTCATTAAGGGTTTTTCTTGCATATGTAACGGAGTTAAAATATAATAGGATCCCACTTGCCATTATCACATATCACTGTAGCTTATTATACTATGGTCACTAAACGCAACGTATATGTGGACTTGGCTCGTGTACCCCGGGCAAACTTTAGCAGTTAGACCTTGCAGTGTCCACTTGGTAAGTGCCCAAGTTATGAGCTCCACCATCGGATTTATTAAAAACCGTTAAAACTAGTGGATTTATTTGTTTATGAAACGTATAGCTTCAGATGGGTCGAGCACGTTCTTTTAAAGTAAAGTTGACGGTGGTTTTCTTTATTTCTTTAACCTCTTTTTATTTTTCACTTGCTGACTGTATGATTAACCCTTCACTAGATGATGTGAATACACTGCGGGTTTGCCGAAATGATGAGTTTCCTTTGCTGTTTCTTACTGTAGCTTTATAGTTTTATTCTATATATGAAAATACTTATCTGTCATTTTTCAACTAAAAGAACCACCACTTGTTGACAGCATATTATCAAAAATACATTGGTTTGACAGTGGTACAGTTCATTTTGGTTACATGATTCTGTAGTTTTAATGTATTATTTTGTCTTTGTGTTTTTGTCCTGAAGCCCAAAGCAACATTGCATTTGACTAAGTGCCCTCAAGCAGCAACTACAGCAAGCTATTTCACAAGTAAATCCATCTGGCTATTCAGGTAATAAAAACACGTGTATTGATTTGCACTTCATAGGTTGTAAGAGGTTTACCATCATAACAGAATATGCATACTATTCCAAATAAAAATGAAGCAAAATATGTATTTTGAATTGTGAAGTTGTGTTGCACCGCATACAATTTAATGTATACAAAAGTTGAAAGAACACTGATAATACTTGATAATGATAATGCCTCTCCTTTATCCCTGGCATCAAAGTCACTTTGAATATGATGCATTAATAGATTATAAATGTTTAGGATCGATGGGTATTGAAATATTGATATTTTTCTATTACTTGAATAAACAATTACACTGTGCTGTGCACCTGAACATGGATTCACACATATATTTTACAGGATATCAGCAGAGAGGAAGCTCAAGAGGACCAGGCTGAGCAAGTCCTGAGGATCTGTGTCTTCCACACAAGTAAAGAAGATAAAGGTGCATCCAAAACTGATTTGCCGCTAGTTATTGAAGGGACTGAGGTACCTCACATTTGTGGAAGTGTTGCAAAGGCCTGTCTTCTGCTCATGGCCATCATTTATGCCACCTACTTGAGTTACCCCCCAAAAACAAAGTACACTTTTCAGAAGCTTCTTCTAGAGCTTGATGTCCTTAAGCTGTCCCCGAAAATCCTGTCTCTGCGAAACAAGCTTTTAGCTTGAGTGCGCATGTTTGACTCTTCAAAGAGGGTGTTAAAAAAATGGCATAGATGTTTATGTGGCTATTTGTCTATTTTCTGAAAGAGTTTGATGCTTGAAGTTGATGTAAGATTTTTTTATTCAAATATTTAAATTGCAAAATTAGTGATTACATTATCAACATTTACCTTGCATGATTTATTACCACTGACCAATGAACAATATTTATCCTAAATCCATGCTATTGTGTGTTAACTATATTACAGCCATGTGCCACTGCTGTGGACATCAATACTGCAGAACTCCCCAGCACCTCCTGATTGATCATTCAAGGTAATCTTACTTTGATCCAGTATCGACATTTCTAACTCATTATTTGGTTTTCATTCTAGAAATCTACCTGACCACAATAAATAATAATAATTATAAATAAAATAAGAATTACATTTGCCCTTTGCAGAGTGCTCATAACACATAATATTGTATCTGTTCATTTCAGGTGACATGATGAAGCCCTCTGGATGGCTTATATCCATCGAGAGACATGGCGTGATGGGCCCACACCCTTTCTTATTACACGGAGTAGCTGCTTGCCTTGAGTATCCTGCTGCTGGATTGTCAACGCTGGAGTTAAAATTCACATTATAGCACAGGCTTCCAACTCAATGATTGTCTTGAGGTCTAAAATGCTGACAAACGAGGTACCTGAGGCTACCCTGGTGAGACCTTCCTGATTTCACGAACTCATTAAAGTTCGCTCTGCAGATCAGTCTGGGTTTCTACACATGTTATGCTGACAAATACCTGCCGGTCCAATCACAGCTACTTATTTAGATTTGGGACAGGCTATGTGATGATGATTTTTAAACGTCTATCAGGCAAACCTAACCTGAGGCACCTTGGCTAAAAATGGCTAAAAAAATTAGGGTGAGAGTAAGATCTAACAAGTTTGGATTATAAATCTATTAGGGTTTGATGTGCGGGGAAAAGCACAGCAAACAGCACACCTTGATAAATGCTGTCTGCAATACATACTGTAAGTCTATTTAAAACTGAAACTATCTTTGCTTATTAACAGGTGCTTCCTGGGCATCAATCCTGCAAGAGGCTCAAAGACCAAGAAGCAGACAACAATGAACCCGCATGTGAGGACCCTTTTGAGGAAACTTATTGACCAGGAGTGGGCATCATAGTTTTTTTTTGCAGCTGTAGTTGTCAGGCTCAGTTTTGAGTAGCCTTGTTCTTTTTGTAATTATTTCAGACAACTTTGCACTACAAGATTTTTACACAATGTTGTTTTGCGTGTGGACTCATTATAATGTTGAAGACTGAGGAGCGCCTGACCCCTTTACAACATTGTTTCATCGCTCTCTCCCTTGCTCTCTTATCTTACCATGAAGGCCTCATTCCCATCCTGTCCATTACTGTTATTGTGACAGCTAGTTGAATAGTTAATGTGAGACAGGTAGTTGAATTACAAGTTTTCTGTACAATTTTTCTGCATTTTAAGATGGCTTTTATGACTAGAAAGTTGAATTTCTTGAACTTTTGAAGTTCTTGGCATCTGCTGTACATTGTAGAAGATTTATTTGATAATAAATATGCCATTTGGCTAACATTGACTTTACCTCAGAGTTGTTTGTTGGGGGGAGGGGCTAATTGTACAATGATTGTAAATTCACTGTAAATGGACAATTTTAGTATGACTTCCACAGTGTACATTGTAAATTCACAGTAAATTATTGTCCACTTGTACATTACTTTCACAGTACACACTGTAAAAGTACAGGGCCTTGTTGTAATGGTGTACAGCAAAAGATTGTAATTCCCCAGTAATGTACTGTAATATCACAGTAATTGCTCTGTCATTGAAGCTGTGAAGTTACAGTATACAGTTGTGATTTTACAACAATGCATTGTAATGTCACAGATGTCAAATTACAGTAAATTGCTGTGAGTATATTTCACAGTATATTGCTGTAATCCTTACTGTGAAAGTAATGCAAAATGTATTCATTTATTTACTGTAAATTCACAGCGAAATTTTTTACAGTGTGTAGGATCCACCGTCACAAACTACAAGTGCTGTTTTGGGTATGTGCTTGTGTACCTAGCACTTAAGAGTACTTAACACTAGCTTACTATACAGCTTTACATCATGTACACACTCTTGGCATGGTAGCCAAATTTAATATATACATTCCTATCCCGGTTTTCCAGGTTGGAAGATATCCGGAATCAGCCCGGAATTCACCTGGAATCCAGAATCCTCCCACAAGGATTTCTGGAAAACCAGAGAAGGTAGAATTTATTAAAAGTTCCAAAACATTATCCAAAATAAAATAGTGCAAGAAATGTACGTAACAACTTCACAGCAGTCCGCTGCCAAAAAATACAGTATATATATTTTGATGAAAAAAAAGAAAGAATAGGTTATTTTCACGTGCTCAGACATCTGCCCTGACAATATGTGGAAGAATTTCCAGGATTGAAAGACCTCTCTACCATACTCCTTCACCTGTCAGTTTTTATTTCACTTTTAGACCAGAGGACATATGATTTGCCACTATAATGGCATTATTTCTCCACAGCGACTGTCAGCAGCGCCGCAACATGGTTTTGTCTCAGGCAGGACTGTAACAAGCCTCGCTGAACGGTTGTCCTAAAAACGAACCAGCGCAGCCATGGTAACAGCTGTATATGTTACTGAAGGTGATGTGTGTAGGATGATGTGCTCTCAGCTTCCTGCGACTGCACTGACCCCTCACTCTCTCGGAGTCTCATTAAAGCAATGCATGCTGGGTAGGCAGTATCACGGTCACGCATCACTCGTTCTCCTGCAACCTGATCTTTTGACTTTTGTCTTGATTGAGCAGATTTTTCGGGACTTTTTAAAAAACTGCAGATAAGTGGCAAACAAACTCACCCAGGACGCTCTCTTAGTTATCTCCTTTAGACAATCCGTCATGGACGTTCGTTCTAGACAGGAAGCATTAACCACAGTTAGTCACTCCACTTGGAAGAGAAATAAACACGGGGGCTTGAATCTGAAGTGTTTCACCTAAACCTCGTTACGTTAAGTAGAGAAGTGCAAGTGTCATCGTCTCCGTATTCATATCACATAGTGAACGGTTTACATAATGAAAACTCTTGTCTACTGCCACCTCTGTCGTTCTGCGCATTCTGCCGGCTTTGTAGCTTTTTTATCTGTTGATGGAAATCATAACAGTGCTTAGGACGTTTCTAAAAACATGTTCATCACCTCAGCAAAGAACAAAGAAAAACAAAGAACAGGACACTAGATCGTCACGGCCATTGTGCTTTCATGACGCGTGAAAACGAGATTAATAGCATCACCGCAATGGAAACATCGTTGCTGAATTTCACGCCCCCTCTCCTGTCTGTGTGTGTCTGTGTGTATGTGTTGGTGTGTGTCTGTGTGTATGTGTTGGTGTGTGTCTGTGTGTCTGTGTGAACGCTGTTTGCCAACAGATGTGACGGGATAATAAGGCCATTGTTCTCGATGTCAAATGAATGACAGCAAGAATTAGCAGAAAATAATGATCAGCAACTATCGGCCCAGCTCACCAAATCCTCCTCAGACGAGCTGTGTGATTCCCCCTGGAGCATCGTGTCAGCTCTTGTGTGGACGTTTTATTTTAAGCCATGTGTATGCTAGCCAGTGCCTATGTGTTTGGCAGGAGACATGAGGATTCGGAGCTGCCTGCCCCCCGCAGAGTGGCTATTCCTTTCATTAAAAGTAAAGCAGATCACCAGAGAGAGAGAGAGAGCGAGAGGATTTCAGTTCTAGGGAAGCGTTCCAAGACCAAGCCACCCACCCACACACTGCGAAGTGAGGGCTTGGTGCCCTTTCCCTGCCCCAGCATGGGTGCCTGTCCTGCGGGGACAGTTTCAACCCGTTCCCCAGGCACAGCAGCCCGAGCAGGCCTCGGGGGGATTGGCTTACTCAGTATGGCAGTGGAGCGTAGACAGGCTGTGCGTTACAGTGGACCACTGTTTCTACCAAGCTAAGCTTTCTCTTCGTATCGGCACCAGCATCAGGGTTCGCTGGTCACACAAATAAAGGGGCAATTAAGCCCGGATTGGACCAGGAAGATCAAAGGGTTTTCTCTCCACTGAAGTAGGAACCGCCGCTGAGCCCAAAACAGCTTGATAAGGACGAATCGGGCGATTAAATGGGAAGCTGACCACCACAACAGCACCAAAGTGTCATATATTGTCGAATTAAAACACGCTCTTAAATGTTGTCAAAGGCAGGATAAAAATGGCCTTTTATTCACAGAGTGTGTTTGCGAACTGCCAGTATTTTATTTGCTAATATGAGCTAACACTCACTGGCGGATAATACTGTGTTCTAATTGTTTTTTGTCTGAATTGTTTTAAGTCTCCAAGACGTTCAGTGACGTGATGCATGTACGAGTTTATACAGCACACAGAAGGATATCTGGAATATTTGCCAGGCTTTCAAAAAGTTTATCGGGGGGAAATGGTTGTAGAGAAGCACAGTGATTTAGGGTTCTGCTGCTCTGAAATGCCCCCGGATTGACTGGATCTCCATTTATTCCCGTCTGCCTTTCAGAAGAATGAAGACATTGGGAAAAAATGTGAGGAAAACAAAGACAGGGAAAAAACGCCCTTTCATCCTAATTCACTTTGTTTCCTTGAGTCTCTTCCTGGCAGTAATTCAATATGAATCTCCCAGCAGTCAAACACATTTCATAAATGAAATGGGCCTTTATGGATTAAAATGTAATTTGCTAACAGCTAATGAAAACCCTCACAATGCAAACAGAGGAGTGCGTATTGCATGGGGGGTTCTGGGTAACGGGTTAAACTGCTCATGGTTGAGCTTCAAGTCTTTATTGAAACAGGCGTCTGATGTTTACAGATGAGGAGTGTTCTTCTTCCCCTATCTGGGGAAAGGAGATAGTGTGGCTTATCTTATTAGCATGCACGTGTAACATGTTCTGCTTGGCCACATGTGGTTGTGTTTAAATGTTTGTGTTTGTGTGTGTTTATATATGTGCATGTATGTTATGTGTGTGCGTGTGCGTGTGTGTGTGTGTTTGCGTATATATGTGCATGTATGTTATGTGTGTGTGTGTGTGTTTGCGTATATATGTGCATGTATGTTATGTGTGTGTGTGTGTCCAGGTCCTGTTAGTGTGTCATATCTAGCTACTATTTCTAGTTCTGAGTCCTTCTGTCCTGCCCTGCGACAGAAACAGAAAACCTGACGAGTGAACAGGAAAGCGTGCCACACAAAGTACCACACAAAGTACCACACAAAGTGCCACACAAAGTACCACACAAAGTACCACACAAAGTACCACACAAAGTACCACACAATGCACCACACAAAGTGCCACACAAAGTACCACACAAAGTGCCACACAAAGTGCCACACAAAGTACCACACAAAGTGCCACACAAAGTGCCACACAAAGTGCCACACAAAGTGCCACACAAAGTACCACACAAAGTGCCACACAAAGTACCACACAAAGTGCCACACAAAGTACCACACAAAGTGCCACACAAAGTACCACACAAAGTGTGTAGATAGACAAATGTCTGTGAGTATGTGTGCATCTGTGTATATGAATAGATAGACAAACGTCTGCTTGTGTTTGAGTGTGTGTGTGTGTGTGTGAGTGGTAGCGCAGGGAGACTTGGATGAAATGAGAAGACTTGAGGCGTGCATCGTCTGTCCGGCGCGGGATGTGTTTCTCTCTCTGCCGTGTGGAATGATATCATCCCCATCTCCGTAACCTTTTGTTTCTGGAAAACTTTGACGAGGAGAGACCGTGGCACATCTCCCCATGCCTAAATATGTGCTACGGGATACCACACGACCTCGCATACAGACCATGGTTCTCACACCACCGGGAGGTGAGCGAAGAGCCCAGAAAGATACATATCTGATCATAATAAAATGAGTTAGACGTTTCCGGCGTAAACGAGGCACAGTGGGGGAGTTGTTAGAAGAGCTGATGGGAAATTGGTTTTCAGGACAAGTGAACCCCTTGGCAAACAGGACCGTTTTATTGATTCGAATTTGACCGTGTCTCTGGGCAGTTTACATAGATTAGCAGCCGAGCACATGTGAAACCAATCCGATGCTTGGTAGAACTTGGTCGGTCGTGAGTAATAACAGGTCTTGAGGGTTCTGTGGCCAATATTTGATAAACATCCCTGGGCTGAGGACTAAGCCTTGGTCATTTCAGGTAAAACGCTCGTTTGGCTGTGGCCGACCTGACGGAGGACGTTTTCCTGAAAGACGTAAGTGACGTTCCACTTAGGGAAAGAAACGTCATCTCCATCGGTCATGAAGTCCAAAGAGTTCGATCACTAAGAGTTTCGACCACATGACACTGGTGGTGCTATTGACCACATTACACTGGTGGTGCTATTGACCACATGCCGGTTGAAAATAGAAGCCCTTTCTAAGGCCCCGTGAGGGACAGCCAGGGTCTGGGGAGTCAGGGAGTACGGGGATCTGGGCCCCTCCTCCAGGAGAATCAGGGGACCATCTGTCATCCTGACAGGCTGGTGGCGTCAAGTGCCAAAGAGTGTGACATTCCTCAGTGAGCGAGGGGCCACCAGCGCCAGAGAGTTCCCTGCACCACGGGCTCCAGGAGCCACATCTGGAGGGCAACCTGACCTCTCCCCAAGCAGGAGGGGCCTTTTGGGGGATGACAGAGGAGTGGGGTTGGGTGGTGATGGTTCCTTACACTTTACCCCTCCCCCCCATACAAGCCTTCTGGCAGTTATGTGATGTTAAGACTGTAACACACCAGAAAGTGCAGTTCAGTTGACTGGCTCCCTGCTGGGTATGTTCACAACTATTTGTGTCATTCCTTGTGAATGTTTGTCTGTCCATGTGTGTGAGTGTATGTGTGTGTGTGTGTGTGTGTGTGTGTATGTAAGGCGTGGCATGTGTGTGTGTGTGTGTGTGTGTGTGTGTGTGTGTGTGTGTGTGTGTGTGTGTGTGTGTGTGTGTGTGTGTGTGTGTGTGTGTGTGTGTGTGTGTGTGTGTGTATGGGCGTGGCATGTGTGTGTGTGTGTATGTGTGTGTGTGTGTGAGGCATTAGCGGTTGATTGTTGCTTCTATCCCTGCAGTGGGAGATGCTTTTGATTCCTGATTGGTTGGTTGGTTAGTGGGAAAGGGGTTATTACAGGTTCTGGAACAGCCTCATCTTGACCCATAAATACTGAGCATATCTTCCTCATTCGTCCTTGTCAAGGGACGAGTCCTATCATGCATGCATGCTTATTTGTATTTCCTCCCCTAATGGAAACTCCACATGTGCCACAACAAGACAGGCGTTTCACTATTCCGCCTCGGCTCATCTCGGTCTTGAGGGTCGTGTTGCCGTCAGAGGAGCACACACACACGCACACACACACGCACACGAGACCGCAGAGGAGAAATGACAAATGTTTCTTCGTTCTGCTCTCTCGCTCTGGAGATCGCACAACACGCCTGACTTTTAAGCAAGGATTTGCAAGTCTTTACGAGTCAACGGTGACGTTTCAAAGAGATTCTGTTTTCTCTCCGTTCACAATTCAGCGAAACATTAGTCCACCCGTGTTCTAGGTAATCGTCGAACAGGGCCGAGGCCCCGTTTTCAGAGGTCCATCTCTGACACACGGAGGTGATCTAAAAACCCCATGCGATTTGCATTGTCTGAATTCGTATTGACACTTTAATAGGGCGACATTCCAAAGAAAAGGAACAATATGCTCGTCTGTGTATTTCAGCTAAGGCCGTTGCACGGAAATCACTTTGCTCTCCGAGTCCCAGTTTGCTGAGTTTTCCTAACCGTTTTTACACAAATCGCCAGTCAGACGGAGAGAAAAGCCACTCCTGCACTCCTCATCACACAATGACAGACGTGCGTTATCCTCTGGCACAATGTTATCCGCCGGACCAAACGTCGCTTTGGCACAAAATTGCCTTTTGCTTCCGCGTTCGTCCTCCGCTTCCAGTCTCCCTCGTATTGTCGGCTTCGGGGACGGGGGCAACGGAACGCCTGCGGAGTCCGATAATGGGGACGAATCTTTAATATATTTGTCTCCCCGAGTACGACGGGGCGGGATCGTTGTTAACATTATAACGTATTGATCCGTTCCAATCCCTCCACACTCGGGGCAGTGCGGGCCTTTACCAGTACTTATCGCATTCCGCCCAACCCCCTGTCCCTGACGGACTCCGTTTCCTAGCGTCCGCTCCCTTTCCATGTGACAGAATTCCATGCACTCCTTTAAATTCCAATCAGAGATCGAACAATTCCTCCGGGAGTTGGCGGGGGCGAGGCGATATCGCTGAACTCGCCGTGGCCCGAAAGCCGAAGAGTCAATCGGGCAAAACCAATCGACGCATAAGCCGAGAGCCTCGCTGAGGAAGACTGATGGGGACGACATGAATATGATGCTGTCCAGGGAGGCAACAGATATCTTTCAACTGTAATGGATGGGCGGCCAGGTTCTGACAACCCGGGAAGGCTGAAAGACAATCTGGCTCGTAGAGGCTGTCCAGATTCATTTCCGAAGCGATCCTGGTTTTGATTGGCTTGCGGTTGACCTTGGTGTGTGGGTGTCACTGAACCACGATGTGTGCGTTTGTCTCCAGGTCGTGTCTTTGAGACGGAGCGTGACTGCATTTCATCTGACACGGGTCAACCTGTCTGCACGGACACACTCACATGCGCACAATACACACACCGCCCCTTCAGATAGCAACACACCACTGGCCAATGCATCTATCTGATGAGCGTAGCCAATCTCCATTGCCATGCCTGTCTGGGTCTATTTGATGTCTTGCTGAGGACTGATGAAAAACAAATCTTTCGGTCACTGAAGATAGCCTCATGTCCAGTCTACTGAAGATAGCCCCATGTCCAGTCTACTGAAGATAGCCCCACCTCTAGTCCACTGAAGATAGCCCCACTTCTAGTCCACTAAAGATAGCCTCATGGCCAGTGTACTGAAGATAGCATCATGTCCAGTCTACTGAAGATTGCCTCATGTCCAGTCTACTGAAGATAGCCTCATGTCCAGTCTATTGAAGATTGCCTCATGTCCAGTCTATTAAAGATTGCATCATGTCCAGTCTACTGAAGATAGCCTCATGTCCAGTCTATTGAAGATTGCCTCATGTCCAGTCTATTGAAGATTGCCTCATGTCCAGTCTACTGAAGATAGCCCCACGTCCAGTCTACTGAAGATAGCCCCACCTCTAGTCCACTGATGATAGCCTCATGGCCAGTGTACTGAAGATTGCATCATGTCCAGTCTACTGAAGATAGCCTCATGTCCAGTCTATTGAAGATTGCCTCATGTCCAGTCTATTGAAGATTGCCTCATGTCCAGTCTACTGAAGATAGCCCCACGTCCAGTCTACTGAAGATAGCCCCACCTCTAGTCCACTGATGATAGCCTCATGTAATCTAAATAATATATGTGTCGCTCACTTGCAAACTCATGACTGGTGTGATGGTGTTGACACTTAACATAAAAACAATCAATTTCCAAATCAGGGGAGAGTAACAGTTTTTTTTTCAGTTAACAGTTTATTTTCAGACACGTCGTGCTATAGCTTAGAGGCGTTTCCTCTACCATGCTCCTTTTATACATGGTCCGTTCATACAGTTTGTATACATTTTTGCCATGCCCTGTGAACATCAAAAGGAGCGTTGACCAAGCATTTTGATCGCCAGGAATTCAAGAAGCCAGCTGGAAAGCTTCTCAAGCCAAACCTGTCCACTCTCTTGAACTAGCAGTCAACACAATCAGAGCATGTTCAATCAGTGCCTCGGTGCATTGTCAGTGCTAAGGTTCAACTGTTTTGATCATCATTCATTTTTCGGGCTAACTGTCTACGCTCAGCTTCCCCCTAAAAGCGTGTTAACAAATAGTGAATTTTCCTGGCGCAGACACAACCCTCGTATTGTATGTGTGCTGTAGCGTCCTGTCCTGTGTGTGTGTGTGTGTTCGTGCGTATGCGGTGTGTGTTACTGAAGCTCTGCGAGACGTGGCAGGGGTCCGGCGAGAAGAGCACACACAACCGCTCCCTCGGCCCCCATCCCAATTTGGAGATAATTGAAGGCAATTAAAAACGAAACATGTCCTCGCCACGAACCACTGCTCTCCCAGGACACCATGTTCTGGTGTGTGTCTTCCACGGGTCTCCCGATCGTGCCGCTCACAGCTGCTACGGGGAGCCTCCGAACCGACGAGGAGTGAATGGGAGCACGGAGGAGCTCTGTCGTCCTGGTGCGGATGGGACCTTCTGTTTCGGCGTGGAGGGTGGAGATACACCAGCAGGCCAGCTAGCATGGGAGCCCACCACGTCTTCTCCCGGCTGAAGAACGAGACGTGTCCTTCACGAGTCCCCAAAAATGTTTTAATTAAAGCGCAAGTGAGAGCATGGAAATGTAATTGACGCCATGGGTTAAATCCAACACATATGCACTGACTGAACGTTTGACAGACGCACTGATGAACCTGGGAAAACTCCTCCCGACGCGCTCCAGGGTGGATGACTGTCTGGTGGTGAGTTAACCACGTGGTGAGATTAGGAAAAGTCTAGCGCATCCGGATCTGCCACATCTACAGCAGAACTGAAACCACCCAAAAATAGCCATGTTTTGCAGCTTTATCCTGCCTGACTGTTTGGAACCAAATGCATTTATGCGTTTGTGGTTTTTCTTTCAGTGATACATATAAATCCAGAGCCGGCAGGAAACGTGTCTGGTGTGAAATAGTGAGATTTGTCAAATGTACTTGTGTCTTTTCATCCACACAGCTGTGTGATCCGGGTTCTGAGTGGAACAGCGCGGCTTCCTGTAGAACACATCTAACACGCCTGCCAACATATCGCTACACCCTGTTACTACTGTTGGCACCAAAGCATGATGCCAACAACATAAAGCCGGCACATTGCCTAAATAGCTATATGGATTTACCTTCCTTAACGACCGCTATCTTCCCTAAACCTGACCTCGGCTCTAACCCCCGACCGCCAACATCTTTCAAACCAAGTTGTTGCCCGAACTGAATGCGAAATGTGCTCTTTTACTCTGTAAATGTTGATTATTAAGTTGTGTGGCGCACGGGTTGAAAGTTATAGATACATTAAAAGAGAGAGAGAGAAGTATCAAGGATGTGAACCAATCAC
>CM055751.1:11457042-11629542 GCA_029465975.1 Dallia pectoralis
ACGGATTCACCTGATCAAATCAGATGTTATCACAGACTTTGTGTGCAATACACACACACACACACACAAGCTGCACACTAGTATCACGATCCCTTCGTCACATTCTTCACTTGACATGGTGTATTGCCCGGCCAGTCTTGATAGATGGACACCTCACCTGAGCAGCTGTCAGAGAAAGGGAGGAAGGTCTCTATGTTTTTCCCAGAGAACCATCTCCTGTCTCATCGGCTCCAGGATCTGCGGATCTCCTTCTCCACTCTCCCGTGATCAGTGGTGTATATTTAGGCCCTACCTGTGTACGCGTGTGGGTGTGTTTTCGCCTCATTCATTCGACAGAACTGAACTCCTTTTCTCGTTCGCCTTTCCCTCTCAGGGAAACGGAGGGGAGGGGGGGAGTGACACCTTGTCGACACAGAGAGTCTGTTCCTGCTCCTCTGATGGCGCACATCTGCCAGGAGGTTGTTAGATCTGTTCTCCGTGGCGCCGCGGCTCGGAAATCTCTTGGTTTTACCCCCCTCTTCCCTCCTGTGAAAGCTCACAGTGTTTCTCTCCGCGGGGCCTCCGTGCTGCTCCTCCTCAGGGGACAGCGTTTGTTGAACTTCACATCTCTGAGTCTCTGTTACGGAGCGGAGTGGGCTGCCACGGAGTTACAGGGAGATGGAGAGTGGGGTAGTGCCGCAGCGGACCCGATTAAACCCATCCGGGGGGCAGTGTGAATGTGACTCCAATGGTTGGAACTTGGCCATGTTGGATGAATCTTAAATAGATGTACTGGACATAAGTGTGTATATATATATATATCAATATATATGCACTTCCCAGTCGTATCCCAGTCGTTTACATGTAATACATAAATGAAGTAGTTTGTCAATGGGAAAGCAATTCGTTTACAGGGAAACTATGTCAGGGCCGTCAACATTTCAGCATATATCCGCGAAATGAGGCAACTTAATGACTTGAAGCAACTTAATGTTACGCTTCCAGCCTATTTTTCTCAGCTCGACTGTGTTTTCTTTGGGTTCAAAAACTTTCGATGACAATAGACAAGACAATACAGCTGAACTGCCAGGTTTTTCATTAGCTCTTTTTTGTCCGTCTTCAGATTTCTTTAGTATCTTGAGAAAGTTCTTTGTTTTTATACCATTTGAGCCAGCGACAAAACCCACACTTGCCGATGCGCCAGATACTGAACTAGTCTAAAGAAAGACTTAAGCCTTCTTGAATCAGCAATCAACAGATGTAGCCGTGCTAACATCATAGTGAAAGAGCTTTCTGATGATCAATCAGCCTTTTAAAATGTTGAACTTGGATTAGAACATATGAACGCAGGACTGATGGTTGCTGATAACGGGGGTCTGTGTCTGACCGTGTCGAGCTTCGTTTCAGCTAAAACAGTCATGTACGTGGTTTACAATGTCTACAGTGTATTTCCGACCAATTTAATGTTATTTTAGTGGACAAAAATGTGCTTATCTTACAAAAACAAGGACATTCCTATGTGACCCCAAACGTTTGAGCGTTTATGTACGTGTGTGTGTACGTATGTGTATGTGTGTGTGTGTGTGTGTGTGTGTGTGTGTGTGTGTGTGTGTGTGTGTGAGAGGCCTAAGGAAATGAAAATACTAGGCTGTGTTTCACTATTTTCTTTTCAATTTGATTCAATAAATGTCAGAATGGTACCTTCAGCACAGTGTATCTTTGAACATTTCCCTGGGAACAGTTCTACATTGGCAGCCTTTGTATATTGTTTCAAGTACTGGTGTGTGTATGTGTGCGCGTGTGTGAGTGAGTCGGTGTGGGTGCGTGTGTGTGTATGTGTCCGTGTGTGTGTGTCCGTCCGTCCGTGTGTGTGTGTGTGTGTGTCTGTGTGTCTGTGTGTCTATGTGTCTGTGTGTCTGTGTGTGTTCGAGTGCGGTTGTGTATATGTTTGTGTGTACGTGTATGTGTTGGTGTGTGTGTGTTTGTGTGTGTGTGCGTGCATGGTTGGGCTAGGTATTAATTAAATAAAACGAATCCTTAACTGTTACCATAGTAACCTGTCCTACACATCAATCAGTAACAATATCTTTGGATTACCTGAACACGTCATCAGATGTCTTTCCCATCAACAGAAATTGGAAGAGAACAAAGAAGTTACCAAACAATTACAGTTTGGACAACATTTACCACAGGATCAATGTCAGAGTTTACAATACAGACAATAAATTGATGTTGTCTTTTATTTTAATAGTCCAATTGATTGATTTCACATTTAATACAGGGGGTAGGATGAGGGGAGTGTGTATGAGGGTGTGAGGTGTGTGTGTGTGTGTGTGCGTATGTGTGAATGTGTGTATGTGTGAGAGGGTGTGTGTGAGGGTGTGAGGTGTGTGTGTGTTAGTATGTGTGTGTGCGTGTGTGTGTGTGTGTATGTGTGTATGCGTGTGGTCCAGCTGTGAAAACCATCCAACTGTCATACATCTTAAACCAATAAATGACGTGCGTTTCCATGTCCATCTGTATCGCCCAAGCAGAAGCTCAAACAGCAAACAGCGTGACACAGGATGTCCAGGTGGCTCTACTTCCTGTTTGTGTGTCTCTCTGTTTTTTACGCCCTCCCTCTGGGCTGGTTAAGCTCCTCTGACCTCTATGGGCGCGAGTGTTTAAGGCGTGTGAACTGGCCCGGGCGAAAGGCTTCCATTGACCTCTGACCCGTTAGGCTCCCGTGTCAGTCGGGGTCACAGCTAAGCCCGTCATGAGATGCGTTCGGGGGTATAAGGGAGGATCACAGGGGTCAAGAGGTCAAGTCCATTTCCAAAGAGGTCTCACCCGGGTGACCCGAATGTCTTGCAGGTGCATGGGGAAAATAATCCAGGTTGTTTTGCAGACAACACATCTGCTGTAATGGCGGTGATTCATGTTGCTATGATAACCAAGCTCTCTATGACCACATGAATCGGGTGGACGAAAACACGATCGCGGGATACTGAAACGCCATCAATTTCCAAAGATTACGTACGTTCTCGAACCCCATCGAAGCAGGATGTTTGGAAAGGTCCCCTTTAACCAATGACATGAGCTGTGTTTCAGAGGACAAAACAGCAATGCATCATGGGTATATTAAGACTGAACGAACTACAAATAATAACGAGTTGTTGTTTAAAATGATTTGTAGACCGGTCAGTTCGCAGTTGGCTCCAGTCGTTTTAATACTGCACACAAGGGCCTGGTCTTCTTCAATTTCCCTGTTAATGAATTTATTTTTCCAAGCAAGCACCCAACTTCTTTCACTCGCTCTGTCATCCTTTTTCTCAGACACACACACACACACACACACACACACACACAAACACGCACAAACACACACAGGCACGCTGAAGGAATTAATCCTAATTCATTGCATTTGTATTTTTCTATATCAGGTGACAGGAGCAGAGTATCGTCTCTAAGGGCGTGAATGTGCCGGTCCAACTGAATTAAACATGGCCCACGGAAACCCGGGTCGCTGTTCCCTCTGACATCAAAGACCGACTCCAGCGGTCTCCCAGCGTTCTCCCAGCATTCTCCCAGCGTTCTCCCAGCGTTTTCCCAGCGTTCTCCCAGCATTCTCCCAGCGTTCTCCCAGCGTTCTCCCAGCGTTCTCCCAGGGTTGCACTTCGCAGAGAGTTCCCCTCACAACACTACCAACAATCTCTCCGTTTCATTCCTTCGCACGATCTCCGCGCCTCATTCTCCATTTCTCATCCACGTTTTCTCACGATCCGGTTGCTAGAGAGCTTGATTTCCTTGCGTTGCCTAGCAATAACGACACGTCGCGTAAATCAACCACGACTCTGAACAACGAGTGACGTGAGGAAGACTCGGAGGAATGAGAGTGAAGAGCATATTTTCAACCTTATCTTACTTCCGTTCTACCTTTCGTAATAAGCTCACACAAAGTTTTCCTTGGAAGTAGAATTTGGAAAAGTTTTTTAATTGCTGCAGTTGTCATAAGGTTGTTTTTGGAGGCCTTACAAGCGTTCGTTTTATCACTTGAAGGTTTGGAGTGTGGACAAGTTAAACGAGTCCAACCTGATTCAACTATCTTCTCTTTTAAACCTGCCAACTGTGGGACGACCAGAAACACATTTAAAGGACACCGTCTTTTTTGTTCTCCCATCCAGACTAATCCAGAACACAAACTCAACATAGAACTTACGTTTTCCTTTAATATGTATTTCTTTTTTGGACCTCTATTTAATCAGGCCTAGCCTCGTTGAGATTAAAAGTGTATTTTACAAGAGGGAGATGGCTAAAAATAGCTGCACACGGAAGATACAATCACAATGGAAAAACCACAGATAACTGAATATTGCATTATAACATCAACTGCACTCTGTGTTTCTCTCTCCCCATCTCTCTCTCTCTCTCTCTCCCTCTCTCTCTCTCTATCTCCTTAGCCGTCTAACCCTCATCTTTCCAGCAGGGGGTTTGTGTCACAGAGGTTGCGTCACAGGCCTGTCACATGAATGTCCTGTCTGGAAGATTTACAAGCTTGATGATATGGGTGCGGCATCCGTGTATCAGCCAGATCTTCTCAACACGTGTTTTACTGCGCTGGGTTCACTGTAGTTCCCAAACCACGCCAACTTCCTGACGTGTGACTACTTCTAATCAACACTCATGAGATTAGAGATAAACAACTTCCAGAGAACCAGGAACATCGTTCACACTAATTCACTGGAGTTGATATTTCTGACCGGGCGCAGCGTTAACAGAATAAACAAGGAATATGAGATGCATTGACACCAATAAAGTGACTGTATTTAAAACCGCCTAAATATAATTTGATTTATTCTGACATCATTAGATAAAACGGTTGTGAAGAATTGGGTAAAATTTAAAGTGTTGATGAGGTCGGCTAGAACTAGATGATAATTCTAGGAATTTTGTGTAACAAGGCAAGGTGTTACTGTTGTCGTGTTACTTAAATCAGATAACACAACTCTAGAAACACAATGTTCCCCTGTTGTCATGTCATACTAAATCAGATAGCACAACTCTAGAACCACAACGTTTCCCTGTTGTCGTGTAATATAAATCAGATAACACAACTCTAGAACCACAATGCTTCCCTATTCAACCAAAGGCAGGGCATTTCCGTCTTCCATATAGAAGTTATTGTTTCATCTTGTGTTGTATTCTGAACATCACTCACTGTTTTGTTTTCTCAATATTGCTGTTGGTCCTTGTCTTTTTCATGGTATCCGTTCTTCTTCAAGCAAAGAAAGACATTTTTATGTAAGTGTGAGGGAAGACAATGAGTGCTTTTCTTCACAGGTCACAAAACACTCAGTCTGCGTCCATGATTGTCCGTCTACCCCAGTGACCCCCCCCCAGACCCCCCTTCCTCCCAAACCCCTCACCCCCCCAAACCCCTGGCTGACTAAGCCCTCCCACCACCCTCCACCCCCCATGCTAATCTGTCAAGCCATTGATGTCAATCGCACAGCGTGTCTCCTGACAGAATAGCCAGACCTGACATCCTACTCTTGATTTCATCACTTCCTGTATTCAACGCCTGGCTAATTAGTGTTCCGCCGGACAAAGAACTTCTGTGAATTAGAACCGCATTGTCAACATAAAGGTAATAGCTAAACTGTGAAAGGTGTTCACGAGACTATGGAGCTGTGGTTAAATGTAATACATTACCGCATCTTAATTAGCATACTCGTTCATGGATATGAATAAATTATGTGTTTTTTGTTTTGTTTATGGAACTAGGACACGTTAACTTGTTATTTATTAATTCTACGAGTGTCTTTCTGATTCATTTTGAGCGTCACGTAATGACAGAAGGCTTACCGCATAAAGGTCTTTCGGTAATTGCTTAACATCATAATGCCTGCGATATCAAAGGAAGACAAAACATTTTTTAATTCAATGCTCAGAAAAATAACCAAATTACAATGATTGAAGAGGTACAGAATGAAATTACCGGAATGCTGCCTTCACATTCGTCCTCCTAACGCAACGCAGCCTTCCAGAAAAAAACCCAGAATGAATTCAATACAAATGGGCGGATGATTAACTAATCCTGTCTTTATTATGTGGTCGAGACCAATGTTTCACTCTTAATTAACATTTGACAAAAACCTCACATCCGAGGATGCCAGGGAGATGTCCCGCTGACTTTAAAAGCTGAGAGAATGTCCACACGTGGACACTAACGATTGGACGGCCTGTGCCGGGGTGGTTTACTGTGTCGGCCAAAAGTTACAGACGCACTGCGGGTTTACTGGGTCTCCGTCGTCTGGCGCTTTTAGGTGCCGGAGGGGAGCGTAAAACAGAGTTGCCCACACACACACACAGGAAGTAAGGCCAACTGGTTACTGCTACGTCCTGTGTGACCCTGTTCAAGGTGTGGCCACGGCTGTTGACACTTCATGTCCGATTGATCACCATGGGAACCACTTGGGCTTCTCCAAACAACAAACCGTGTGCAGCTTCCATTAGATATAAAAATAGACCAATTTCACGAAGGCTAATCTCAATGCACATCAAACGCACTCTCACAAATCCGAGCTGACTTTTACAAAAAGCAATTGTGAAGTGTATCAATTTTGTATCGAATAAATAAATGCATTTTCACCCTGCTCCCGTTGACTGAGAAGCCTTTTTCTGCGTTGGAAAAAAAACTACTGTATGTAAATTCTGTCTAAGGTTCAGCCACTCTGCCTGCAAAACAGTTTTGCATTTCAATGACAAATCCCTGGTGCGGAGTTCCACTCAGATATTTAAATCAACAGTGGACGTTTCTTAGTCCTGAGTAAGGAGTGTGTTTTGCATTCGTTGCTATCTCTTCCTCCGTCCATCTCCTTCTCTGCCTGATTGACACTAGGTGCCTGGGGTCTATTTTGTGCGGCGGATGTGCATTTCAGCGGTGGCCACGCGATGCAGGTGGTTGGCTGTTTATTTTCACCACGTCTGTAAAAGGATCCCCCCAGCAGTGAAAAGGTCGCCTACGAGCCCTGCTTGGAGTCCAACTGGCCCACATTAGAGCGGGACAAATTCGTTTGACAAAGGAAAGTGTGTGAGAGGGTGCCGTATCCAGAGGACTGGTTAAAGACGTGCCGGTGGGTTAATTTGAACCCACGGGTGGTTGGAATGGTCTGGAAAAAGGCATGAAAATGGACTGATTTGATTAGTTGGGAACATTTTGTTTTGTATAATAATAAAACATATAATAATCGTTAATAAACAGTTAGTTCCAGAACCTACTGGTATTCAGCCTGACACACCAGCTAGTTCCCTTAGAAAAGACAGTTTGTTGAGCCAAGATATTTTCTGTTTGACTCCAGCGCACGGCTTTTAATATCATCTGAGTTTTGCCAATTAGTTAGTATTAAAAAAAAAATTGTCACATTTACAATGTCATGTGTGATTCCACCACAACATGGAATTTGTATTCACCTTTTCTGCTTTTCAGAAATAATTTGAATGACGAGAGGGAAAGATGGAGAGAGATGGAGAGAGATGGCGAGAGAGATGGAGAGAGATGGAAAGAGATGGAGAGAGACAGGGAGAGAGTGACGGGGAGAGACAGGGAGAGAGATGGGGAGAGATGGGGAGAGAGATGGGGAGAGATGGGGAGAGAGATGGGGAGAGATGGGGAGAGATGGAGAGAGAGACGAGTTGGGTTGGGGGGGAATTAAATGGCATCTGGTAAAGAGCTGATGTCTGCCACCACTGGGTTTGGCCTGGTCCTCCAGCCTCCGTTCAGATGGGACCACATTCCTATTTGTCTGTAGACCTGAGGAACGTGTATTGCTTCAAACCTAAAACCCAGGTGGTCCATTTAGTCAGAACGTTAACACAATTCAATGAGAAAACCTATTTAAAAGAAGGGTTATTCTTCATGTAAGTTTGGATATTCAGCGGAGCATGACCAAGCTGGACACTGGCCCGACGCAACCATATTTATTACTCACTGTCTACATATGTCAATCGCCAGCTAGTGATACACCACATATTGTGTCTGCAGTTACAGTTAAAGGAACCCGGTAACGTGACGGCTTCTCCATCATTGTTATTCCCCATTGTGCAGTTCTGGTAGAACCGAAAACAACCCGCACTTTCCACTCTCGTTAAACACTGCTGTACTTTTGTCTAGACCATCTTGTGGATAGCTTCGGGTTTTTTAACTCAAGCACATTGAGTTTATTTTCTAATGAAAATTATTTGAACAGAAAACACCACAGAGTGGTTAAATCGTTGGTTGGGGATAATGTTCTCTACGGTTCTCTGCGTTAAGTTCTGCTCATCTGGGGGTAACTCACTGCCATCGCGTGACGGTATATACGATACTGCTAATAACAATATTAACACTTATATCTCATTAATATTAATCTCCATTGGCAATGAGATACCTATCTCTCTCAGTGCACTGTCTCTGACTAGTACTATGGGACTTTGAGTTGGCAATCTCTCTCTCAGTGCACTGTCTCTGACTGGCACTATGGGACTTTGAGTTGGCAATCTCTCTCTCAGTGCACTGTCTCTGAATGGTACTTTGGGACTTTGAGTTGGCTATCTCTCTCTTAGTGCACTGTCTCTGACTGGTACTATGGGACTTTGAGTTGGCTATCTCTCTCAGTACACTGTCTCTGACTGGTACTATGGGACTTTGAGTTGGCTATCTCTCTCAGTGCACTGTCTCTGACCGGTACTATGGGACTTTGAGTTGGCTATCTCTCTCTAAGTGCACTGTCTCTGACTGGTACTATGGGACTTTGAGTTGGCTATCTCTCTCAGTACACTGTCTCTGACTGGTACTATGGGACTTTGAGTTGGCTATCTCTCTCAGTACACTGTCTCTGACTGGTACTATGGGACTTTGAGTTGGCTATCTCTCTCAGTACACTGTCTCTGACCGGTACTATGGGACTTTGAGTTGGCTATCTCTCTTAGTGCACTGTCTCTGACTATGGTAAGTTGGCAGGTTCATATATATTTCTCTATACAGACGAAGAATATCGCTATCCAACCAACTGTTAGACAGTAGGTTTTCAACAAGGTGCTCTACTTGGGAAAAATACAGCGCTGAAATGGAACAACAAACCTCTCAGTTGGCCTCCAGATCTCTCGCCTTCGGGTGACTAATACTTTCCTTGTGATGGTTGTTGCGGCCAACGAATTGCAAACGTGGGCATTTTTTACAATCTACTCAGGATTCATTTATAATTCGGACTGCCTTTTGAGGGACTTGAGGTACTGTAAAACAGAATCATAACTGGATAGTTCCGCGTTTTGGCCCCTGACTTTCTGACTCCGCCCACTGAGTACATGACCATGGCAACGGTGGAATGCCAGATGTTTCACTTGGGTACAACCAGCTGATTGGTTAAGAGTGTCTAAAACGTTTGAGTGGCACTTTATATTACAATATGGAGCCCTAATGCCTAAAACGAACTCGTAAAGTCGAACCTTAAAATGACCTCGTTATGCTTAACCCTAATTATAGAGTACATTTTGCCCCAAACAATCACACCCTAAAGAAATGCCTTTTTCTAAGTTGGCACCAGAAACAATGACCCCACTTTTCACCTTTTTCCGATTCAACCACAGTTCGGAAATCTGTTCCTATCCTGCAGTTAAGATAGGAAAACACAAATCCCGGCATTATTCCCTAACCTGTTCTGTACCGATCACTCTTTTTATCCGTCTTTTCCTTCCAGGGGGGGAACATCCATCAGAAGTCAATTAAACATCACAAATCAATCTGTTTTGGCCCCAAAAGGTCATTTGAATTGTCAATGAGGCAGAGAACAAATGTGTCTCATTCCGGCCGCCAGAGATATTTCATAAATAATTCGGAGCCAACTGCGTTGCTGCCTTCTCCTAACACAGATGCTCAACAGGTGATCTAAATCTAATCACTCTGTTTACAAGATGTTTCCAGCAAAACACCGAATAGAAACTTCGTGGTGAAATCCAATTTCAGAAAATGTCTTCAAAAGCGTTTTTGTTTTAACCCGATTTGCTCTAATGGGAAATGTGTCAAACCCGAAAATATGTTTTCCATTCATTCAAATCCTGTTTATTATAAATAATCCTGTTTATATGTAATCCTGTTTATATTTCCTGTCGCCGTCCGATCACTCTCATGCTCCATGAAATCAGTGAAGTGGCGTCAGACAGAGTCTCTTATCCAGGCAAACAAGTAATTCAACAAAAGGTTGCTTACATGGAAATACAACGTCATAACTTAAGATGAGCGGTGTGGCAGGTCTTGTATTTGTTTCAAATATCAGTTTCACGTGTGAAACCAGGTGTTATTTTTGTGTCTATCCCAACTCTACCTGAGACACCCGCGGAGAGTCAAATGACAGCCAGGGATGTAATAGTATTGACAAAACAATAGAGCGATTAGTGTCAAGGCTTCGTGCTCGAGTGTACCGGCTGTTTGCTCATTCACTCGTCTATCCATACCTATCTGACACGAATGGACCTTGAAACAATATTTATTTCTGAAGGTATTGTAATCAAATTACTATCTTCGAGGCTAATAAAAGAAACCTTGTATATATCCTCTTTTATTGGTCTTGTGACAATATTGTGATCCAGATTAAGTGCGGTTTGACATCCACTTTATTACTCGGCCATTAGCTTGTGACAATAAAGAAGGATCTCAATTACATTCTTGTCACTCTTCTGGCCTGGCCTCTCTCGTTCTCCGAAGCCCATTGGAGGAGAAGGTTAGACGTGCCTCCGATTGGTTCAAAGGAAGACAGGGGAGTGAGGGAAGAGGACTCGAGGAGAATGCAACTGAGATATTCCCCGAGACGTCGTTTAAAAGCTACGGTGAGGATGGGATTACGTTGATCAGCTCACACACCCCTGCGTACCCCTCCTTCCTCACCGCGTCCTCACACATCCTCCGTTCAGCCCCGTCCCCTTGTAGCCCCACGCCAATTACTTCATCACAACCGGGCCTCAGCGAGCGTGCGCTGCAAATTCAATCAGGACAATGAGGGCTGGAGTCGGGCGGGGGGCGAGGGGGCGGTCGGTATATGAAAATTAAATTTGTATTTTTTTCTATCTCGTTCAGTGGATGGTACCCCTCTGCCCCCCTCCCAGGGAGCAAGTGTCTTTCAATTTGCCAGATTAGCGCCCCCAGCCACCTGTCATGCAACCCCCCCACCCCCACGACCACTCCCTCTTTCCCCGATCGTATTAGGATAATTAACTCTTTCATCTTCCAATTTCGCCACATCTCACTTCTCTGCTCTCCACGTCCCGCCATCAGCCCTCCGGAACATCGCGCTGGGCCCGTAAACGTCACGGAGACGGAGATTTATCCCCTGTATTTATCGTGTCAGGTGGACATCTGAGGATCTCGTTCTCTCAGAACGACGAAAAAATAGATTGGCCGAAGTGATGTATTTTTGTACCCGTGGCGATTGGGTCGTAGGTCGTGCTCCGGCGGTACACGTGGACGACGAGGAACTGCCAAGCGGTTTAAAAAGCGTAATTCCAATAAGACAGCCGTCACAATAAAACAGCAGAACAAATAAGGCCCGGCGGACGTGTTTCATGTGAGGCGCCGGGAGAACTGTAATTTAGTAAATAAGGCGTTCTGTCAAAAGCCCGCTCCAGAAGCAGCGGGTGCGATATATGCGTCAGGCAGCACTCCTAATGGCATATAGAGTCAAAGGGTGAGAAAAACATCAACCGATCCACCGCTCGGCTGGAGAGGAAGGGACGTTCTCTCAACGGATGGTCTTACCTCAGTTACCCGTCTCCTACGGCGGCGCTCGTTAGGCAGTTGGACAGCTCTTGGCACCCACTGGTTACACAGAGGCCCGTTAAAAAACGAATCAATCCATCATTCCCCCCAGCCGAATATTGCCAGGTGAAACAGAAAATAAGCAGAAGTAGAACCCCTTTAATCTTCGACGTTCGAATTTGAAACACAGCAAGAAGTGATGGCGAAGTTGATGCAGTTCCAGGAGAACGGTTGCCAGGGTAACGGATGTGCTCTTACCTAATTTTTTTTACGTGGGGATGGGCCGCGCGATGTGACTTCTGACCTCCTAACCAAAGTTCAAAGGTTATATGGCGGCGCCGTCAACCGATCACCTTTCATTCAGCAGCTAAGGACGGTGGCGTGAGTGGGATCGGAATGTTCAGTAGAATGACTGTTTCTTGGGTTGTTCTGATCGTCCATCTGCAGTGCCTGGTGTCCTGGGATTCAGAACCAAACAAAACCCAAATGGTTCAAACAGTAAATGAACAACTGTCAACACGTGAGTCATTAACCAAAGTTAAACGGTCAGGTGTTAGAAACGTCACCTAGTTCACAAGAATGCGGTTAAACGATGTGTCCAAATGTTCTTCGGGACGTTAGCCGGACTGTCGTGGGCCCTGGAACGATGAGCTCACCCTGAGGGACAGAGAGAGTCCGTGTTGGACACCTCACCCACGTCTGTTATGAGGAATCGACCACACACAGAACCAGCACCGTGAGACCCGAACACACCCTGACGGCACGTCATTCTCCGATATTCATCCGTTCATCCACTCGCACAGTACATCCGTCCACCGTTAATACATTCATCCATCATCCTTCGCTCTTCCATTTGTCGGCCATCTATTTGTTTACACGTCATATTCTCCTCATCCATCCCTCATCCATCAGCTCATCAGCTCGAGATCCTGCCACGCCGCATTGCGCCCTCGAATAAAACGGGACAAAAGAAGAGACGGAGATAGAGTGAGCAGTGGGGCGTGAGACAGACGGATGTGAGGGAGACGGCCTTGTTAATAGCCAGCGGACGAGCAGCTGGCAGAAGCCACCTTGCCAATAGGGTGTGAAATTCCTGCCCGAACGGACCTGCGTCTGGTCTTCATGTGAGACACCAGTCAGACTGTCTGCCCACAGGATTGGTCCCTTGGGTGTTCCCATCATGCACCAGCGAGCTGAGGTTTATCCGTGGGAGCCGGTGCCCAACCATTCAGCTGCGATCCCGTCAGTCATAAGATCTGCCCTCATTGGCCAGTGGAGTACTCCCTGTGTCTGGTTGACCACGAATCACAACTGGAGTCTGTCGCATCTTTATTAGCCATGACTAATGGGACACGAAGGCAGCTGTGGAGAAACGTCTCGGATCCAATAGGCATCTGTTTTAATGGAGAGTGTTTGAAATTGTGATAATTGTGTCTGCTAATGATGTGGTAATGGTTGTGGCTTGAGTTTATCAACTGATGTGGAGGACAAGCACTTAGACGTATTACGGTGAAGCAGAAGAAACACCCTGTAATCAAAACACTGTTTCTAAACTTTGTATATTTCAAAATCTCACTTGTAAGAAACCATGAATATGCTGTGTTCTGTGAATCTAAAGCAATATATATCCTAAACAAACTCAAAGTTTCATCTCAAAGTTGAGATTTGCTGTGGACCTGACATGCAAACAATCTGCATCAATGAGCCTATTAAATCTGTTAGGGACTGAGGTCACATTACCCTACATGAAACTTTTTGCAATAACTAGTTCATTAATTAGTTTGCATATTCCATTTTTGGGGGGTGACACGGTATCTTGCCTGGAGCTGGCCGTCTCGTCTCATGCTAACGGACCCCGGAGCACCGGTGAATCTGTTTGTTTCATCAAGTGTACAATTCAATTTGGAGATCTCTATTAATCTAGAGCCGCTTTGCCCCTAGCGCTGAGGAGGAGGCTGAGAAGGAGACTGAGGTGGAGACTGAGGAGGAGACTGAGGAGGAGACTGAGGAGGAGACTGAGGAGGAGACTGAGGAGGAGACTGAGGAGGAGACTGAGGTGGAGACTGAGGAGGAGACTGAGGAGGAGACTGAGGAGGAGACTGAGGAGGAGACTGAGGTGGAGACTGAGGTGGAGACTGAGGTGGAGACTGAGGAGGAGACTGAGGAGGAGACTGAGGAGGAGACTGAGGTGGAGACTGAGGTGGAGACTGAGGTGGAGACTGAGGAGGAGCCTGAGAAGGAGACTGAGGAGGAGACTGAGGAGGAGACTGAGGTGGAGACTGAGGAGGAGACTGAGGAGGAGACTGAGGAGGAGACTGAGGTGGAGACTGAGGAGGAGACTGAGGAGGAGGCTGAGGTGGAGACTGAGGAGGAGACTGAGGAGGAGACTGAGGAGGAGACTGAGGAGGAGACTGAGGAGGAGACTGAGGAGGAGACTGAGGAGGAGACTGAGGAGGAGACCGAGGAGGAGACTGAGGAGGAGACTGAGGAGGAGACTGAGGTGGAGACTGAGGTGGAGACTGAGGTGGAGACTGAGGAGGAGACTGAGGAGGAGACTGAGGAGACTGAGAGACTGAGGTGGAGACTGAGGAGGAGACTGAGGTGGAGACTGAGGTGGAGACTGAGGTGGAGAGAGGTGGAGACTGAGAAGGAGACTGAGGAGGAGACTGAGGAGGAGACTGAGGTGGAGACTGAGGAGGAGACTGAGGAGGAGGCTGAGGTGGAGACTGAGGGAGACTGAGACTGAGGAGGAGACTGAGGAGGAGACTGAGGAGGAGACTGAGGTGGGAGAGGCTGAGGAGGAGACTGAGGAGACTGAGACTGAGGAGGAGACTGAGGTGGAGACTGAGGAGGAGACTGGAGACTGAGGTGGGTGGAGACTGAGGTGGAGACTGGAGGAGGAGGCTGAGAAGGAGACTGAGGAGGAGACTGAGGAGGAGACTGAGGTGGAGACTGAGGTGGAGACTGAGGTGGAGACTGAGGAGGATCCTGAGAAGGAGACTGAGGAGGAGACTGAGGAGGAGACTGAGGTGGAGACTGAGGAGGAGACTGAGGAGGAGGCTGAGGTGGAGACTGAGGAGGAGACTGAGGAGGAGACTGAGGAGGAGACTGAGGAGGAGACTGAGGTGGAGACTGAGGAGGAGACTGAGGAGGAGACTGAGGAGGAGACTGAGGTGGAGACCGAGGAGGAGACCGAGGAGGAGACCGAGGAGGAGACCGAGGAGGAGACCGAGGAGGAGGCTGAGAAGGAGACTGAGGAGGAGACTGAGGAGGAGACTGAGGTGGAGACTGAGGAGGAGACTGAGGAGGAGACTGAGGAGGAGACTGAGGAGGAGACTGATCAGGTTCCATTCTAGACTGGGTCTTTTGGTGAAAATAATGAAGAAGAGGAGGGAGAGTGGTGGTGTGCTAGAGGAAGGAGGTGTGTGACCTTGGTACCTCAATGGAGTTCCCGGCCAGGGATCACAGTCTGCACCTTGGGGAAACCAGAACACGCACACACAGAACCCACACAGAACACGCACACTGTTCAAAAATAACTGTCACTAACAGCCAGTACTGGTGAGAGAAAAAACTGCACTGTCATTGTGATAAAACAACTATATATATATATATATATATATATATATATATATATATATATATATATATATATATATATATATATATGAACTCATGTTATCAGCATTTCTGTACCATCCAGTTCACAGTTTTGTAGTGTTTTCAGTACTCATCTCTGAGTCCTTTATGCTCTCTGATTGGCTGTGCCTGGCCAGCAGCTTGGGATTCGCTACAAAGGAAATGCGTGGCTTTACAGAGCTGTGGTTTCCTCAAGGCGTCTCACTCCCCTGTGAGAACCGCTTCAGAGCAAAGCTAGGTGAGAGAAATGGAAGAAGGTCTTTTCAAGTGTTGTATCACAAACTGTCCATTTCCACGCTGTCTCTGAAACAGACACTCACAAACACTCACACACACACACACATTGTAAAACACTTTCCCAAGCCAGTGATGAGGTGTTAAAGAATTTGTTTGGATTCTAAATGTAGACAGGTTGGTTTTTATGCTGGCGGTAAGGTTGGGAATTTGGATGGGCGCTTTGGGAGATTGGGTGGGTAGTTGGGTATTTTGGTGGGTTGGTTGTTGGGTATGGGGTGGGTACTAATTGATTGGGTTGGTTTGGGATATGGGTGGTGTATATTGGGAGGGTTTGGGTTATAGGGTGGTGTATATTGGGTGGGTTTGGGTTATAGGGTGGTGTATATTGGGTGGTGTATAATTGGTAGGTATAGGATATAGGGTGGTGTTTTGGGTGGGTTTGGGATATAGGGTGGTGTATATAGGGTGGTGTATATAGGGTGGTGTATATCGGGTGGTGTATATAGGGTGGTGTATATTTGGTGGTGTATATCGGGTGGGTTTGGGATATGGGGTGGTGTATATAGGGTGGTGTATATAGGGTGGTGTATATCGGGTGGTGTATATAGGGTGGTGTATATTTGGTGGTGTATATCGGGTGGGTTTGGGATATGGGGTGGTGTTTTAGGTGGGTTTGTGATATGGGGTGTAGACCCACCATGCAGTCTGTAGACTCTCTGTGATAATGACAATGTGAACTAACCCTGTAACAACAGGCGTTCTCTGACACACTCCTCACACAAAACACAACATTTCCCGAACCCAGAGACATTCAGCCACATGCACCATTACAGAGGATGCCAGACTAAACATGAAGCCAGATGAACACATGACAAAAGGGAGTCAGGAAAAGAACACAGTCCAGCAGACCAACTCCCCCCCCACCCAATGTCTTGGAAAGGTTGTTCGACCCAAGAGTCCGCTGAAATGCCCATGTGCTCATTTGGCAAATCCAGGCGACCGTGGTGTTTACATATCAGCGACCTGAGAGAGGAGAAAGTCCAGATGTCCAGATGAAGTATGGCAGTTCCGGATCAGTCCGCATTTCCCAGGTGACGGGACAGGGTGTGTGAAGGTGTGTGGGTAGCTTTTATTATCCTGGGGGGGAATACTTGCAAAGACATTAGAACATTTTTACCTCATGGGGATGTTTCCTCTTGAGGGAAATGTTTTCTGCTGGGGTGTATGTTTAGGGTGACATTTGCACTAGAGCTCCGACGTGTCGCCCCATTTCTGGCTTTAGTGGGGGGAACATTTTTCAAGAAATGGCCGTAGTACTTATGAACATTTAAAAGCAGTAAAATATTGCTGTTATAAACTTACAAATGTCAAGGTTAGCAGTAAACAAATTGCTGTAAGGACATATTGAGGAGTTTTGTAATTTTTCTTTTTCTATGAGTTTTTGTTGTTTTTTAATGCAATTTCTGCTCTTTCAATTGAACGGTTAACCACATATATTTGTGCACCTATTTATCGTTAGGAAGCGTGATTACTGGCAATGTTTTAATGTGGGGCCAGAGATTGAGTGCGAACATACACATCTAATGTATATTACATGGTTTAGACACTAGGGCAAAAATACGAATCAGAATTATTATTATAGAAATAAAATAGTGTGAATAAAAGTGTGAATAACAGAACCACTGAGTGTAATAGTAATGAGAACATGAATAATAATAAATAGGGTTACATCATTCCCTTAACATGGTGTTATAGCCTCAAGGCTTGCCATTGTCCGGCCCTTTCTGTTTATCACAGTTTTCTTCTCTCTCCCTCTCTTTCATTCTCTCTCTCTCTCTCCGTCTCTATAAAATCCAAATCCCAAAGACTCATTCGCACGAAAGGTTTCACCCTATACAGAGCAAACATGTAAACATTTTGCAAATCAATGATGATTCGGTTTTCTTTGCATCGCTGTATGTTGTTCTAATAAATACTCACCAAGTGAAGGGTATTTCTGTCCGCCATTCTCTAGACTAGTCACACAGTGACGTCCTTCACTGGTCCGTACACTATCTGTGCGAAGGCGATTTAGTGAAATATAAATAGGCAATATAAAGACAGAAGTATCTCCCCAGACATGAATAGTCAGACTGACAGATGTATGTAGCATCCTGCCTGGACAGGCGTTGCGGACAGTTTTATTGTCTCATTATGTTCCCTATCAATTTGCTCATCATAAATCTACGCTGACTTGTGAAAACATAGCTTGTCAATTTGCTCCCCGGCACCTGCTCATGACAAATCAAACAGCCATTCTGGTTACTTCTTGGCAGGAGATATCTTGGTGTTTATCTCAGTGTAAGACGAGCGTTTGTGTTCATGTTTTACAATCTTAGTCGGGTTGAAAAATCCCAACAAAGCTTAGAAAATTTGCATAATTTTAGGTCCCCGCAAGGAAGTTTAGGGATCAGGTCAAATCTTTTTTGTTGGAAGGGGTTTTTATGTCCCCATAAGAGTAGTGATTAGAATAACGTGTGCATTGTGTGTATGTGTGCTGTGTGTGTGAACACATGCATGTGTGTGTGTGTGGTGTGTTTTGTGTGGGTTACGTCTTCCTACAGGAACCTTGTCCTTCCCTCTTCATGGTCTGTCAGTTAATTCCTTGTTGTGGCATGAATCAGAATGACATACAAAGCACCCATTCTAGCAATGAGCTGAACCCCTTATTCACGCTCACTTACCAAGGCAACACAACACGTTTTAAACACCACTTACACTATTTTGATTCAGTAATGAACTCACGTTCTACAGTCTCACAGTCATGTGGCAGAACAAGCTAGCCAGCTGTTTTCAAGCAGACTATATGAAAAACTGAATTAAGTGATTAATTATCATAACTAATAGAAGACATTCTGTTATGTTTATTATTGCTGCTTGTTTCTGAACACAGGCACAATGATACTTGGCAAGTATAAGCCTTGTAACCATAGGGACAGATACACATTAGTAATCTTATGTTGATGATACCGTAGAAAAATGTAAATACCGCCTTTAGCAGCGCTGTTTATACTTCCACACCCAAACGATAATGATACACCCATGATCCCGCTGGGGTTGTGTGTACATGTTCGATTTATGTCCATGATTCCAAACGCTCCAGTTCATGCAAACCAACAGGAAATTGGCTGTGATCTGATATGACAATAACTAATACTGCTCATTGGGTTTGAAAGGGTTTCCTAAAAGTTTTTTTTCCAAAATTCTTGTTGAAATATCCTTGTTTTCAAGAGGGAATGAACCGGGAATATTGGAAAACCTTTATAAACAGTGGGAAAGAGTTTTGCAAACCAAGAGGCTATTTATTGATCAGAACTATTATTATGTTTTGTCTGGCTTTTGGGCATAAAAAATCAATGCAAAACTGCTGAAAAATAACACAGCGCTTGTCTCCTAATGAAACCTTGAGTACTTTACACTGACACAGGATATTGCCATAACTTCACTTTTATTTTACCTGTCCGCCGTTGCTCAACCTACCAACTATCGCTTACAGATTACCACAAATACTGTCTGGTGGGCTACGATTAGAAGACCAAACTGATGCAAGCACACCACACACAGAAACACACACACGCACACACAATCACACACACACACACACACAAACACACACACACACAAACACACACACACAAAACACCCACACACCCACACACACACACACACCAATCTACCCAGATGTTCAGCTTGCAGAGCAGCCAGTTTATGGGAGGAGTGATAAATACTAGCTCATCCCAGAGAAGATACATTGTGCTCCTCTCTTTCTGCACCTCCGAGCCAGCTGAATATGGTGGATCTGTACCCAGACCAGGTATTCTCATCACCGGTACATTGGGTTTAGGATACGGGTGGTTTGGTTGCACACAGAGACCGACGACAGGGAAACCACACTGGGAAAACAGCTCCGCTAAAACTCAAACCATCTGCTATTTTTCCCGGTGGGTCAATGCTGTGGTTTCTGTGCAGTTCACAGGTTCTTCTGAACTAACATTGACGATGCCGTCACCCCCTGGATCTAACAAATGACACCAATATCCAGAAAATCACGTGACCCATTCCAATGCCTCTTTCTGCAGTCCAGACTTGACAGTCACCTCGTAGTAACGCGATTATAAACGACTGATACCCGCACCATCGCAATTCCTTTGAACTGTCTTTTTCTTATGTCATTGAATTCTCACCAGTCTGCCGTTGAGGCCACCTCCCTGGCGGCTTGACATCGGCGTTGACGTCTGCCGACGCGGCGCTGACATCGTAATGGCACCGTGTGTATCTGCCATCGTGGGGCCTCTCACCGTCTGCAGCTGGACGCCCGAAAGTCACGGGAGGTCCCATGCTGAGGTCAGAGGTCGGCCGATGAGTCTGGGTGAAGGCAAATGGAGAGGGCCGTGCGGCAGAGACGACGGTGGCGGTCTGTTCGGACACTTTGAACAGTGTCACCTCAGACGACGAGCTTGGCGGAGTCAATCAATCAAACTGGTATTGGTCCTCCACAAGTAGTTATTCATTGTGTCGCCGATAGAATGCAGGTCAGTGTGGTGGGGGCCAAGAGCCAAACAGGGACGGTTGAGGGGGCCAACAGCCAAACAGGGGCGGTTGAGGGGGCCAAGAGCCAAATGCGGACAGTTGACAGGACTATGGGCCAAACACGGACGGTTGAGGGGGCCAAACACCAAACACGGACAGTTGAGGCCAAGCACCAAACAGCAACTGCTTGGAGTTTCACCTGGGTTTTTTTTCAACCCATATTGGGTTGAGATGAGGTTCACCTCCCTTGTTCTACATTGTGTAAAGTGATTGAGTCACGACTGATGGAAACACCAAGGGATATTTATGCATTGAGACAAGATTGACTTGGCACTGGGCACATGTGAGATATTTCCAAAGCGGTCACGGGTGTTAACCTGGAATATAAATCTGAGAATAGAGGCAGACTGGCAGGCATGTCCCGGGAGCTGGGGGTAGAACCCAGTGAAAACATGAACAGTACCAACTAGACACAGCTACTGACAACTACACACAGCTACTGACAACTACACACCAATGGGGACAACTACATAAAACTACAGACAACCACACACAGCTGGTGACAACAACAGACAACTACACACAACCAGAGACAACTAAACACAACTACAGACAAATAAAGACAACTACAAACAACTAAACACAACTACACACAACCAGAGGCAACTAAACACAACTACAGACAAATAAAGACAACTACAAACAACTAAACACAACTACACACAACCAGAGACAACTAAACACAACTACAGATAACTACAGACACTCTGAGAGCTTTCACAGTTCTGATGGTATGGTATGGTGAGGTTTAATGGCCACAGACTGGAGGGAGAAGGAGGAGTAAGGGCCACAGACTGGAGGGAGAGAGGAGGTGTAAGGGCCACAGACTGGAGGGAGAAGAGAGGAGTAAGGGCCACAGACTGGAGGGAGAGATTTCAGGGTTTAGGGGGGAGAGCGTAGGCTTGAGAAATGTCCATATGGCAATAAAATGTCTGCCACTTTACTTATTGAATTTCTAATGCACACCAGGTGCAGGGCGGGGGGGGCGGGTTCTCGACGGAGTCAATCTGCAGACCCCTCTGCGAACGGGGAACAGATTCGGCGACTAATCCTGCCACTATACGGAAAACATTCACTTGAAAGAAACAAATATAACACTATATATCGTTTCACTGTTGCCATTCATAGTCGAGAACACTCACAGTGGACCCAAATAACAACATGTACCCTGAGAAAAAAGCCAGAGAAAACAAACCTGACTATAAAAGTTTTCGTAAAAACCGACCGAAGCTGTAAAGTACAGGGCGACCGATTTATTAGGTTGGACTTTCCATTCCTGCAAACAGGCCTCTTGAGTATGGCTTTATACTCAACCCGTATTTATGGTTTAACGTTTTTTTTAACTCAGCAATAATTTAAATTCAGGTCTCTCCACTAAAGTTTTGTAATCTCCGTTTTAAGGGACAGAGCGGACAGATACTACGCTTCCTGGTTCCAGGGACAGAGTGTACAGAGACACTTCCTGGTTCCAGGGACAGAGCGGGCAGAGACTACGCTTCCTGGTTCCAGGGACAGAGACTACACTTTACGATTCCAGAGACAGAGTGTACAGAGACACTTCCTGGTTCCAGGGCCCGAGTGGACAGAGACGACACGGTTCCAGAGACAGAGTGTACAGAGACACTTCCTGGTTCCAGGGACAGAGCGGACAGAGACTACACTTCCTGGTTCCAGGGACAGAGTGGTTTTGGACTTCTAAAGAAATACATTAGGAGAAAAACAGTCTCCCACTTTTAGGACCTCCTTAAATTTGGGTCTTTGCTTTTAAAGAGCACAATAATACCCACCGTTTCTCGCTCTGGTTCCTGGGGTTACCCCCCACCCCCACTCACACACACACTCACACACACACACACACACACATATTATAGTCCTACCCCTCGTTCCAGGTTTGAGATTGAAAAATGCACAACCAGGTGAGAGTGGGAACCAGTTGTCCTCTTCTTCAGGCCACAAGCTTCAAGGCTGAAATGGATGTGGTTTTATCTACAGTCTCCTAAAGCCTGTACAGATCCTTCAAAGCAAGTCCTTCGTAGTTTTTACCCCATTTACTTCCAAAGAGGATCTTTTTCATTGGAAGTAACAACGGCATTTGAACACATATGTTCAAATATGTTGTAGAAATACTGTTCCTAATTTGTTCGTTTGTGGTATCATATTTTATACTGGTCACATCAGCTCCTATGCAGTTCCTCATACTGTGTGCATTTTGGTAATTTAACACTCTCACATACAAAGTGCACAACAACAGATTATTGGGTTTTTCTTCATGGACAGAACTCTTCACTACAACCTGCAATTGATGTGCAACCTACAAGATGGACACACATATCCCATACATTCAGTGGGACTTTTTTAAACAAACATACATAGGGCCAATAATGTATTAGGCCATCAGGGTTGATCCGGAAAATATTTGTTTTTTCTATCGCTGAGCCGACAAGAGGAAAACCCCTGTTGTTCTTTCCCGGGACTGTTTTTGTCTTCTTTCTAATTACTCCCAGTTGTTGCTGTAAATAATTACAGATTGTCTAAAAATGTTGTCCCGACGTTATGGACAGTGTTTGTATAAGACCCATCATTGTCACGAGTGGTGTATAAGACCCATCATTGTCACGAGTGGGAACAAAAGGTTCATATCAAGTCACCGTTGAGCCTTCAACACAAACACAAGATAATACTCACTACAAGCACAAAGGAAATTGACACAATAATCAAGAAAGAGAAAGCTGCGAGAAAACATATTTATTCTGTAGTAAACCAACAATAAAATAGTGAACAGATTATTTTCCTTTTTTACACATTGTTTTTTTCATACACATGATTTGCACAACTGTGGGAGGGTAGAATATGTGCAAATGTGTGTGTGTGATAATGTGTGTTGATTGCCTACTAAACTGTCCTCACGCTCTGCTGGGAGAAGTCTTGACCTGGAGGTTGGGAGGTGCAGAAAGGTTACCGTGTGCGGTCAACAGGACCACATCACGTATAGATCAGAAGAAAGACAGAGCACGTGTTGTCCTTTTCCTCTTTGCGGTTTTGATCCCAGATAGTCCGTTTATGAGGAGAGGGGGAAGAAAGAGAGAAAGAGAGTATGGAGAACAGAATGAATGAGACAGATTATACTTTATAAAACAATCGTACTCTCCTGTAATGATTTAGCAGGCACACTTGGATATCATGCTGAAATTCTACTTCAGAATTTATCAATTGTTATTGGCAAAAATCATATACTGTCTATCCACAATATTGATACACTTGTTTAGTTGTTTAAATTCTGACGTTGATTGGCTAAAAGCAGAGGATTAAGGCAGAGTATCCCATAAGTATGACATCACATCACTCATTAATCAGCAATTAGGCAAATATAGGACTGTTGGTGTGCTATTGAAATATACCATGATAAGTGTATCCAGGCACCCTGATAAGAAAAGCTTTAAAGCCATTGTATATTTGCCCTTTAACATAATCTCTGCGGTACTGCAAAATGTGAAGGAAAAATATTTAAAATATATATATATTTTTAAATGCAGCCTTGTGGGGTTGTCTATTAATCGGAAGGTTGGTGGTTCGATCCCCGGTTCCTCCTGGGAAATTGTCGAGGTGTCCATGAGCAAGACACCTAACCCCAGCATGGTTTGCATGGTAGACGCGGTCGTCAGTGTATGAATCAGTGAATGAATGGGTTAATGTGACGCAGGATCTGTAAAGCGCTTTGGATAAAAGCGCTATATAAAAGCGCAGCATTTACCATTTATTTACCATTTAGGAAACATAAAAACTATCGCCACAGCCATTAAATAAAAAACAACCAACTGGATGAGGAAACTTATGTTCAGAATTCACCAACACATTGACTAAAGTGACTAACTGCAAATAAGACGTCAACTCTCTAATCTCTAATGAAACGAAATCGATTGAGCAGACAAAAGCAGCCAGCTTTAAACTCATCTGGAGCACAGGACTGTCAGCCTAATCAGATGCTGCGCTCCAAGCTATTCTTAACTCCAGGCTGATATGTGACAGTGGGGTGACCTTATAGGACAGGGAATGACCCGGATATTTCGAGTGCTTAACCCCTGAGTGGCAACAGAAATACGAGGGGATAACAAACAAGGCAGATTGCACAGCATGCGACTGGCTGCACCACGACACTGGGCTGACTTTCATCTTGGACTCTGGTCCCCTTATGACTGTCCAGTGCACGCAGGGGCCTTTTAACACACACGCTTATAGGGAATGAGGCATACCAGTTGACGAAATACATTATTTGTTGGCTGTGTACTAAACACACAATATTTATATTCAGGAATAAAACATGTTTCAGTAAATTATTTATATATTGTATACAGGTTTTGCTTTTTATGGAATTGATTCAATTGAATGGATTGACATGGTCGTCAATTATTATGAAGACATTATGGCATTTGTTTTTCTCCTTTGTTCCGTTTGAACAACATATTGCAAACTGACATGTGTGCTTGACTAAATGTTCATCAAATTAAGGATGACCATTTTGATCATGCAGAGAGCCTGGTCGAAATCAATAAAGTAATGTGCTGTCAAGGTAATAATGTTTGAAGGAGCCTGCTTAGTAAATCATAGGAAGGCAACCTACTGAGAAGACAATAGTGTTAATAACATCTAAAAAGTGCCACAATGAACCATGTGTGTGTCCTTCATTCGTGTCGTCATTGGCTCAGTGACCCTCGGCCTTTACCCAAACCCCCGGACCCCAGACACCAGACCCCCGACACCAAACCCGTAGCACCGCGAGATCAGGAGTAAGGGATCCAGAAGAGAAGGAGCAAAGCCCGGGTGCGAGCCAAGGTTCGGATCGGAAAAGGAACCCACTCTTCCCTCGAAGTCATATATATTTTTTGAACATACACATATTTTAGCAGGGCTGATTAAGGACTATCTCAGTTCGGCGTGTGACATTGTACAGACCCACTTTTAGGATAAACAAATAACTTGGCCTATACTTTTTTCATTCATTCATTTGGCCTCTCGATTTCGTAGCATTTTACTGTCTTATAGACCTACTATATAATAAGGTTATAATTATATATCTATAGCCACATAATGAGGTAGGCCTATAGCTACAAATAGCCGTAATAGCTGATCAACGCCATCAATAACTACAGTATTCATTATGATTAGTTACTTTTAGTTTAAAATTACAGGAATATATTACTGTGGGACATGAGAAAAAGTGACACTCTGTGCATTAGAAGGCCACCCAAATTGCATTTTATTAAACGCTTTATCCAGAACAGTAAAATAATTATTACCTTTGATTTCAGAAGCTACTTTTTATCATCTTGCCAATTCATGTGTTTAGGTACAACTCGTGGTATTGCATTTCATAATAATTAACACTTTTTCATATTTCATAATTAAACGTGTAAATGTACATTGTTAGTCTGCCTGCTGAGGTAAGTCTGATTCTGAATATGCAGATTTATCTCCGATAAACAATACAACGGCTGTAAACTATAACATTGAGTCAGTAAATATGAAAGGATTAAAATCACCTTTGAGTTAAAAAACACGTCTATTGAAGATCAAAACTTTCTGTATGTCCACTGAACTGACTGTTCTTCGAATATTATATATTATAGCCTATATATATATATATATGGTATTATTATATTATATAGGCCTATATATATATATATATATATATATATATATATATATATATATATATATATATATATGTATGTACAAATAAATGTGGGCGAGGAGGGAGACATTAAAGTTATGACAGAGGTTAAGCAACATGACTATAAGCACTTTTTTAAGTCAGTAAACTTTTTAGATGCCTCCATTTCGGCAACCATTTCAGGTTTGCTTTTACACCGTGCATTGTGACAACTGAATAAGTTGTTGTCTAAGACAATTGATAAATTATCAAACTTTGTGTTGCACATCACCTATTAACACCACGTACCTTGACATAAAGTGTAATATTCTCAGATTAAATGTTCACACTGGATGAGCACTGACATACTTACAGAAATGTCCAACGCATTCGATGAGCTTTGATCAATCTCGATAATGAACAGGAGTCCATTGAAAAAAAAGTTTTTTCTGACACACAGTTACTGGAATCGATGTGAAAAAAATATTGTTTCAAAACACTAACCGGCTGAAACCCTGCTATTTTTTGCATTGTACGCACCAATGGAATCGGGGTATCCCGCAGGGGGGCGCTCTGTCTCCGCTCAAATCATGTCCGCTCCTGATCCGGGCTTCCCGAGAAAGGCAGAGTGGCCCCGGAGAAGCGGCTGGCCGAGCTAGTAGCGGGGGTGTGATCGGGGGTGTGGCCGTATGAGAGACTGACAGCTGCTCCGGCCATAACTCCTCCCACACCCCGCGGACTCACCCTCCTCCTGTGCCTCCGCACAACCAGTCTTCATTCCAATGCACACTCCGAGCGGAGTGCACATACAGCCGGGCAGACAACCCGCTCAGGGATTTACTAGAATATATATAAATATATATAAATATATGCCTACACTTGATCCTGTATGCATGTGAGATCAAGTGCAAACGGACCACATGACGGCGTTGGTACCAGAACTGTGGAGCTATCGGACGTCTTCTTGAATGCAGACAAGTACATTTGGATTTCCCCCACACACGCACCGACCCCGGTGAAGCGGACGTACAAGAAGACATATATCTGGGGATATTTACCGAGACGGGGATCGACAGTGGCCGGGCACCCGGAACCTTCTCCCGGGGTCGACTGTCTAATGCGCACCGGTCCACTGTTCGGACGACCCAAATCTCTGGCATAAATCCATTGGAAACGCATCGAACCAGAGGACGGATCCTAGATACCCGACACAGCTTCTCATACCTCTTTTATTTTGCTCCTCTGCCTGTCTTTACTCACTCGTTTTCGGAGGTGTCTCTGGGTCAGGGTGCCGGTGAACTGGGTCGGATTGTATCCCATCTCTCTCTTGGTCCGGGTTCGTTTTGACTATGGATTACTTGCTGGTTTTATGCAGCCTCCTGCTGCCCGTGGCCTCAGCTGTAGAAGGTAAGACACATGCATTTATTTCACTGGGTTGGTTTATAGGCTACTGGTGGTTGGATTTGGGCTGAGGGTCTCTGATCACCCAGGGGTTTATACCCTGTGAAGCACTCACCAGGTCCGGCAATATGCCCGAGCAGTGTGCCCATATCGCCAAAGAGGAGTTACACAAGTTGCCCCATCTTTAAACTATACATCTGCTGTTTACAGTTCTCCTTGCACGTGACATAATTAAATTAATAACAGTTAATTATTTTTGATTTACACCGCCTATATGGTATATTTATATTGTAGGCTGCCTCGCTCGCTCCCGCGAACTGGTGTGCGTGACAAAGGTGCATTGAATTATCTGAGATTCGATGTCCGTACTTATTTCAATGCACCTTTGTCACGCACACCGGTTCAGTTGTGCATTCTTCTCTTCTTTGAGTTCAGTCATTATGCCTTTTCATCCGCGCCCTGGGGAAATTAGGGCCACACAACTGTCTCTCTGCGGGGAGTCGGGGCTCTTATATAGGGCCCGGGTCGGCCTAGTTGGGTTATACGCAGACATTAGTTTGCTCTAAGTCGGTGTCTCGGTGTATTTTGCACGGTTCTCTATCGCCCAGTATTCTGGACTGGTTGGTCAGGAACTCGGTCCAACACATTCTGAGTCATTGCATTTGCAACTATTATGTAGAAAGTGGAATACAATCAATATTTGCTGTATTTACATGGGCTATATATGAAAATTACCACAATGACCTCGTTTGTGCACGTGGAAAATTAATCAATTAACATACATTTTTTATTTTATTGTATTTTATTGACATTAGCAGAACTTTTGGAAACGAAATGCATTGTATAGGCCTATTGTCTTAGTGTGAGCTTTTGGGTTTGTATGTGTATTCAGAATAAGAGGTTAATGTGCATTAATGAGTGGGCAACTCTCTCTCTATCGTTAGTTTCAGACCTGTTTTGCATGAGAGTGTGCTGCAGTTTTATTAAATAAATAAGGCATAGAGTGCTCCATTATATCTGCAGCTCGTCAAGACATAAGCCAATGCTCCCATACCACGTCGTCATCGATACGTTCACCAAAAAATGTTCACCAAAAAAATGTTCTCCAAAAAATGTTCAGCAAAACAATTTCACCAAAAATATTTTTGCCATGGAAATTCAGTTGTAATCTTGTTGAATGGGCCTCTTGCTTATGTATATGGCTGCTGAAGAACATTGCAAATTGCAGACTACACGGCTGTCTGTGTTGTTGTGTGCCACTGTCTCTGTGGATATGGGCTCTCTCTGATTTCTGGTCGGTTTTCACAACTTGTCGATACACATTAAACTGATTATCTCTATCTCTGCGCCGGTGTGAACGTCGATTTATGACATACACAGATTGTAATGTGCCAGGTTTTGTGATAATTGGACTAATTTGATAATCCAATTTCAGGTGATATGCGTGACATTATATATTTTTTACGTGTTATAACACAATAATAATATGCGTATAGACCGTTTCTAATAAAGTGTGGTTTTCCGGGCCCTTTTACTGTATTGAAGTGTATAGGAGGCCATATCACCATATCATATCCTTAGATATGGGCTTATCTGATAACCTTAGTGGTTATACTGATGTCCACAATCTGAGGTTTATACATGGGACACTTATTTGTCATTTTCCCACTTTGCTATTAGTCCGATTTTTCCAACATTGCCCCTGTTGGCCCGAGATGGAAATAGAAGCATCTGAAGTGTGTGTGTGGACTGAAAGGCAGTCTGAAATACACTCGGGTGTGTGTGAGACCTGCTACTGCGGTGACCGGCCTGGCGGGAGGGAGGCCCTGGTTTAGGGTGTAGTGTCGGGGTAGTGCGGCACCGAAAACATGCTTGCTGCTTGGGTCTGAAGTTGATGCATTTCGTTAGGACAATCCATTCCCACCATAAGCGGTGCCATTTGTTTCCCCGTGCTGACCCGGTTCGGGTCCGAGCTAAGCTTTTAATGTGGCCAGGTGATTTACGACATGCGAGCGGCGCCCGATAGTTTATGGTGATACCGGGGAAGAGGCGAGCGGCTGCACCCGGGACAATGCTCCACCCCGCCCGGGTGCGGGTCTGCTCAGACCGGGCGCAATAAACCAGAGGATGATCAACTTTACAACCAGACGCGCACACAAAAGTTGCTCGAAATGGTTTATTTTGGGCTATATAGTATTTTAAATTAGACAGATTTAGTTGTCTCATGAGAAGCCAATGATTTCGGTTGGCTGAGGGTCCATGTTCGGGAAATCATTGAACATTTGAAAAACATATTTAGGTGACCACTTGTCTGACTGTGAACACATGGAACCAGACGCACAAGCCCACAGTTTGAGATTAGCTTTGTTTAACATGCAAATTATGTTTCACTTGCAACGTTGTTTTTGCTGTTGTTGTTTTATTTTTTACTTAAAGTATTGAAAGGACTTGATTTTGAAATTAATAGCATGGGTTAAAACACAAATTCATAGGACCATGATGCATGAGGCTATTGTCTGCCATAAGTGCGCCTTCCACATAGGCCTATGTGCAAATCATTAAGTTACTATATAATAGCTTTATATCAGTCAAAACAAATAATTCTGTAGAGTTATTGAACATATTTAGGCTACATGGTTTGCTGTGAAAGTATGTTGACTCACAGATTAATTTTGTTTCTAGTATCCTTGACTGAAATGCCGTTTACTTCTTATAGCCTTATTATGAGGGCCTGTGTGTGACTCTAGACCTGTTCAGAGATGTTTCGATCAATCTCTTTGTCTATCGATCAAATAAATGGTCCTAAATATATTTCTGTACACTGGGGGATTAGTTAATCTTCCCATATTGCAAATTATGTTTATGATAGAGGCAGAGGCTGATATGTAACTGGGTGCACAGCTCATAATAACATATAACAGGATTTGCAGCCAGGCATATTTATACACACTTACAGATCCCATCCATCATATTCATGGGATTTTCATGGGATTTTTTTGTGCAATTCTTTTTCTTTCTTTTTTCATCACACTCTAGGGTTACAGCAGAACATCCTCGCCTTGATACGGGAACTAATCTGCCTTATATGTTCTTGACATTTATGTTTGTTCATGTTTGGCCTTCTAGGTTCCAATGTATCACGTTTTTTAAACGTGAATTTCTCCCGTAAATAAAGTGCTTATTATGTTTTATGAGGTTTTTTCCAACATATGATCCACAGACATAATAACAGACCCTCGGCAGCTCAGCCTGTGACTATCAGTGACTTGTCTCATAAATGCATTCTTTGAAAAATAAAGCCTATTTACTGGTATCTGGTAATATACTTAGAAAAAGTGTGCAGTCGATGTTTGGAGCAGTTTTGGGCTTATACAAAAAATAAAATAGGCTTCCCATTGATTTTCAAACGTAATTCCATTAGCCGCGTGGAACTTGGAAATCGATTTTTAAGTGTCTTGTAAAGTAATTGATCAGCATCTCTCTGTATCGGAACCTCATGGTATTAATTATCGGTTGTGTTGTGCTGTAGTCGTTGGCATTAGAAGTTCCCCTGTTTGTGCTTTTATCCAGCTGTATTTTCCAGTAGCCGACATGTTGTAAAGTTCTCAAATACCTGTCTGTCTGTCTGTCTCCCTCTCTCTCTCTCTCACTCACTCTTTCTTTCTCTGTTTCTCTCGGTGTCTCTCTCTGTCTCTCTCTCTCGCTCTCTCGCTCTTTTTGCCAGGTTTAATCTCTTCACCATACCCGTGTGGCTCTACTGTATATAATAATTGTTAGGCCTATTGCTCAAACCATTGAAAAGCAGCGGGGGCCATTTTTTTCGACACACCTTCGATCGGGTTAAACAAGAGAAGACGTAGATAGTTTTGGAAAATAAGGCGACGTCAGGACTATTCTGTCAACATGGACAACAAGTTTTACTTGATTGATGTGACCCTGGTATAGTGACCCTGGGACCAGCCATTTGCAGGGGGCCCCATCTCAGGATCCACTCTGCATAATCATTCAAAGGCTAATAGACAACAAATGTCATTAGGGATGATAATGGTCATTATTGAATGGACAAAAGAGATGATTAGTACCGAGGTTAACAACAGTTACAACCTGCCACACTCAGGGCTTTTTGTGGAAATTAGACAGTGGAGAGGACTGGACCTGAATCTGTAAGAATACACACAATAGGCCGCAAGCTGGTGGCTTTCCACTATATGAGAGGGAGATCTTGATGGGGCACTTCTTTAAATGACGGATGTTTATCGGCGTTGTCAACCAGCCTTTTATTCTTTCTTTGACATTGACTCGCAATCAGGCTCGCATGGCCTAAAAGGACAATTGGATTTTATTCAACAATTTGAGATTTTTCTTTCACTGCACTTTTATATTTTCATTACAAATTGAATAACAATTAAGATTTCAATAAAAAAACAATATATATATGTTTTTCATTCTAGCCACATTAGACTGATTGCTTTATTTAATATATCATCAACATGTTTCACTTTGCGCTTATTTGATTGGGATGGTTTGCATGGTTTGTTGAGGTGGCCGATTCATTTATTCTAACTTTCAATTCATTAATTTATTCTAACTGTCCATTTATTAATTTATTCTAACTTTCCATTTATTAATTTATTCTAACTTTCCATTCATTTATTTATTCTAACTTTCCATGTATTAATTTATTCTAACCATCCATGTATTAATTTTTTCTAACCTTCCATTCATTAATTTATTCTAACTTTCCATTCATTACATTATTCTAACTTTCCATTCATTAATTTATTCTAACCTTCTATTCTGCACACATTGTCGCGATGGACGTGGCTTGATTGATCAAGGAAACCCGAGCCGGGTGGGCCTTTAACCCGGGAATCAATAGAGTGATGCAGAAGATTGGCTTTCTATCGTCTGCACTGAACCAAATGGCTGCCAAATGTGACCCGTTGAATTCCCCCCGCCTGCAATCCTTTTAGAGGCCAGGTCTTTATTGCAGTCGCAATCACAGTATGGGACATTGAAGTACAGGAATATATTGCATTTGATTCAAATGGTGTACACATATAATAGGTTGGGCTGTTTGACTGCTGTGTAGACGGCGTATACGTTCTTAATATAGACTATTTCGCTGAATTAAATACTATAATGCAATTATTTTAATAATTAAAATAAAATGTTTGAGTTTAGAATGATTGATTACGGTTACGCTTATATTGCCATTTAGTTTTCATTAAGTGGTTAACGTGTTTGGGATTAAAAAAATGATTTATTATTTTCACTGTTTTGAAGATTAATGCAGTCTGATATTTTTTTCAGGACTAGAAGTCGATATTATTTCAGTATTATCTTTGTTTTTTTTTTAATATAAAAACATGTTTACAGGAAGTATGATGGTGCTTTAATTAGTAAAATCAATCATTGTTTTTAAATGGTTTTTTTTAGTTACCTTCAATGCATTTCCAATTTATTCACACAACAAGTCTGGATTTGGCCTGGATTAGTTAATACTTAAACCTGGATTAGTTAATTAATTGTGCTCTCAGAACTGCTGTTTTTAGAACGGCAGAAACAATTGCATTCGCTACTATGGACGTATTAGTCGAACCGGACCCGTCTGGTGGAAAGGTCACGAGCTGTCTGGTTCAGACTGGCATAATGAGTTCAGATGGAGGGTCGAGGTGTGGCTGTGTGCTGCTGAGACACAGTGATCCAGAGAAACAGAGACGTCAGGTTCTGATTGAGAAGAGGCCACCCGTCAGGCTAAAATATGCATTGGGAGCACTCGGGTGATGGCCGGCTGGGAAATGAGAAGTGTCCGAGGCCTCGCCCTCTGACCACAATGCACCTGGAACGTCCACTCTATGACCCATGTGGCCTGTCGTCATTGGCGAATACAAATAGGTCCCTCCGGTAGACGGTTTGGTGCACCATGCTGTCGTGAATATTTTTGGATGGATTCCCTGTCCTATGGACTGAATGGCTGGCTAATTGGTGCATGGGTGTGTTGAATGCAAGTCTTCCTCTGTGTGAGTGAGTGTGTGTGTGTGTGTGCTAACTAAAAAACCCTTCGTCTTTCTTAGAAGAGCCTTACTGCCAGCTGATGGAGAGTCCTGTTGAATTGCAGGTATTTGACACCCGTTCCCAAGAGAGAGAGAGAGAGAGGGAGACACAGAGAGAGAGAGAGAGACAGAGAGAGAGAGATAGAGAGAAACAAATGTGTCTGGGCCTGCCTACTGCCAAACTGCAATTGGTGCTTTCTGTAACCAGTGGTGTGGAACAGGAGTAAGGCAGAAAGCGGAGGGGTTAAAGAAATGGAGAGAGAGAAAGAGCCCGCCCACTGGGGAGAACTAGATGGGTGGTGGGGGGGGGGCATGGCTTTGTAACCACGGTTGACATAAATGGCTCAAGCTGCCCCCAAACAAAGTCACATGACAGCAATCTGACCAATCAGTGGTATCCTCCCAACTACACTTCTCTGGCGATTAACGTTTCCGACCCGACATGTTGAACCGACAGCCAGACCAAGTGCGTGTCACCGGCTCGTCTTTTGTCCTCGGCCATTTTTATCGTTAACATTTCTGTCCGACCGGAATTATAATTATTGGTTTGAAAATACCGATGACAGGCTTGAGATAATATTAACCGCCGTCGAAGTAGGCATTTTATAGGTCCCTTCAGATCGGAGGCCCGTAAATGTATACAGCAAAAGACAATGTGTCACAGATCACTCAAAACTCTGGGAACTGGGGCCACATCGTATATTCTCAACAAACGTACAAACGTACGTCCCTGGAATCTAGAATAAATAATTGCGTCAACCCTTTTCCGCCGCGTTTTTGTTTGAATCTTTCGACGGCGTTCGTGTGAAGTATTTAGCCCTGTGTGGATGCTTTTTTAAATTCCAGCCAATAAGGAAGATCTCTGCTCCTTGACCTTTTGTCTGCGACACAACAAGGCGTTCACTGCCACCCAGCCGAGCCAGTTCGGTAACCCTTTTAACAATGGCTGCCTGAGCACAACGACACCCGAGGCGAGTCGAGCTCTGAGTCCGGCTCGGCTGATTTTAGGATAATAAAAAGTATCTGTAGATGACGTGTGTTTATTCCACAGGGGAGACTCGCTCGGATAATACCCGTCGACACGCCTAAACAAATATTCAAGGACACAAACAGACAGTGCCTGACAAACAGACAGTGTGCTCGCCCGTCTCTCGCCAGCAGCGAGCGCTTCAGGGTCAACGTGCTATTCGCATGCAGGTCTGTGGTGCCCGGGGGAAATGACCAATGCACTTTATGGGCATGCCACGGCCATTACGCCACGGCCGAGAGTCGCCTGGCGAGAGACGAGCGTCGAGGGAAAGCCGAGTCGCGCGGGCTGCAATGCATTCCGGTTTGATCCATTTTTTTTTTACGAGCCACGGGCTCTCGTAACAAATTTTGCAGATGGAGCAGAAAGGGATCTTTGATATTTGTCATATAAAAAACACTCACATCTGTCAGAGATATAGGCGGTCTCCAACTCGAGTGCCTCAGGAAAAATGCCATCACCTGGTTCGGCCTTTCTCCAGTCTTGTTAAAGTGTTATAGAAAAAGGACAAGAGCCCAACTCTTGAAATAATTGAACCAAACGGTGGTAGTTGATAGTGGGGGTTGAACATTAACTCGCCTGTGTTTGGTGGACCTCTAAAGCCTTTTGCTCCTCTTCGAACGGAGCAGCTGATTTCGTAGGCACGGGGGCAAGGTGTGAACGTCCGCTGTGATTGGTGCGCTCGGCGTGCGAAGTGAGTTTGCATTAATGCTAGGTGATAAAGGCGGCGGTGTGTCTGTGTGTGTGTGTGTGTGTCTGTGTGTGTGACGTGCGAGTCTGCTCGGCATGGGATTGAAGTGTCTCAGTGGGCCAGTAAAACCCCACCCGCTCTGTCCCTCTCACACGACACCACCTGCTCACAATCTGCACTTCAAACAACACCGCCCGAGGAAGTTCCTTCTCCTTGACGCACCGCGTGGCCACTTTGTCCTCTCCTGAACGGGCGGGTGCTTAACCACACGGCCCAGTCCTACTTACCACCACTGCCGGAACGTGTTTCTCGGGGACATCCTCGAGCTTTCCGGGGGGCGTTGGGAGATGTCGCGTCCGCAGGAAGGACCCCCCTCGACAGCGGTGCGAGCTAACATCATGTGACCTTTTGCGATCCGTATTTCCATAATTCACCCAGTACGGATGCAACCTCCTGAAGACATTTGTCCGTGGGAAGCACTCGTCTGACCTTTAGCAGGGATGTTAATAATAGATACATAATACAGACAGTTTTAAATGTGTGACCGAGCATACGGTGATGGGAGACTCAGATGATATAGCCGGACCTTTGTTTTTGGTCTCGGGTGTTAAGGATTTTTTATTGCTCTCTAAATGATCCAACACCTCCCCATTTGGTCTGTGTGTGTGTGTATCACACAGCGTTGTGATGTGGAGGAAGCACTTCCTGTACGCACAAGTGTCTAGATATCCATGACCTTTTAATTGTCTGAGTCCTTTCCACTGTAATGCGATTTGTGGATTTAAATTAAGTATTTAAAATCTGTGTGTGTGTGTGTGACAAGTAAATTTATTTCTGGTGCCAGATATCCTGCAGATAGAGTGCTCTTCTCCATATAAGGCTCTCTGTCAGAGCGTAACGTCACGCAAGTCAAGACAACAGGTATTCATTATTAATCCAATGACCGTCGCCCAATTTTTTACGACTTCGTTTTTAGCAGACGCTCTTATCTACGGTGCCAGTATTCATTCGGTCTAAACTCAGGTGGCATTTGAACCCGCGAACCCGCCGTTGCGTGTGCTTGCCCGTGCCCGTGGTGCAGCTCGTCTCAGAACTCATCGCCTCAGAGGGTTTGAAGATGTCCCGGCGCTGTGAGTTATTTCAACGTGAATGTTGGTTTATCTGGAGCCAGAGGTGTCTGTGCGGTTCTCATGAGTTGTCGTGTTCCCGCTGTGTTCCTGCCGCGAACCTAGAGGATATAAGGGCAAACAACTGTACCCCCCCAACACACACGGCCCCCGCCAGGGTCAATGCCCAGACCAAATCCATCTATTCCTAATGAATCATCCAAACAGATCGATTCATTGGATGCTGTCATGCCCCATCGATCAGGCCCTTCGATTTCCGGCTCTTTGGCTGGGGTGACGGCCACAGGGTTTATGCTTCCTACGCTTATCTGGTTGAGACGACTGGCCCCAGGTTTCTTAGGACTGGCCCCTGGTTTCTTAGGACTGGCCCCTGGTATCTTAGGACTGGCCCCTGGTATCTTAGGACTGGCCCCAGGTTTCTTAGGACTGGCCCCTGGTTTCTTAGGACTGGCCCCTGGTATCTTAGGACTGGCCCCTGGTTTCTTAGGACTGGCCCCTGGTTTCTTAGGACTGGCCCCTGGTATCTTAGGACTGGCCCCTGGTTTCTTAGGACTGGCCCCTGGTTTCTTAGGACTGGCCCCTGGTATCTTAGGACTGGCCCCTGGTTTCTTAGGACTGGCCCCTGGTTTCTTAGGACTGGCCCCTGGTTTCTTAGGACTGGCCCCTGGTTTCTTAGGACTGGCCCCTGGTATCTTAGGACTGGCCCCTGGTTTCTTAGGACTGGCCCCTGGTATCTTAGGACTGGCCCCTGGTATCTTAGGACTGGCCCCTGGTATCTTAGGACTGGCCCCTGGTTTCTTAGGACTGGCCCCTGGTATCTTAGGACTGGCCCCTGGTATCTTAGGACTGGCCCCTGGTATCTTAGGACTGGCCCCTGGTTTCATAGGACTGGCCCCTGGTTTCTTAGGACCCCACCATCTTGGCCATATCATTTTATTCCGCCCTAATACTGCTAGGCTTGGGATCAACACATAGCTGCTTAGACTATAGATGACACGTCTCTGCCAGGCAGTCAGAATATTAATCCCAGTGGTGCCACATTAACAGAGATTACCCACAAACCCCCGGACTCGCAAGCGGCCGTCCAAATGCTAGAGATGTGGAGTACTGAGTAATCATCAGGGAGCAACTGTCCGAATCTCATCGGTTATTGAATCCCTATGAACTGAGAGAGAAATGGAGAGGACGAGGGGAAAGAGAAAGGGCGAGGAAGTGAATCAGGCAAGCGGAGAGATGAAAAAAAGAACGATCTCTCGTTGAAAAGCCACTTGTTCCGCTATTGGGCAGCGGATTAATTTCAAAAGGTGTTGAGAGGTCGGACAATGTGAGACAGAGTGACCCAGGTGAGATTGAGAGGGTCTGGGTGGTGGAGTCTGGGAAGGCCGGGTGGTGGAGTCTGGGAAGGCCGGGTGGTGGAGTCTGGGAAGGCCGCGTGGTGGAGTCTGGGAAGGCCGGGTGGTGGAGTCTGGGAAGGCTGGGTGGTGGAGTCTGGGTAGGCTGGGTGGTGGAGGCTGGGAAGGCACGAGCATCAGAGATGACCAGGAGATTTTAATCTTCTACTTTGGACATATGCCAGGTATCTATCCACAGCATCTCCAATCTGACTAGCTTCATCCAGCTTTGGCCTGGGAAAAAAGACCCCTCTCTCACTTTACTGACCCTCTCCTCCTTTCCCTTTCTCCCTCTTTCGCTCTCCTCACTCTTTCTCTCTCTCCTCACTCTTTCTCTCTCTCTCCTCCCTCTCTCTCTCTCCTCCCTCTCTCTCTCCTCACTCTTTCTCTCTCTCTCTCCTCACTCTCTCTCTCTCCTCACTCTTTCTCACTCTATCCTCCCTCTCTCTCTCTCTCCTCACTCTTTCTCTCTCTCTCCTCACTCTTTCTCTCTCTCTCCTCACTCGGTTACCAGGTGAAATGTTTAGGGTTTGAGGCAGTTCAAACGAAAACATCGTGCCGCGATTTTCAAAACAGGATTTCTGACCAGGTCACAGAGGAAAATAGATAGAAAGAGAGGGAGCGAGAAAGAAAAAAGGGCAAGGCAATGGGAAAATGCTTTGAAACAATGTATTCTGGGAGATGTGCTCCCAGCTGCACTACACACTGGGCTGTTAGGAGTCAATGGCTTCAGTTTGTTTTTCCACCCACTGTTACCGTTGGTTTATATAAGAAATTATTAATAATCACATCTCCACAGGCTTCTCTGGGGGCAGCCGATGGGGTCCTGATCGTGTAGCTGCGCGTACAGTTGCCAGAGTTGTTAGGTCATAAATTAAGAAGCAACTGATTCTCACACAAACAAACCCCGACTGAGCCAACGTCTCCCCCCCCCTCTCTCTCTCTGTTTACTATCACTCTCTCCTTTCACCTCCCGGCGTGTCACTCTGTCTGTCTTTCCCTCTTCTCACCTCCCTGACGGTTGCTCTCAGGGATTCCTCTCCCGTCCTTTACGGCACATTTCTTCCTCGTCCCTCATTGGCCAACATCCCGATGTGAGTGAACCATATCTGGGGTTTGTTGTTTTTTCCTCTCATATCTTTCTCTGACGCCCCCTGTGTTGTAGACAACCCAGCAGCTGGGAGATAGGGCTTTTACAGCCCGTGAGAACTTTGTGGAACAAGGCGGATGGACGGGGGGTCTTCGGTTAACCGGCGAGGTGAGAAGCACCGCCTCCTCCCTCTGTTCTGAAGCACCGCCTCCCTCTGTTCTGTAACAAGTTCCCCTGACACGTTGAACGATGTGTTTGTAAGCAAAACAGGCTGCCGAAGGTTAAGGGCGAAGGCACTCAACATGAGCCCCCTCATCCGGTCCAAGGCCCCGGGACCCTCGTGTACCCTGTGACAAACTGGTTCCTTGGTTGTCGGATATATGCCAAATAGAAGGAGATTTGTACGAATGCAGGACCAGGAGATTTCCACGGGTCGTAACCCCATCTGTTTCCGGAGGGACAGTGAGAGCCTAAGAGCTCACGAGGTGTTTCTGAACACGATGGAGAAACGGTGTGAAAATAATCGCCCGGGACATGAAAGCGACCAGGAACACACGGCGGGGTCAAATAACCCCCGGGCCAATGAGGGGGGAGGTCAGAGAAGCGGGTGTCAGAGTGGGGATCCGAAAACATTACACCCGAAGCCACTTTACCCCCCCTTCCACCTGCCCCTACGAGGCCCCAGGAGGCCGAGGGCCAAAAGGGTTGTGATGATTAGGATTTCAATTTAGCTCGCCATCAATCAATGGAGGAGGGTTTGGAGGCGAGTGGCGCTGATCGCATGCTCTCCTGGATCCAGACGGCCTCCGGAGGATTCACCCCCCCACACCCCCTTAGCTAATTAAACGGCGAGGCTGCCACTGCTCTTACTTATTCATGAATCTCCTCTTCGATCGGCGCTGGAGACAACTCGGTCACCGGACTCTAAACCCTAATTAGTCTGTCGCTAATGGCCGAGCTTCTGGACGATCCATAAAGGCTGACCGCCTGACACGTCCGCGGCCGCGGAAACAAACGCATGCCTCTCGTCCGACCTTGACTTGCTCCTCACTGTTTGGGAATTCTCCCAACGGTTTTCCAGAACATTGTCTCCTTGTGATCGGGACAACTGCTCAGTGTGGTGCCGTACCTGTGGTCTGTTGCATTTCAGGAGCTGCTTTTGATCTCAATTGAGTTGGTTTAAACCCCCTGTGAACCACCTGTGTCCCTGGCCCTTCATTCAACTACGAACCTACGGAGAGATCAAACGGGACAAGGTGTCACCAGGGGTCCTTTGATGGTGTCCACGGCGTTGTTCATCGTTTGCATGTGGCAAATCATACTTCCTGCTCGTCTCCTCGCCCGTTCTATATTTCACGCCTTCAGTGGTTTCAGTCGTTCAGCGGAGACCTTTTACCCACAGAGACTCGTCCCTCCTGGACTGTCTGGTGGAAAAGATCCGCTCAACATCCCGGTATAGTTCTGTGTCTCAACCACCCCCCACACAATACACAAATATGGTTTAACCACCCCACACTAGTTCCTGGTGAGTGCTCTATGAGCTCCCGTCAGCACAGGCGCCCATTTGGTCACCTTCATATGACTAGTCATGACGGTCCACACCCTGTGGTGATGCACACGTCCTGGACCACCTACACATCACACCTATCTGTGTGTGTGTGTGTGTTCAACCAAGCAAGTTGCCATGGAGACTCGTTCTGCTTGTGTTCCGGACACAATCGCTGACTTGTGTTTTGAGAACTGACTCATAAGAGTTGTGGTAGTTCACAGCTGTTGTCACAGACAACAGATAATTCAGGCTCTGTGGAGTTTCTTTAATATTATCCATTATGTTGGTGAGTGAGTGAAAGCAGGAGTAGTCATCATTCTACTGTCATTAAATAAATTTAAAGACAACCGGAACTATGAATATTTGAGTTCTGCCATTTATTACTCTGTGTTGTGCTTGTTATGGTTGTTTTAAAGAAGGCCTATTGGATTATAATATATATAATATATATATATATATACGTATATCAGCATTTATTGTCCTGTTTAGTCTTTCTGTTCGGATTCTGAGAGATGCGGCTACTAATACATACTAATAATAATAAATACCAATATTAAATACCAATATTAAATACTATTACATACTAATAAATACTAATTAATAAATACAAATTAATACTCATACTAAACGTCATCCCACACAATGTGATTTGCAGCCAATCAGTCTCTATTGACTCCAGGAGGGGTGAGAGCTGCCAAAACATTTGGGGCTAATGTATAGATCAGAGCTGGACTCTGAGAGGATATAGGGTGACCTTTCTTAATGACCTCTTTTATTCGTCCCTAAAGCCCCTTAGTCTCCCCCTGACTCCACCCCCCCCCTCTCTCCACCTCCCTCCACCCCCCTCCCTCCACCCTCCTTACAACAGCACACCCTCCCTCCCGCACCAGGCTACTGGTTAACCTGGTACTGGCTCCCTAGGAGGATTGCTTCGGGGGCTATCGACACACATTCCCATAGAACCCCCCCCCCACACACACACCTGTAATTGCATACAATGCCACCACCACTGACTGCGTGTTAATACTCTGGTTCAGTTACCCTGGCATGGTGAAGTCTCTGGACGACACCCACACACACACACACACACACACACACACACACACTCTCTATACACTTAATTCAGCTCATTCCTGCTCAGGCTGTGGGTGTCTGTCTATGTCAGCACATAAATCAATCTTTCCTGGTGGCCCTGTGGCCTGGGATCTGCAGACGTATACCCCCAACCCCCCCACCAGACTGCTAACCACCAGCTTTAGTTACACATCAATGAGGGCAGACTCATATGTTACCTAGAACAGTCCCACTCGCGTCACTCCACCTCTCACTACTGGGAAGGAGAGAGACCTGAGTGAGAGACAATCTGGGACGTGAGAGAGGGGGAGACGGGGGAGAGAGGGGGAGAGGGGGGAGAGGTGAAAGGGCAGTGAGAGACGAAGAGAGAGAGAGAGAGACCATCTGTCACTCTTTTATTTTACACCCAATACAGATTTGTCCGCAATTGGCTGGAAATAACTGAATAAAAATGGAATAAATAAGAACGGCGGACAGTTAATTTGACAGGTGGACGCCACATCTATTCATTAGCCGGAGACACTCCTATTCAATAGTCGAAATCCGGATAATCGGATAAGTTCCTCAGAAGGGGACCAGAGAGACCCACTCAGCTCTCCAATCTGTTCAGCAGCAAACATTCTGTCTATAAGTCAGATGTTACATGGTTGAAGGAGACAACGCATCAATCCTCCCCCGGTTCCGCGGACTGTCTTCATCTGAGGAAAGTCCTTGTCGTCATTCCGGCCGCGAGGATCGTTGGTTGCGAGCGACAACTGTCCGTAACCGCCAGTTAACCCATTAATCAGAAACCCGGAGAGACATACGGACAGGCAGACTGACGGATTGGCTAACTGACACGGTCGGAATCACTGAATTCCAGACATGCCAAGCGTGCGCCCTGGTTCTGGGTGCCACAGAGACAGATGCTAACCCGAGCCAGTTCCAGGGTCAGTCTGGTGTGGGTCCCTAAGTGCTGTGTCCTTTATTTTCGGTAATTTGGCCCTCCGGAGGGCCATATGGGGCCCCGTTGCCCTGGATGTCGATCTGTCCATGAGTCAATTCCATTAATTGCGTCGGTGCACATTTTCTCCGGTGTGCGGCCCTTCTGTTGCCACGGCGCTGTCTCTTGGCTACAGGTTAAATACATTAATATGTGATTAAGCGAGGGACCACATCAGCATGGATCAGGTGTGTATTACAGGGACTACTAGGATCAGGGAATCAGATGTGGAATATGGGGACTAGGATCAGGGAATCAGGTGTGGAATATGGGGACTAGGATCAGGGAATCAGGTGTGGAATATGGGGACTAGGATCAGGGAATCAGATGTGGAATATGGGGACTAGGATCAGGGAATCAGGTGTGGAATATGGGGACTAGGATCAGGGAATCAGGTGTGGAATATGGGGACTAGGATCAGGGAATCAGATGTGGAATATGGGGACTAGGATCAGGGAATCAGATGTGGAATATGGGGACTAGGATCAGGGAATCAGGTGTGGAATATGGGGACTAGGATCAGGGAATCAGGTGTGGAATATGGGGACTAGGATCAGGGAATCAGATGTGGAATATGGGGACTAGGATCAGGGAATCAGGTGTGGAATATGGGGACTAGGATCAGGGAATCAGGTGTGGAATATGGGGACTAGGATCAGGGAATCAGATGTGGAATATGGGGACTAGGATCAGGGAATCAGATGTGGAATATGGGGACTAGGATCAGGGAATCAGGTGTGGAATATGGGGACTAGGATCAGGGAATCAGATGTGGAATATGGGGACTAGGATCAGGGAATCAGATGTGGAATATGGGGACTAGGATCAGGGAATCAGGTGTGGAATATGGGGACTAGGATCAGGGAATCAGATGTGGAATATGGGGACTAGGATTAGGGAATCAGATGTGGAATATGGGGACTAGGATGAGGGAATCAGATGTGGAATATGGGGACTAGGATCAGGGAATCAGATGTGGAATATGGGGACTAGGATCAGGGAATCAGGTGTGGAATATGGGGACTAGGATCAGGGAATCAGGTGTGGAATATGGGGACTAGGATCAGGGAATCAGATGTGGAATATGGGGACTAGGATCAGGGAATCAGATGTGGAATATGGGGACTAGGATCAGGGAATCAGGTGTGGAATATGGGGACTAGGATCAGGGAATCAGATGTGGAAAAATGTCAGACTGTCATCTGTGAAGCCCAATGTCATCTGTGAAGGTTGTGGGCACATTTACATGGTACGGTGTCTGCGAATCACTCCAAACTTCCCTGTTTCTCCCTTCGTCTCTGTTTTCCCACGTCCTACCTCCTCTGCTTTTCCGGCTTGTTAGCGATGGACCTCGGTGGCGTGCTAAAGAGACAATACCCATTTGGAAAAGGTCTAACGAGTCAAGTTATTACTGCAGCCAAGTGTGAGATTAATTAACTGGGTGACGATGAGGAATGCAACTGACAAGATCTCCAGGAAACAAGAGTTGGGCTTTGGAGACAAATCGACTGGATTTATCTTGCAGAACCATTTGGGAGTTGAGAAAACAAAATAGCCATAAATAATAATGATCTCCCCCCCTGAAAATTAATGATGCCAAATAGCGAATAAACAAATGTTCTTTTCCAGCGAAAAGTTCTCAAAAGGCAGTTAGAATTGCATAAATCTCTCGTAATTAATCCGCATCTGTTTGTCATCATAGACCATTAGAGATTTTTATTACGGTGAAAAGTATTAAAACATGAACATTAGGAAAGACGGAAAAAGTGATGAGTGAGATAGAGGAGGAGAGAGGAAGACGGAAAGAAAGGAGAGAAAGAGGGAGAGAGGCAGAAAAAAGAGAGGAGAGAGTAAGGGGAAGAGTGAGATAGAGAGGGAGGCAGGACGAGAGAACGAGAGAAAGGGAGAGAAGGTGCGATAGAGAGGGAGGGAGGCTAAAAGAGAGAGGGCGATATTAGCGCAAGCGTGATATGAGGGAGAGAAGAGAGCGGTGGATTGTTTCAGAATCCAGCGATTTGAGAAACACGGACGAAACACAGAAGCAGGTAATCTCCTCAAACCTGATTTAATCACAAAAGTACCAGGAGAGTGAGAGAGGAAATAAGGGAAAAAGGTTTACAAGGAAAAAGATACATACATACAGGAAAGGGAGAAACAGACTCATATGGAGGGGAAACAGACGGACAGGTAGTGGGAAACAGACAGACAGGTAGTGGGAAACAGACGGACAGGTAGTGGGAAACAGACAGACAGGTAGTGGGAAACAGACGGACATGTAGTGGGAAACAGACAGACAGGTAGTGGGAAACAGACGGACAGGTAGTGGGAAACAGACAGACAGGTAGTGGGAAACAGACAGACAGGTAGTGGGAAACAGACAGACAGGGAGAGGGAAACAGGTTTTGTTAATTAAGTGTGTGTCTCTAGATCATTTGTGTGTGTGTGTGTATTTTCCAGTTTGTGGCTATGCGGACAGCAGAGTGCGTCATCTTTTTATCTTCGGTGTGTGTCTGTGTGCACGTGTGTACTTGCGTGTGTATTCTACATTCGTGTGCGTGTGCGTGTGTGTTTATGTGTTCGCTTGCTACGTGTGTGAGCTCATTTTCCAACACATGTCTGTGTGTTAAAGTGTGTGACAGCCTGTAACACTGCTCTTAAGCTCTGACCTGGCTGGCTGCATTCCTGCCTGCCCTTGCATTACCGTGGCAACTCCTGATCTAGCATTACCGTGGTAACTCCTGGCCTGTATAAGGAAGAAGTGGGCAGGTAAACATCAAATAACTGTCTCTCTCTCCCTCTCTCTCTCTCTCTCTCTCTCTCTCACTCTCTCTTTCTCTCTTTTCCCCTATCTCTCTCTCCCTCTCTTCATCGCTTGCCTTCTCTCCCCTCTGTTTCTCTCTAATGATCTTAACGTGAGAACTGCCTGTTGAGAGCTGGCCAGCAACCTCGCCCTCAGGCAGTCGCCCCACCTGGAGTTCTTTAGCAGCCAGTCTCAAATGAAAGGAATCGAGAAAAGAGAGAGAGTGAAAACATGCATAATTACTGCGCCATTACACTGTGGTGAAGCGAGAGCAATTAGGCGAGGTTTTTTCTGCTTTCCTCTCCCAGGTAAACGAGGGCATACCTCCGGAATTTACATCGCTCACGGGTGATAATTGACTCGGAAATTAGCCGCCACGTCTTAATAAATCAATGTCAGTTAAACCGCTGCTCTCACATCTCGCTCCTTTGTCTCAGGGGCCGCAGAGGAAGCACGTACACGTCACATTATGGGGTTTTCATACATAAAAACCCAGAGAGCCTCGGGAGATCCGCGTGGTATATTCTGGACCGTCACAAAGTCGTTAAAAGCCACCGGTATGTGGAAAACAGGAAAACGCCACATCACGGTCGCCGACAAACAGCTGTTCGGAAAAAACGATCCCTAATTATATTGAGCGCAGTTGTACTGTGTTCCCCGAAGACTGAAACCCAAAATACAAATACAATCCAATGTATTCGCGTGATGACACTATCAATAGGCGATAATCACAATGCCGGTTGTAGAGAAAGGCTTCATTGCCATTCATCCCCAACGGTTAAGCTGCAAGTTAAGCCCGCTTTTTACATAGAGACAGTTCCCATTCAGAATCATTCCTTTGCTTTCATACCCGGACTGGCTCTGGAGCATTCTGGGCTTGGCCGCACAGAGTACATGCTGGATTTAGCATTGTGTGAACAAGCCCGGATTGGTGTGTGTGTGTGTTTTTGTGTGTGTGTGTGACGCGGCATGCTCTTTTTGTGTAACTTTGCTGACCGACAAACCCAACAGAATGTAACATTAGCGTGGACAGTTACCTTCTCTCTGTGTCCTCGTCGCGTTTCCTCTGCACTAGCAGACAGAGGGGTTGTGTTCATGCAGACAGAAACCGAGACAAAGAACGAGGGAGAGATGGAGTGAGGCAGACGGAGAGACACAGAGGAAGAGAGGTAGAGGAAGAGTAGAGACAGAAAATAGAGAAAGAAAAATATCTTATCAGACAGTCTGTCCTCCCAGGTACCAGGGAGACGGACACGTTCCTGCTATAACTGCCATCACATGTATTTGGTCCGGAAGCTGGCACGGGGCGTTCTTGCTGCTGGTTTAATGAACGTGTAGCCCCGCAGGGAGAACTGCCCGCCAGCGGAAACACAGGGCAGTCTGGGAAGTGACGGAAGAGAGAATGGTGGGAAGTGGGTCTGATGAGATTTGTAAATGCCATTATTAAAAGTTATTCCGTATTCCGTCAGCTGGGAAATCGGGGAAAGTACGTGACTCTAATTGTGCAATAGTTTGTCTATCTGGGGTGTCATTTTGTTATGGACAACGGAAACATGATAGACATAAAGTGATTAGAACAGATAAATACGTTGAGGTTATATAGGTAACCGACAGGGGCTATTTGCTTCTAGGAATAGTTCTGGCTGGTTTCTTTGTGATCTAAATCAACTGATTTTTGCCACCCAACGTTTATATCCATACGGACACAGATCAAGCGAAGTTTGATCACACACACACGCACACGCACACACGCACACACACGCACACGCACACACACACACACACACACACACACATATCTACAGACACACACATACACACACACACACACACGCACACGCACACACACACACACACACACACACACACACACACATATCTACAGACACACTCACACACACACACACTCATACACACACACACACACACACATATCTACAGACACACACACACACATATCTACAGACACACTCACACACACTCATAGACACACACACGCGTACAGACATGCAGACACACACACACGTACAGACACACACACACAGACAGACAGACATGCAGACACACACACGTACAGACACACACACACACAGATTTAGCCCTGGGCCCTGACTTCTAATATATATTCCTCATACGTCTCCTATCAGGGAACTGTGAGTTTCTCTCATTAACCGGATCCACAGAGGATTCATCAGAGACATTTCCTCACGGGCCAGACAAAGAAACAAATCAAAGCGCATCACTACGCCCTTATCTTATCCAATAAATTACAGCGCCACCTTACACCCTATTCTGAAAGCGACTTTCTGCGGCGTAATGGTGTGTAGAACCCCACGGTTCTACCAGCGGCATGGTAGAATGGAGATGAAGTCTGGATTAAAAGCACAGTGACAGACGGTTGGATATGTGGGCACGGGCCGTTGATGTGTGTGTGTGTGTGTGTGTGTGTGTGTGTGTAGGTGTGTGTGTAGGTTGTGTATGTGTGTATTTTTGCGTGTGTGTATGTGTGTAGGTGTGTGTGTGTGTGTATGTGTGGTTGTCTGCGGTGATTATGGAATGAATCCGAGGCAACACACACATCCCCAAATACACACACATACACACACCCACGCATACACACACACACACACACACACACACACACACACACACACACACACACACACACACACACACACACACACACACACACACACAACAGACACTATTTTCATATGCAGATGCTATGGGCAAAAATAATCCTGCTCCCATCGTGCTTGTTTGCATTTTTCAATGTCAACTGTTGAGTCATATCCGCTGTAAGAATGTGTTCTCAGTCAGCTGACCTTGTAAGACCGGGAAAATATGAACTGACTCAACGCTCGTCACCACATGAAAACGTATGACACTGACATCCGAAGATTGATTAATGACTCGAGAAAAAGAGCTGAATTGTAGGGTTGATGCTCAAGTGAAACGGCCAATTGCCAGATGCCTGTAAACAGACGTAGACAGTAATTACGTCTGTAGAAGTATACAGCATCTAGAGACTCAGTATGCAGTAATATAGAGACTCAATACAGTAATATAGAGACTCAGTATGCAGTAATATAGAGACTCAATACAGTAATATAGAGACTCAGTATGCAGTAATATAGAGACTCAATACATTAATATAGAGACTCAGTATGCAGTAATATAGAGACTCAATGTAGTAATATAGAGACTCAATGCAAAAATATAGAGACTCAATGCAGTAATATAGAGACTCAATGAAGTAATAGAGACTCAGTATGCAGTAATATAGAGACTCAGTATGCAGTACTATAGAGACTCAGTATGCAGTAATATAGAGACTCATTGCAGGAAAGGCTTCGTTTACGTGAAATAAAACACATCCGAGACTGTAGATTGGCGACACAGCGCTGTTGCAGTCGTAGAATCCAGACGTATTGCGTGACTTTTGTAAATACGGTCTAACAATCAACGGATTGTGGAAGATTTCAAAACCCAACGACCGACTGACATTAGTCAGTGTGAGGTTGATGATGACTACATTGCAGAACACACACACACACGTGTGTTATTAGGGGGTTTCCCTGTGCGTGTCTGGGTGCGTGTGTGTGTGTCGTGTGTGTGTCAGGTGTACCGTCATACGGGGAGACATGACCGTAAATGCAGTTAAGCATGTCTTAGACACGTTGGTCTCCTCTTAGACACCACTTAAACACTATCATTATAGTCCTGTCATCTACCTGAAGAGTCCGCACCACTAGTTCACAAGCACACACACACACACACACACACACACACACACACACACACACACACACACAGAGAGAGAGAGTCTGAAAGAGTCACACACACGCACATACTGTACAAATACAGATACTCTACAAATACACACACGCACAAAATATCAAACACCAACGAACGATAAAGTGTGGAGGATATCAGGCAGAATTATAGCATCTATTGTAACATTCTAATGAACCAGCCACTGCAAGCAGGTGTTACTGTTAAGACGGGACAGGCTGGGCATTACCAGGGAGTAACACCAGAGAGATATCGGTAAAATGCATCAAATGTATCATATGGTACAACTGTAGCATGTGCTGTAATGATCAACCAATCAAATCAGAGCTAGCGGGCCCTTGATTCAGGAAGAAGGAAGCAAGGAGTCAGAAATCCGCGATTTTCCGGTGAACCGTCAGGGGAAAGCGACCGTCTATGTTTGCCGGCTGGTTTTGTGGAAATGGGAATGTTATTTTCATGACATGTCCGCTAATGTAGAAATAAGCACGTTACGTTTGCTACTTATAGCATCGCTGTGAGAGGTGCATTTGCAGTAACGTCAGAGGCACGGCTGGATGTGTGAGTTGGGCTCAGACGTGTGTTCAGGGAACCGTCCTACTGCGGACACCATTCACACTTTAGAGAAATGACTGAATACAGAGTACAGCCACATTCAAAGACACAAACAATGCAGAGTGAAGGATTCTGGGATGGGAGGGTTAGTTTGCCCATTGAGGCCTGGAGTAGAGGGATGGGGTTGTACGGTGGGGGGGGGTACTTGTTATGGTCACGGCATTAACCCTTTACTCTCCACAAGCACATTACACTGGCTGGCAGTCCTACAGACACACACGCGAGGTCTTGTACAGTCATGCTGATGACGATGCTAACATCAGGTATTACACACACACAGAGCCAGACACACACACACACACACAACACCCACACAGACCCACACAACACACACACACAGACCCACACAACAAACAGACCCAGACACACACACACACACACACACACACACACAGAGAGACCCAGACACACACACACACAAACACACTGAACAGGCACACCTGGTTTGCAATGAGTTGCCTGGGGCCTACCTGTTCATCAGATCCTCTCTTCTCTGTAATTACAAACTGAAGAGAGTAGAGACGGAGAGAAGGGGAGTCCACAGAGGAGAGGGGGAGAAGGACAGAGGGAGGGGAGTGAGAGAGGGAGAGGGGAGAGAGGGATAGAGAGGGGAGGAGAGGGGGAGAAGGAGAGAGGGGTGAGAGAAGGAGAGGGGTGAGAGAGGGATAGGCAGAGGAGAATTAGAAAATACATCATCAAGAGAAAACACTATACAGGAAATAGCCTAGACCAGGATTTATGAGAGCTTGTAAACACACACACATACCCATTTGTATACTAGCCATGACCTCTGAAAATACAAATACCACCTGATTAATATTATGCTTGAATTGTCTTTACAATTGTCTTACAGTTGGAGAACCAACTGTGGTTAATGCTGCGTTCTGGCGCGTTTCATATTATCCATTTCTTATTTATATGTCCACCCAGTTGCCAGTTGTCTTCCTCAGCTCCTTCACCTACGGCAGCTCTCTGGGGGGTAGGCTAACAGGATTTGTCAGCCTTCTCCGTTCTGCTGCGGGCTGGCAATTTACCAAGTCTGTATGAAGAAGTCCAGTCAAAATCACTATTATCAGGCACACATTCTGGTAAATAAAAAATGCTTAAGCAAACAAAAATGCCAGGAAAAAAGTGCCAGTGGCGTCGTTTGGAAGCAAATGTAGTGGAGAATACAAATCAAAAAATCCCTTTCTGAATGGCACCAGGGGTTCTGCGACGTACAGGTGTACAGACGTACAGGTGTACAGATGCCAATGCCAGGTGTTCGGTGCGTTCGTGGCCTTCATATTGACTACCCAAACACGGCACGCTACAGCAAGCAGGAGCTAAAGGCAGCGGCGTATCCGAGGGTGACCGCCAACAATACCGCGGTTACACAAAGTAGCTCGAGGCATTAGCATTGGCTAATTGGCATTTCAATGTATCCAGTCATATACGACGACGAGCCAATACATTATGACCAGGTGAAGGGGATACCTTTGATTATACCCTAATAAGGACATGAGAGAGTCTGGGCAAATGAAGTTAGTGAACAATCAGTTCTCGTAGTGTTGGCCGCAGTAGAAATGGGCACGAACAAAGACCCGAGTGACTTTGATAATGTACACATTGTAATGGCCAGATGACTGGGTCGGAGCACCTCTAAAACGGGAGGGTTTGTGGGGTGCTCCCGGGCCACTGTGAGAAGACGACAAGCCAGTGGATTGGGTGTGAGGTTCTGAGCACTGTTCTGCCGGGAAACCTTCTGGGGGCCGGGGCATTAGTGTAGATGTCCATGTGACACGTGCCACCTACCTAAACATGGTTGCAGATCAGGACCAGCCCTTGACGGTTATTGTATTCCCTGATGCCAGTGTGTTATTGACGCCCCCTGGCACACTGCACACATTGTACGGGGATGGTTCGAGAATCATGATCAATTAAAAGGTCATGACCTGCAGAAGTCAGTAGTGAAAGACTGGCTTGTGATTAGGAACAACACAATAGTAACAAATATACTATAATATTAGGAGATATTATAATATTGTCCACGGTATTATAATGTATGTTTCTTCAGATGGAAATTTCCACTTGTAAATCCATGGTGTTCTTATAAAATGGTAATGTATCGTAGTCCTGGCTGCTGTCATATTCCAATCTACATGTCATCTGAGTGTCCACAAACTGCCCACCGTTTGATAAACGGCACTAAAAAGAGAAGAGAAAAGATGCTCTGTAAAACCTTCGGCAATGTTCATGCTGGGAACCCTGTCTGAGTGAAACGGCGTGTACCCCCCCTTCCCCAGGGTCTGTGTTGGTTAGCGTGGCATATCAGGGATCCCATTTGGCTCCTCTCTCATTTGGCCCTGACCGGAGGACCCCATTGGAGAACGGCAGACCGGTTGAGGGACAGCGAGTGGCGAGGCTAAAGGAGTGTCTCAGCAGCCAGTGTGTGTGTGTCTGTGTGTGTGTGTGTGTGCGTTTGTGCGTGCGTGTGTGGGGGGGGGGGTTCTACAAAGGCAAACAGGGAGAATGCAATATCCACATATATTAAGCCCCAGCCGACCAATTACCGAAGCCGTAGTGGGGGGGCATAAAAGTGGGTTCCCCCCCTAATCATGGCACTCAACCACACAACAAAGAGAGAGAGAGAGAGGCGCTGCCTTCACCATCTGAATATAAATAGGACCCCCCATCACCCGCACCTCTTTAGTTCCCCATCTTTGTCGCTCTGCCTCACTCTCTTCTGTCGGTCTGTCAAAAGCGGCGAGAACAAAAGCAGCCCACAAAGCAATCAGACTAATATAGCCCTAATACACTTAACGCCATGGGGTCCTATCTCCTGGCTGTTGACACATTTCACAGTTTTGTGGCTAAACACGGCTGAAGTGTTTGTTGAAGGCGCGGGCAGGACCCCGACCCGAGTCGCCGTCAGTCGGCTTGTTCCCCCCGGAATTACACAACAAGGAGCCTCGCAGGGAAAACCGTAATTAACGGGAGCAAGACGGGAAGTCAAGACTGAAACGCTGAAGTGTGTGTGTGTGTGTGTGTTTCTGTCCTCTCCCAGAATCCCACTGTCATCAGACGTTCTCCAGACAGGCCAACCCTGGCCTGTAGGGCTCCTAGTCATGTTTCCCGAGGGGGTGCGCTAATTGTCTTTTGCGAAACGTTGCTAACAACAGAAAATCCAGAAGTATGTGTGTGTGGATGTGTGAGTGTGTGTGGATGTGTGTGTGTGGATGTATCCTGGAAGTTTCACCCTGAAACTAAGGGGTACTGGTTATCCCCTGGTTAAACCCTGGTTATCCCCTGGTTATCCCCTGGTTAAACCCTGGTTATCCCCTGGTTAAACCCTGGTTATCCCCTGGTTAAACCCTGGTTATCCCCTGGTTAAACCCTGGTTATCCCCTGGTTATCCCCTGGTTATCCCCTGGTTATCCCCTGTTTACCCCCCACCTGTCTGGCCGGTCGAGCTCGGGGCCGTAAGGAGCACATTCTTCTAGGGGAGTGGGGGGGGGTTCTCATTTATACCCAACCCACCCCCCGTCTGCTGTTTGAGAAAAACCTGGTTGTTGTAACATATAAATATAGTATTTTGAGTTGTATAACCATCTGAGCACTGTGTGTGTTTGTTTGTGTGGCTGGCTGTGTGTGTGAGTGTTTGTGTGGCCAGGTGCGTGTGTGTGTGTGTGTGTGTGTGTGTGTGTGTGTTTCAGACCCAATGTGGATGACAGTTTCAATAGTTCCCCCTGTTATTAGTCCTGCTCTGTCATTATGGGATTAGAACACAGGCTGGCCTTGTCGAGGAGTGTGTGTGTGTGCGTGTGCGTGTGTGTGTGTGCGTGTGTGTGTGTGTGTGTGTGTGTGTGTGTGTGTGTGTGCGTGCGTGCGCTGTGTGTCTGTCCACCGGTGTCCTTGAGTTTCTGCACGGTTGTGTGTGTGTGTGTTCTCAGTTCTTGGTATAATCCCATATATTCCACTGTGTTTATGTTCCCTATGAATGAACCATGAGAGACAGTGAGTCATGTTGATGTCATATGACTCTTTGCTGCAGATTCAGTGCTTTTCCCCCTCCGTGACTCAGCCCGTGAACGCGGTGTCGAATCTGTCGATACAAGCAGTCGGCAAATAACACTTCTGATGAAGCGATCGCTCTGTGACTCAGAAGTCTCGGACCCTGTAGACTACCTGTAGATACAGGTAGACGGAAAACAGTCTGACCGAACTGACTGTCATGCCATCACACAGCCAGTCAACCAGCCGAAACGGAGTTAAGATACAGGCATTGTAGAGATGGAGAGAGAAAGAGCGAGCAAGAGAGAGAGAGAGAGTTGGTGGTCGAACGAGATGGATAGATGTTTTAAGTGCCAAGCGTCCACATCTGCGGGCTCATTTAAAACCACTTGACGGCGGTTTCACTGAGACTCATTTGCATGTCAGTTTGTCCGCTGGGCGCGTTCCTGCGTAGCACCATCGTTTACCATGCCTCCTTTAACTGCTCTCCTCTCGGTCTGCTCTCGCCTGACGTTCTCGAGCTTCGGCGTTAGAGATTACGGCGCTGTTAGACATCGAGACGAGCCGTACGTCGGAGTAGGCACTTCGAGCGTTTACATTTGTTCCTTTCAAGACTCGTCGGTCAGGTTTTTTAAGTCCGGGGGCCATTTAAAAGCTTTACTCGTGCGGCTTTGTCGCGGTTCACTGTTTTGTTCGCTCGCAGAAAAATAACTTTCTCCCACTTGCCTAGCACGTTAGCGAGGTCCTGTCATGGCCGCGATTTGCCCCTCGTTCTGAACGGAGGAAAAGAACAATACATTTGCACGATTTAACGGCTCCTCGGGTCCCCGGTGTAGAGGGATTTGACGGGGGGGCCACACGTTTCTCGGTTTAGTTTACGGAGGGGTCAGTGTGAAGCCCCCGCCCCTTTGATTCAGGATCACATCGTCATTCAGCCAACAATGTATCACCCCTAGCAAGCCTTTATCTGGAATGTTCCAGGGCTAAATTTGTGTGTGTGTTTGTGTGTGTTTGTGTGTGTGTGTGTGTGTGTGTCTGTGTGTGTGTGTGTGTGTGTGTGTGCACGTACGAGGTCAGCAGCAATGAGACACTCGAGGTGTTTCAATAGACCAGTCACACACGGTCATCTAGAACATCATCTCGTCTGTCTTTGTTCTGCCTACATGACGTCTGGACATATCTCACTGTCATTTCCTAGTGAGTCACGTGGGGGATGTTCTGGTGGATGAACAGATACTGCCTGATACTGTCTGATACTGTCAGATACTGTCTGTCCACCCGGCTACATGCATGACAACCATATGGAGAGAACCGACGCCACGAGGCTCGTGTGACTCACAGATAGGGGATCTTTGAGTTTGCTAGATTGGGAGGATTTATGCGTTTGTCCGCACGATTTCGATGCAGATGTTCGCGATTGGAAAACTGTGATTTCCTGTGACTCTTTTTTTGCACGTCAACATTCAAGTATAGACTTGAGACGTTGAGAGAGAGAAAGAGGTAGAGAGAGAGAGAGAGAGGTAGAGAGATAGAATGAGATTGGCAAGAGAGAAATGACATAATTATATATCTCTTTCTCTTTCTGTCTCTCAAGGAGAAGGAATGCATTAGTGGAATAAAAACGAACATCTCTAATTTTTGCATCGCAGTCAAAGCTGGAGTTAGAGCCAGCTCGCAAACATTAGCTCACTTTCTGGCATCTCATCGTTCCGTCATCTTTACAGTCTTGTAGAACAGCAGACTAGCGCGATAATCACACACAGTTGCAAAATACTGTTGCCAAAAGGCATTGGAGTAAAAAACCGAATCCATATTATTTACCCCCCTCTCTCGCTCACTGCTATCTAACACAGCAATTCTGTTACCTAGGAAATTGAAAGAGAGAAAGAATGAGATGGGGGTGGTTGACTGAAAAAGAGAAGGAGATTAAAGTGCGCTGACCTCTGTTCAGGTTGAAGTGATTTTCTTTTGTGCTACCTGGGATTTTATTGCAGCTTTTCACTTGCCTTCTGTTCGTAATTTATATCTTCTTAAGTTGTGGCACTTTTTACCACAAAAGGTTGTTTGGTGAGTGATTAAGTGAGTGTGTGTGTGTGTGTGTGTGTGTGTGTAGCTATTCACTTAAATACAATGAGCAAACATTGCTTGACAGAGTACAATATACTCAAACAGCGAACCGTGAACCTCAAGGATTGAAAACAAACCAGAAACAACACTTGGTCAGACATAAAAGCAAACAAGTAGTAAAAGTATAATCTTTTCCACAACAATAGTTCATCGGCTCTAGAAGGTGAATGCTGTTATGTTGGTGGCTGTTTAACGTTTTGTTGGATGGCGTCGTGTCATTTCCTCTTTGGCTGACTGGTCTCCCTCCTGTTGTCTGTTTTTAGAAACATTGATGGACACCAAGCAGGCGGCAACAGAACTGGCGTGGACTTCGCATCCTGATTCCGGGGTAAGTGTGTGTGTGTGTGTGTGTGTGTGTGTGTGTGTGTGAGATCTGATATCACCCTTGGTCCAACGTAAAAGTCTGTTGACGAAAACATCTGCAAATATCGGCTCTCGGGAACTAATCCTAAAAGAAGTGTTTCCTGGTGGTGACCTTTTGGAAACGCGGCACACCCAGTCGTCCTTACACAACGTGCCGGTGACAGTCAGGTTCTGGCCCAGAGACAATATGGTGGGTAGAGGGTAGGTGTCACTCCAATAGAGTTAGTCCCCCCGGCCTTTGTGGAGCCCTGAGTTAGGGTCCCTAGTCCTCCTTCACCAATAGACTTTGTCATTTGCCTTTGAGTGACAGAGAGCGCCTCCTTTTCACAGAGACAGAAAGCGCTTCCCCCCCACTGGCCATGCCACCCCAGATGCTCCCATTCAACACACCCCTCTCCTCCCCTGCTCCTTCGCAACCTCCTCACGCTTGCCACTCCCTCTCTGACACTCTTTCACCTCCTTCAGAGTTACTGAAACACTAAGCTACTCGGCTGTGACCTCGGCCACAAATATCAGCAGGTCTCCAGACCTCCCCTGTCTCACAGCCACACCCAAACAGATGCTTGTTTTTCAGGGCATCTTCGTTGATTCCTTCTATCTAGAAACGTGGTCGTATATTTCCCTCTTATGTCCCATTCCCGCGTCTCCTGTCTCCTTTTCTCCTGTGTACTGTTTTCTCTCTACTCTCCTCTCCTTCCCCCCTGTCACAATTGGCAGGCCTCCATCTCGTTTGCTTGTCTGCGAATTTATTCACAACGCACACGCCCACGTTTATTCATTCCCTTTCTTGGGGCTCTCAGGGCGATTGTGTCAGACTGCTCATGTTTCAGCTGACTAGTGTTTCAAATGATTACCGTGGTGATACAATGTATAATGCCAAGGGGGGGTATGGGGGAGAGGGAGAGGAAGAGAGGGAGAGAAAGAGGGGGAGAGGGAAAGAGAGAAATGGGGAGATGAGGAGAGAGAGACAGAGGGAGATGGATCGGGGGAGAGAGAGAGAAAAGCTGAAGAGAGAGAGAGAGAGATGGGAAGGCCTTCTACATTAGTCAGTTACACAGCTGTGTGTGCTTGGGGATATATACGTGTGTGTGTGTGTGTGTGCGTGTAGGTACATGTATATAAATACAGACATGTGTGTGTGTGTGTGTGTCTAGCTGCATGTATATGATGTGTGTGTGTGTTTCTAGATACATGTATACGAGTACAGACATAGATTAGAATATGTGTCCTAGAACCTGACTTAAATTACATTTGTTCATACAAAACTAAAACGGGTGAGTGTTGTGTACATAGGGTGTATAGGGTGTATTGTAGGCACATTAGCCTTTAGCATTCAGAAGCCAGCACCGCTACGCTAAGTATCTCTAGCATGGTCTCAGGCATGTTACACGCTGCTACATGCTACGTTTGTGGTTAGCGCTTAGCTTTTAGTTAACTAGTGTGATAAGTCTCATGACTAATCTGCAATCAGGCCGAGTTTGGATATGCCTGGACCCTCTCCTCCCCCGTGACAACAAGGTCCCTGAGAATTTGAAAGTAAAATGTCGATCCTTTGACTCGACGAGACGGGTCAACTTGTAGAGCTAGCATAGCTATTCATCTTGTTCAAAAATCAATGCCAAAGATCTTCGCCCTCTTTTATACAACCTGCTTAATTCATTCAGGTTTGTCAAGCAAGGCTGACCGAGCACTGCTTGCGTCTGTGCTCTACGTGTAATCCCATGGGGTTGACCTTCAAACGGTCACACACACACACACAGGCACTTCTATCGCCATCTAACACACTGTAGCGATTTATTGCACTAAACTAAATACCAATTGACACTTGATGCTTTCTTTCGTCACGTTGACCTAGAGAGTGATTATCGATTCCCCCGCCCGTCCGTTCTCTCTCAGACAGCCCCGGTATTAATGCCTTGGTTGGGCCTGATCCTCGGCTAAGCCCCAGTCTCTGTGCTTGTCCCGAGCGGGCCCACTGAATGACTAGCTTTTTTCGGTTGCGTTCATATAAGGCCTCTCATTAAGAGGGTTCAGCTTTAGAGAGGACATTTTAGTAAAAAAAACACAACCTTTATTATTCCCTTGCCTTTTGTCTCCGCGTCCTGGCAGCGTCAAAAGTTCTGTGGTACATTTGTTCAACCCAGAGCAACGTTGGGACGTGGGGAACTAGCCGAACTCGACACCTCAGGTGCCCGTTCTCATGGGCGATCCGGTGACGAAACTTTCTCTGAGATTCGCCGTCGCAGACTTGGGTTGTTATCTCGGCGAAAGACTGCATCTTTGGCGTTCTCCATTTCAATGTTTTCTTGGGTGGATGAAATAAACTGTGCACAGGCTCGGTCACGTGGAGAGAGGTATTGAGAAAACAGGTTGGGTTAAACTCAGTGGCCACTTTATCCATCTGCCCATCTGCCCATTTGCATACACATTCATTTACTGAAGCCTGTAGCCATGGCTTTGCGTTTGTTATTCATCTATTTGGCTCCTAATGGTTTGAGAGAAAAAGGGGCAGTTTGGGAAAAGAGAAACGATGAAGGTCAAACCTTCTGATTGGCGGACGATGCGATCACTGCTCCGTAATTGAAGCGTAATTGCTTGTGAAGCGATGTGGCGACTTCTCCCAAACTGGAAGAGCGAGGTAAACAACCGGTGCCTATCGGTCTAAACGCGCCGAGCTTGACACTCCGCCGTAATTGTGATGAATTTGCAGTCCCTTGTTTCCTGACTCCAGAGATGAGAGGCTGCGGCGTCGGTGGAAAAGTCGCTCAGCTTAGCGGCGGCGACCGAGGGAGTAATTGAAAAGGCGCGAACCCAGAAATGTGACTTCCCTTTCATCTGTCGGTTCCTAATGGTCTCCCCTCGCGGAATTTCAAAGACGCGTAACTGGTCTAAGGACGTATGAAGCCGCAGAGACGGGCCACACCGGGGCTCGGCACATCGTGTTAAAGGCCTTCTCAGGCAGAATACCTCCACGAATACAGACTCATGTGTCTGCTGTCTGGTCCTGGTGCCGGGCACTTCGCAGTGATCAACACACGGGGTCTTGCTTTCCACCGACGCAGCTCAACCCACGTCAGGATTCCACCTGAACACGTTAATTTCCTCTGCCTTGGTTAAGCTAGGCCGTGCACGTGCATGAGCATCAGTGACAGCATTGCCTGACTAGAACGATGCCCACCACACCCACCCCCCATACCTCACCCACCCACGTGATGGTCTTAATGTAACATATGTGTGTATACAGAATGACACATTTGACCTCAGTGTTAACCTCTGTTTCTTTTCCTCCCTCCTCTTTTCCTTTCGTCTTCTACGATCTCAGTGGGAGGAGGTCAGCGGCTACGATGACGCCATGAACCCCATCAGGACGTACCAGGTGTGCAACGTCCGCGAGGCCAACCAGAACAACTGGCTCCGCAGCGACTTCATCCCGCGCAAGGACGTCCTCCGGGTCTACGTTGAGATGAAGTTCACCGTGCGCGACTGCAACAGCATCCCGAACATCCCCGGGTCCTGCAAGGAGACCTTCAACTTCTTCTACTATGAGTCGGACTCGGACTCGGCCACGGACACCAGTCCGTTCTGGATGGAGAACCCCTACGTGAAGGTGGACACCATCGCGCCCGACACGAGCTTCTCCATGTTGGTGTCGGGGAGGGTGAACGTGAAGGTCAGAAGCTTCGGCCCACTGTCCAAGGCCGGCTTTTACCTGGCGTTCCAGGACCTGGGCGCTTGCATGTCGATGATTTCCGTCCGGGTCTTCTACAAGAAGTGCTCGACCACCATCGCCAACTTCGCCGTGTTCCCCGAGACGGCCACGGGCGCCGAGGCGACGTCTCTGGTCATCGCGCCCGGGACGTGTGTGCCCAACGCCCTGGAGGTGTCCGTCCCCCTCAAACTGTACTGCAACGGGGACGGGGAGTGGATGGTTCCCGTGGGAGCGTGCACCTGCGCATCCGGGTTTGAGCCCGCCCTGAAGGACACCCAGTGCCAGGGTGAGTGTGACACCAAGGAAACTCAATGCCAGGGTGAGTTTTCTTCCAGGTCAGCCATTTTGGGTCAAACCTCTGCATCATATACACCCTGTGGGACTCTCTCTGCAGCTCCTAGTGACCTCTGACCTCCACCTCCACTGGGTAGTGAGTGGATTAATAAATAAATGTCGTGCGGGCGGGGTGGCAGTAACGTCTGTGGCACCTGAACGATTCAGAAGGTCTATCACAGGAAAAAGAAGTGGTTTTACAGAAGTCCAGGCCAAAGTGAATTCAAACAGCAAGGCCAAGGGTCAAATTAACTCCTGGGTTGCTGGGACCGAGTGGTGGACTGGGGTCAAATGGACTCCTGGAGTACCAGGGACCAGGTGGTGGGCTGGGGACTTCACCAAGACACAGATGCATTGTGGATATTTAATGAAATTCCCTAGGAAAGATCAGAACCTAGAAAGAAACCTAGAGAGGAGCGCAGTCCCGGAGGCGTTTTGCCAGTCTAGCAAGAGCAAGCGGCAGCAGCTTGTCTTCTTAGGGGTTCAAAACCCAGAGTATTACATCATGCACACATTCACAAACTAGTAGGGTACAAAGACTTTGTAGAAAGTAAAGGAATTTCGCAGGAGCAGAAGTGCAGTGTTTGAAGTAAGGCTGTGAGGTAAACATCTGATGGAAAAAGAAGAATGGAGGTTATCGAATGGGAGCCCACCTTTAAAGGGGACGTGGTACAGAGGTGGCTAAATGGGAGCCCACCTTTAAAGGGGAGGTGGTACAGAGGTGGCTAAATGGGAGCCCACCTTTAAAGGGGACGTGGTACAGAGGTGGCTAAATGGGAGCCCACCTTTAAAGGGGAGGGGAAGTGGGCACAGTAAATCTAGTCACGGGGTGCGCGGTTAAAAAGTAATTTGTTTGCCCCTGGCAGCTCAAGGGCAAAGCCCCGACAACTGGGTCTGATAAAATGCTCTCTAATCAATTCGACCGGAAAACACATGGGATAAATCTCCCTGTCCTCCCCCATTCCCCCCGTTCTCCTTTGTCCATCATTTACTATCTATTGCTCTCTCTCTTTCTCCTCCCTGTCTTTGTTTTTTTCTCCACCCCCCCCACACACTATCTCACTAATTTCAAGGCCATAGCGCTCATTAATGACAGACTACAGAACAAGGAAAACATCCACATGAATATTGATTCAGGAATATTTTTGGGGCGGGTTCTTCACCGTCGCTCCAGAACCCCCCCCTTCCCCACTCGGTTGGTCTTTCACTTCATCAATTCCAATTTCAGCGCACTGCGTATTCAGTCCTTTAAGCCCCAAACAAATCTAAACATACAAATTGTCATCACAGTCAAGTTATATTAGCTAACCGCATTAGGTTGCTACAGTTAGCTATTAGCACTTTATGTTAGCCGGTTAGCCATTAGTTTGTGTGTCTGTGATTGATGATGTTAGAACACATAAACTCACGGGCTAATGGACCCTCCTCAGTAAACTAATGCGTCTCTGTTCCAATATTTAACCTTCACGCGCACAGGGAAAACTGCCACGAACGTGACAAGAGCCATTCCCAAAGGGACGCCATCGACCTAATTTCCGCTAGTTTGCGAATGATAACGTTCAACTGAAGGCGAACCAATCCTAGATCAGTAAATATTTCAACCAGGCAACCGCATGGACACTTACGAGCCAGCAGGACCTGCACGTCAACCCGTTCCTTAGTCCCCACGCTCCAGTAACCGTGACTACATGTATAACGAGTTGCGTTATGGCGGCTTCATACATATTAATATAACGCAACCTTTTTATTGAGCGTCAGACAAAGAGAAACCGCCAACGAGGTCCAGAATGTCTCCAGATCAAAGTGCCGCCCATTGCCCCGCCCAGAACGCCGCCCAGAACGACGCCCCCGCTCATCAACAGTCGTAAACGTTTAAACTGTATAAAACACCCTGGAGTTCAAAGAACAACGGCTGACGATAGACAATGTTATCTCTAGCTCCTCTTTATGTGTGTAATAACCTCCCATTGTCTGGAAGCATTGGCGGCACCTCACCTGTGTTTGCTCCCATGATCCTTCACTGCTACAGTAAACCGATTTTTAAACACGGCCACGGGAGAAAAGCTTGTTACTGGTGAGAGCATGTTAGGTGAAAGCTCTGCCAGGGATGGTTATGTGCGTGAAATGTGCGCGTGAAAGCACGCACGCACACGTGTGTGTGTGTGTGTGTGTGTATTCGTTTATGTGTGTGTGTACGTGTGTGTGGGTATGCATGCACGTACGTGTGTGTGTGTGTTTGTGTGTATGTGGGATAAGCAGAGTTCAGAGGAAGGCGACGCTCTAGCGTGTGTGTTTGCATCGGCAGGCGGTGTTAGTAATTTGGGATGACAGTGTGTGTGTGCAGGGGTTTATGGGTAGGGCGTGGTGATGTGTAAGCCCCTCTTCATCTACCCCTCTTCATCTGCCTCTGGCGGAGGATCTCCGCAGGGAGGAACACAACAAATAGCGACAAGCAAGAGCTGTCAATCATGTTCTCATTCATCACCGGGGCTCAGAGAGAGTGTCAAAATACACACACACACACGCAAAGTTATTCTACTCACGCGTACACACACAATGTCGACAACAACATAAACATCATCCTCACAACTACAATACACACTGACGTTTAGAGTCAATCAGATACCAGTTGACTTGATCCAACTAACCAGTACTGACTCTCTCCTGGTTTCAGCTTGCAGCCCCGGCACGTTCAAGTCCAAGCAGGGTGAGGGGTTCTGTACTCCCTGTCCACCCAACAGCCGGACCAGTTCTGGAGCCGCCAGCATTTGCATCTGCAGGAACGGCTACTACCGTTCGGACTCGGACTCTCCTGAAAGTGCTTGCACCAGTAAGTGTGTGTGTGTATGTGTGTGTGTTTTAGTGTTTGTGTGTGTGTGTTTTAGTGTTTGTGTGCTGCAGCCAGAATGCCTTATACGCTTCACTAGATTCTGCCACGGAGGCATTTCCAAGCCGTTCTCCAACAGTGGAAAGAGACTAGTTTGAACTTTGACCTTGACTCACTACCTTAATCACCTCACCCGGGTGGCCCGAGAACAGTCCCAGATTCCCAGAGTGCCACGTTCACAACAAACAGAGACACTGTTGCAGTGTTATTGCTCTATTTCCCACCAATAGCTGTCTGTGCGTGCAGTCGCCACCTCGTAGAATTTATCTAGTCGACACACACACAACACCCCCTCCTCCCACACACACAACACCCCCTCCTCCCACACACACAACACCCCCTCCTCCCACACACACAACACCCCCTCCTCCCACACACACAACACCCCCTCCTCCCACACACACAACACCCCCTCCTCCCACACACACAACACCCCCTCCTCCCACACACACAACACCCCCTCCTCCCACACACACACTCCTGCACTTGTCCCTACAAGGTCTCATTAATTTGTGTGGCGCGGTGAGAACACACAATGAACTTCGTAGCATTACAGTCTTAGGGACGTGGAACCTGAACACTTTACCAAACTGTTATTCATGTATTACATTTGCTGTTGAATTATTTAACTTGGTTGTTTTCCGGCGGCACTTCAACTCACCCGAGGCTGTTTTCTTCTCACCACAGCCGTTCCCTCGGCACCACGGAACGTAATCTCCACCGTCAACGAGACCTACCTGGTGATGGAGTGGAGCGAGCCGCGCGACTCCGGCGGACGCCAGGACATCGTCTACAACGTCATCTGCAAGAAATGCCTGCCGGAGCGCGGCGTGTGCTCGCGCTGCGACGAAAATGTCAGCGTGTCCCCGCGCCACCTGGGCCTGACGGAGAGACGCGTGGCCGTCCGGAACCTGCAGGCCCACACCCTGTACAGCTTCGAGATCCAGGCGGTGAACGGCGTGTCCATTAAGAGCCCGTACTTACCGCAGTACTCCGCTGTCAACATCACCACCAACCAGGCCGGTAGGTGGACACATGACCGTTCCGTCGCTCCAGCATTTATGTTGTCTTTCCAATGTCCCGTGTCACTTCCTGCGTGATGACAAGATCGATACACAGAAAGAAGGGTCCACCGAAAACGATGGCTGTTAGCGGCGAGAAGTGCGGTGGTAGTTATCGCTTCGTGGTCCTGTTAGAACAAGTTCACTGAGATAACAGACAGACATTTGTTCACGTACGTCTACGTACGTCTGCTTGCTTGTGTGGCGGTGTTACATGGAGTGGCCTACGTGTCTGTTAGGTGAGGAGTGAGAAAATAAGACAAATCTCCCCAGAAGGGCTCTTTCACCCGCCCCCGTGGAGCGCCGCTTGCCGCCGCGAATAGCAACAGCGAGGCAGCGGTGCCATTGTGGAGAGGCATAGAACCGGCAGTGTTCAGCCCAGCAGGTTCTGCCCACAGTCAACCCACAGCATCGTCTCTAACTAGGCCGCTATAGCGATTGGCACCTCAGAGTCCGGCGCTGCCCGTGCCTTTATCTCAGGAGACTAACCTCGCCTTGAGACGTATTGTAACTGGGTAGAAGTGGTTGGCTTGTGCGACAGTGTGGATGTCTGTGAAGCGGGTTTGCTGTGTGTAGTATAAAGGTACCATACTGAATGTGGACGGCTCGGGTCTGGTGAAGAGATTGGGTTTGTGTCTGTGAACCTGTTTTTGATCTGGAACTGGTTCTGGAGCTGGATTTTAGGTCTGGGACTGGGTTCTGGTGTGGAGCTGGGTTCTGGTGTGGAGCTGGGTTCTGGTGTGGAGCTGGGTTCTGGTGTGGAGCTGGGTTCTGGGTTTGATGCGGGCCCGGGTTCTGTATATTGGTCTCTGTCTCTGTGGAAGGAGACTCCGACTGACCCAGGGATTACTCTGTCCAGCTGTGTGCTCTATGTTCATCCTTAGGGCCTCAGATAACGGGCTCCCAGGGTCCCTCATTGTTGTGTGTTAAGATCAGACAGTGGAGACCACAGGGTTGATAGGGACCCCCCGTCCCAGAACATGCACCCCTCGAGAGGGGCGCAGATCTGCTGGGACCAGGAGGGGGGCAGGAGGGGTCCAGGAGGGGGGCAGGAAAGGCTCCACTCTGAATAGATTCTCTATAGATTCCACTTTCGTTCTCTCAGGGTGATCCTCTGCCACCCCCCTGCTCTCTGCATTCACCTTTTAAGGCCAAACATAAATAGAGTGGATAAGCCGTGTGAGGCCCCCAGCCCACCATGGTTACCGCAGTTCCCCTCTCAGGGTCTCATCCAGGGGGAGGGACCCAAGGCCTCTTAATCCCCAGGCCAAAGTGACCAGGGAATCTGCCTGAGAGTATTGTCTCGTGGGGAGAGGTCTGGACTGGGGGCATTTGCGGGGGGCTGATCGAGGGGTGTTGGTGACGAGAACAAGAAGCGGGGAGGAAAGGGAGCAACCAGAGAAAGGATCATCTACCCAACCCGGGGATTAGAAACCTTTTACAATGAGTATTAGTAGGGGAAGTGGAGAAGAGGGACATGAGGTGGAGGGGTGGAGAAGAGAGACTGGAGGTGTAGATGGTGGAGAAGAGGGACATGAGGTGGAGATGTTTGGGGAAGAGGGAGTGGAGGTGTTTGGGGAAGAGGGACTGGAGGTGGAGATGGTGGAGAAGAGAGACTGGAGGTGGAGATGGTGGAAAAGAGGGCATGAGGTGGAGGGGTGAACAGGGCAGATGGAGAGAGATGGTACTTAATGAGGAATAAAGTTAAAATGGTGCCTTATACGTGTGTGTGTGTGCCAGAATCATCCAGATATTAAGCATCTCCAGATTGTTGCTTCTTCCCTCACCGCTATGCTATCACAAATACCCCTCCTCCCAAAGGAGAGCGAAGAGGAACTACAGCGTGGATGGCTGGCTGCGTAGCCTAGCAAGTATTCTTAGCTTCAATGTTCCTCTGAGACATTGTGTTTAGGCTCTTTTGGATAGACAGGATGTACAGCTCTCACACACTCGTGAATATATTATTTATATATATATCAATACAAATACAACATGTTTTTCTTCCATGTTCCCTGTCTGACAGCTCCATCTGCAGTACCCACGGTTCACCTAATGGGGGCAACAGCGAGCACCATGAGTCTTTCTTGGTTGCCCCCGGAGAAGCCCAACGGAATCATCCTTGATTATGAGATTAAGTACCATGAGAAGGTAAGCAAGAATCCCGCCACGACCACAATCACACGAAAAACATCCCATAAACTGGTAATCCTCGGTCCCCCTGACGTCTTCATTCTTTCCTCTTCCTGTATCCTCTCAAAAAATAATCCCCTTTCTTTAAACTCTTCTGTGTCTCTGTTAACCTTTCCTCATCCCTCTACTTAAAATGAAGTTACAAATGTTCTGTCTAATTCCCAAATTTACACGGAGGAGTGGGACGTGCCGAGTTACGGGGTGTGAGGGAGGCGTTTGTGGGAGGCGCCTCTGTCTGCTGGGGCCCTGAATCATTTCTGACCTGTCCTCTGTTCCTTGTGTTGGGCAGGACCAGGGCGAGGCCATCGCTCACACCATGACAGCCCAGAGGAGCTCTGCCCGGATTGAGGGACTGAAGGCGGGGAAAGCTTACGTGGTCCAGGTCCGGGCCCGCACGGTGGCCGGCTACGGCCGCTACAGCAGCCCGGCCGACTTCAACACCAACATGCAAAGTACGTCTGGATGAGCTTTAGCGTTCCCCCTGAGGCGACGGCGGGTTTCTCGCCGACACAGGCCTGACATTCCCGAGCGTTGTACGTCAGCTAGACTGTGTTTCCGCAGAATTCAGCTTCGCTCCGCTCAATTCAGACAAATCTTTTGTCCAATTATTGGCAACTGGTCATTTTAAATTGCTTTGGATAATGGCATGTTACCTCACCCACAATCTCCGCCCAACAGCTAGTTTTGTGCCCCAGCTTTTAGTGTGCACTGACTGAAGTACGTAACAAGTTCAAATAGGTCCTTCCAATTATTACCTCAGACCATTAGAACAGGAGTCTGTTAGTCCTTCATGCTCTATCACAAAAGGCCCAGTGGGTAACAGCTACATTACCTTTGTCCTTTGACCTTCAGGTGACCCTGAGAAGTCTCTTCAGGAGCAGCTCCCCCTCATCGTGGGTTCGGCCACCGCTGGCCTCGTCTTCATCATCGCTGTGGTGGTCATCGGCATAGTCTGCCTCAGGTGAGAACGTCACCCAGTTAGTCCCACTGTCCTCAAGACAATAACGAGTCGACGATTGGATAATAATGAGAAAATCATGAGACGATAATTATACAGTATTTTCTATAACTGATACAAATTACTGTAAATCAATATCAGCCTACTGTCGAGTGAGGAAATCACATGTCAGGACGTTCCCGGGCATATTGATTGACATGGAAACGGAATGGAAATATCAGGTCTTATATGTGATCCTATAAACATCCTGTAAACCTACAGCAGATAGACAGGGGGGTACCAGCTCTGAGGTTTGTTCAGTTGTTGGTTATGGCAAACATTATAAACAGATGAGGTTTGTGAGTATTGTATCAGTCCTCTATACTGTATTAGTTCTGCACAACCCAGTTTCAGGGACCAATCAGAGCGGTTCGATTATTTCTGCGATCCACCGTTCGTCTCAGAGGTACTCGGATCCTGCTCTTTGCCTCATCTCATTCCCGGACATTATATGTACTGCAGTTGGCTGCCAATCAGCTGACTCTCGTGGCGACGGTGGCATAGTAACTGAGCTCTGACAGTCATAGGCTCTCGTCACGCCGGGGCGAATAATCTCCTTCCTCCTCTCATCCATTACTCCCTCTTTTCTTCATCGTTACATTGTCTCACTCTGCGTCTTAGCTTAGCTAGCTAGCGTCTGCCGTGAGAGAAGAAGAAAGACGTGAGGTAACAGGGCTACTCTGAGCCTCCTCGCCATATTCCGGAACCACATTTGAATTGGAAATGAGATGCAAATCACCGGCGGGTATTATTGCCCCGGTTACTGGTTAGACAACAAAGGAACCACATTAACATGTCATTTCAACAACCCTCCCCCTCCTCTGTCAGAGACGCCTCCTCCACATTAATGGAGAGATACTGAAGAAAAAAGGAGGATGAATATGAGAAGACGTGGGGAGGGGGGATCGAACATGGTGTTAGTGTTAACCAGCAGGAGGAAGTGTTCAGGAGGAAGTGTTCAGGAGGAAGAGTTCAGGGGGAAGTGTTCAGGGGGAAGTGTTCCGGAGGAAGTGTTCAGGAGGAAGTGTTCAGGAGGAAGTGTACAGGAGGAAGTGTACAGGAGGAAGTGTTTAGATATATGAAGACGGCTGAGGCTCTGTGAAGCCAAAGGCTTCTCTTTTTCATCTATGCTGTTGGGGCGTTTTTTTTCTCTTAGCTACCATTTCAAATCAACAAGCAGAATCCTACTCAAACCAAAGACTAATTTTGAAGCTTTTGTGGATATTGTGTATTCCTTAGTATCATATAAATGAAACTGGACAAGCTTGTTCTGCAACCGCTACGCACTCTGTAATGGCTATGTTTACGTCTGGACCTTCAGGCGTTATGGCCGAAACGACTACACAGACAACCTACCTGACTGACGTGTATTTCCTCTGTCTGGCCCACAGGAAACAAAGGAATGGCTCCGAGTCCGAATACACTGAGAAGCTACAACAGTACAGTAAGTATTTACCACCTCCCTGTCTTCACTTACAGATGCAGTGTCCGAATTTGACCCGGAACTATTATCATACTAACTAACAGGGAAACGAACACATTGGATTAAACACTGCAGGATTATTTTAAACTGGGATGTCCGCTTGACGTCCGGTGCTCACGTGATTATTCCCATTGTTGAATCCCCGATAGTCACGCCGGGAATGAAGGTCTATATCGACCCCTTCACCTACGAGGACCCCAACGAGGCCATCCGGGAGTTCGCCAAGGAGATCGACATCTCCTGCGTGAAGATCGAGGAGGTCATTGGCGCAGGTAACCAACCAGAGCTCCTGAGCTACAGGGGGAGGACAGCTAGTCACTTCCAGGCCATACCGTTAGAGGACTTCACGCCAAGCGGTACTTTCACTCAAAACATCAACCCTCCTCCCACTTCAACCCTTGCCTCACCTCGCCTACCCCCAAACACGACCCTAAGCCCCCTGTCTAATCTCAAATCTGCTCCTGGGGAAATATTTGCACCCCCGATTTGCTTCACTTACAACCTCGGCGCAGGTAGCCACCACGGTGCCTGGTCGACCGCAACCTACCTTCCCCGCTTTCTGTCTTCGTAAACCATTTTGTGTTTGTTAACCTTCGACCCCGGTAGGCGTGTCCTTTACTGATCCTGGAGAGGTGCTCTGTAGCTGGACTACAGTGTAGTTCCTTGACTTGTGATCCGTCCGTCAATCCTGTGGTTGGCTACTAAAACGGAATTAACAGCAGCTTTCCAGGGCCAGGATTGGTCGTCTCTGAACCGCTCCCGGCCCTATTACAGGGGGTCTCTCAAGTCCCTTTGACCCTTGACCTCATCAATTAACGGCTTAAATGCTTCCCTCTTCCCTTTTTTGGTGTATTATTTAATCACATTTGATTATTACACGTGCAGGTATCGTCAACTCTCATAATGTTAAGCTGGAATAACATCTGCTGCTACTTGAACCCGTCGCTTCCTAGCCTTCGCCTCAAATGACGAACCCAAACCCCTGCCTTCCTCCTTCCGTGCCCTCCCTCCCTCCCTCTCCACTCCTCCCCTCTCTCCCTTTGTTTAATTCTCACATGCTCTCTGGCACTCTCTTTGGCACCCGCTTGGCGTGTTAGGCCGGAGGGGCAAAGCCTCCATGACCCCGACGACCTCCATGACCCCTACGACTCCCAAGCTTCTCTCACCTTCTTTCTGCTCCGCCACCTTCGCTCCTAAGCCCTTAAATGCTTAACACTTGACCCCTCCCATGTACCCCAAATTAACCCCAAACATACACTAACTACCACACCCTAACAACCACCCCTAACTACTCACGCAATACCCTAATTACAGTCCCTTAACTACCACACCCTAATTACAGTCCCTTAACTACCACACCCTAACTACAGTCCCTTAACTACCACACCCTAACTACAGTCCCTTAACTACCACACCCTAACTACAGTCCCTAACTACCACACCCTAACTACAGTCCCTAACTACCACACCCTAACTACAGTCCCTAACTACCCCTCTAACTACAGTCCCTAACTACCACACCCTAACTACAGTCCCTTAACTACCACACCCTAACTACAGTCCCTTAACTACCACACCCTAACTACAGTCCCTAACTACCACACCCTAACTACAGTCCCTAACTACCCCTCTAACTACAGTCCCTAACTACCACACCCTAACTACAGTCCCTTAACTACCACACCCTAACTACAGTCCCTTAACTACCACACCCTAACTACAGTCCCTTAACTACCACACCCTAACTACAGTCCCTAACTACCCCTCTAACTACAGTCCCTAACTACCACACCCTAACTACAGTCCCTTAACTACCACACCCTAACTACAGTCCCTTAACTACCACACCCTAACTACAGTCCCTTAACTACCACACCCTAACTACAGTCCCTTAACTACCACACCCTAACTACAGTCCCTTAACTACCCCTTACACCACTAACTACAGTCCCTAACTACCCCTCTAACTACAGTCCCTAACTACCACACCCTAACTACAGTCCCTTAACTACCACACCCTAACTACAGTCCCTTAACTACCACACCCTAACTACAGTCCCTAACTACCACACCCTAACTACAGTCCTTAAACTACCACACCCTAACTACAGTCCCTTAACTACCACACCCTAACTACAGTCCCTTAACTACCACACCCTAACTACAGTCCTTAAACTACCACACCCTAACTACAGTCCCTTAACTACCACACCCTAACTACAGTCCCTTAACTACCACACCCTAACTACAGTCCCTTAACTACCACACCCTAACTACCATTCCATAACTACCACACCCCTGAACCACACCATGACTCCTCACCCACTAACTAGCACCTTAACCACCATCCCAACCCCACCATGTGTACCCCTTCAGCTCTCCCTCTACCTCACCTTCTCCTCCCTTCTCTGGCACCACACACCTAAGTCCTCAGTCTCTGTCTGGCCGTCTCCACCTCCCGCTCCCTGGCTCCTTGGTTCTAACCAGTAAACTGTCCCTCTCCCCTGTCTCCCCCACTCTCCCCCCCCACTCTCCCCATCCTGCTTGTGTTCCTCCATCTCTCTCTCTCTCTTTTTCTCTCTCTGTCTGTCCTACGTTCCTCGGCTGTCGCAGGAGAGTTTGGGGAGGTTTGTCGAGGTCGCCTCAAGCTGCCCGGCCGACGGGAAATCATCGTTGCGATCAAGACCCTCAAGGTGGGTTACACGGACCGGCAGAGGCGGGACTTCCTGAGCGAGGCGAGCATCATGGGACAGTTTGACCACCCCAACATTATCAGACTGGAGGGTGTGGTCACCAAGAGTCGGCCAGTCATGATCGTCACAGAGTTCATGGAGAACGGGGCCCTGGACTCTTTCCTGAGGGTGAGAGAGCCTGTGGAAGACGCACACACACACACACACACACACACACACACACTCACTGGAACACATTTCATCAATATATATTGTTTAGACCGGCTGCAGTGTAACCCAGTAAGGGTAATCCAGTAACGGTTACCCAGTAACAGTAACCCAGTAACAGTAACCCAGTAACAGTAACCTAATAACGGTAACCCAGTAACAGTAACCCAGTAACCCAGTAACAGTAACCTAATAACGGTAACCCAGTAACAGTAACCCAGTAACCCAGTAACAGTAACCTAATAACGGTAACCCAGTAACAGTAACCCAGTAACCCAGTAACAGTAACCCGGTAACAGTAAGAGAGCAAATCTCCCTAATCTACATTATTAGTGTGCCGTATTCCACGCCGTCCACGTGTTTCTGGATAATACCCTCATCTGTAGCCAGTATCTAACAAACGCACAGCAACCCTCGCTATCTCTGACATTTAAAGAGGATTAATTTGCCTTTGAATCATTTCCTCTGCCTCATATTAAATGCCGGTCTGATGGAGGGAGGCTGACAAGCAGACAGGAAGACAGAGAGACAGGCAAACAGGCAGTCATACAGACAGACAGACAGGCAGACATGCAGACACAGGGGAAAGAGAGATAGATTTGAAAAGCAAAAGAAAGACGAGGGAGATGATGAAAGCAATTGACAATTAGATTTAGGAAGAGCGAGGAATTAGAGTTAGCTACAAAATGTACATCCATTATTGAGACTGGTTTATAAAGTATCAGGAGACGTAACCTTTCTCTTCCGATCTCTCCGCCTTCGCCAGCTGAACGACGGCCAGTTCACCGTCATCCAGCTGGTAGGGATGTTGCGCGGGATCGCCGCGGGGATGAAGTATCTGTCCGACATGAACTACGTCCACCGGGACCTGGCCGCCCGTAACATCCTGGTCAACAGTAACCTGGTCTGCAAGGTGTCCGACTTCGGCCTGTCGCGCTTCCTGGAGGACGACGCCACCGACCCGACGTACACCAGCTCACTGGTGAGTGTGGAGGTCACCCTGGGGGTTCTGGGGGACGTGTTTAGGGCGCGTGGCGATGTCTGGGTAGATGTTATGGTGAGTGGCGCTGTAGCGCTCTGAGTCCATTGCTCGGCGGGTCGGTCGGGAGACAACAACATATTAGGCATTGTGTTTTGGCGCATTTTGTGTATAATCTGTATGGTTTGTTTGTTTGTGAGCTTGTCTGTTTGTGTGTTTGTTTGTGTGTTTGTTTGTGAGCTTGTTTGTGTGTTTGTGTGCGACCGTATCGTATCCGACGTATCTCAACCCTCTCTTCCCTCTTTGTGTGTGTGTGTTACCGTGTGTGTGTGCGTCCTGCTGTGTGCATGCGTGTGTGTGTGCCTCCATCCCCAGTATTTCACGCTCACCTACTCATTCGCATATCCACAGGGAGGCAAGATTCCCATTCGCTGGACGGCCCCGGAGGCCATCGCCTACAGGAAGTTCACGTCGGCCAGCGACGTGTGGAGCTACGGCATCGTCATGTGGGAAGTGATGTCATACGGCGAGCGGCCATATTGGGACATGAGCAACCAGGACGTAAGTGGAACCTGAGGTGTCGTTAGCTGGATGCACCGTTTCGAGGTTGTCCTGAGTGTTTGAGCGCCTCTTTCGGACCTTCCCTCAGTTGTGAACCGCTTGTTTCGTTTCATTGCTGTCCATCTCCAAATCGTTTCATGCAGTCGCATTAACGGCCCTACAACTCCCACCAGACAACTGAAGTTAACTTTCAGTGGGCAACGTCTGCCAGTGGGAGGCGCTATAAAGCAGCGTTTCCAACCCCTAACGGCCCCGGCATTGCGTTTGACCAGCTGTGTGTATTCTAGACCCCTTCGTCTAACTCCGCCCTCTCCTCTCCACCCTCCAGGTCATTAATGCCGTGGAGCAGGACTACCGGCTGCCTCCGCCCATGGACTGCCCCACCGCTCTGCACCAGCTCATGCTCGACTGCTGGGTCAAGGAGAGGAACCTCCGGCCCAAATTTTCCCAGATCGTTGCGACGCTGGACAAGCTCATCCGGAACGCCGCCAGCCTGAAGGTGGTCACCAGCAGCACGCAGTCTTCTGGGTAAGCCCGGCGAATGTCGCGCCCGGAATGCCACATCCCAGTCATTTAAGCAGAGCCTTCATCGATCTGCCGAAAGAAACACATTGAAGAAACCTAGAATTCCAGAGTGTTCAGAAAAGCGTTCAGTCTGCATCCAGTCTCATCCAGTCTCATCCAATTTTTATTGGATGGTTACCTTTTTCCAAATGGGCCAATCGTCTGAGAGGAAAATTGCCTCAGTAAAACATGATGCCATCGCCCACAGTGATGAGTGTTTTCCAGAGCCAGCAGCTACCAAACATCTGCGCAGACGTGTTCTGTGCAAACACACGATGATCACAGCCCAATAAACACATTAACAAAACACTCCCGGCAGCATTTGCTTCAACAAGGTTGTTATTCAAACGGTGGCACAGTTCAATCACAGCATCTAGTTTTCGCCATAGCCTTGAGCTACCTTCCTCCGTAGAGAGGCATTAGACGGCAGGGGATGACCTACCAATCTGTACCCGGATTTGGGCCGCCTGTTCAGTGGGAGGACGAGAGGAAAAGGGTGGGTGTGGTTCTGGGGGGGGGTTCCGTCGGGGATCGACAGCGGTAGCTGCAAAATTAGCCCGATTAAAAATGAGGCCAAAAAGAGGGGAACACTTTCAATTAGGCGCTAATCAGATTTTAGATGGGCCAGTGGAGATGTGTGACCCCCACGGAGCCAGGAGAGGGTGGACAGGGTATTGGCCAGTAGTGAGGTGGGACCCCCACGGAGCCAGGAGAGGGTGGACAGGGGATTGGCCAGAAGTGAGGTGTGACCCCCACGGAGCCAGGAGAGGGTGGACAGGGGATTGGCCAGTGGAGATGTGTGACCCCCACGGAGCCAGGAGAGGGTGGACAGGGGATTGGCCAGTGGAGAGGTGTGACCCCCACGGAGCCAGGAGAGGGTGGACAGGGGATTGGCCAGTGGAGAGGTGTGACCCCCACGGAGCCAGGAGAGGGTGGACAGGGGATTGGCCAGTGGAGAGGTGTGACCTCTTGACTCAAAAGTTGTCTTGTCGGTACTAGTTGTCTTTGACTAGTTGTCTTGTCGGTACTAGTTGTCTTTGACCAGTTTTCTTGTCGGTACTAGTTGTCTTTGACCAGTTTTCTTGTCGGTACTAGTTGTCTTTGACCAGTTTTCTTGTCGGTACTAGTTGTCTTTGACCAGTTTTCTTGTCGGTACTAGTTATCTTTGACCAGTTTTCTTGTCGGTACTAGTTGTCTTTGACTAGTTTTCTTGTCGGTACTAGTTATCTTTGATTTTCTTGTCGGTACTCTTTGACCAGTTTTCTTGTCGGTACTAGTTGTCTTTGACCAGTTTTCTTGTCGGTACTAGTTGTCTTTGACCAGTTTTCTTGTCGGTACTAGTTGTCTTTGACCAGTTTTCTTGTCGGTACTAGTTGTCTTTGACCAGTTTTCTTGTCGGTACTAGTTGTCTTTGACCAGTTTTCTTGTCGGTACTAGTTGTCTTTGACCAGTTTTCTTGTCGGTACTAGTTGTCTTTGACCAGTTTTCTTGTCGGTACTAGTTGTCTTTGACCTTTGAGTTTTCTTGTCGGTACTTTGAGTTGTCTTTGACCAGTTTTCTTGTCGGTACTAGTTGTCTTTGACCAGTTTTCTTGTCGGTACTAGTTGTCTTTGACCAGTTTTCTTGTCGGTACTAGTTGTCTTTGACCAGTTTTCTTGTCGGTACTAGTTATCTTTGACCAGTTTTCTTGTCGGTACTAGTTGTCTTTGACCAGTTTTCTTGTCGGTACTAGTTATCTTTGACCAGTTTTCTTGTCGGTACTAGTTGTCTTTGACCAGTTTTCTTGTCGGTACCAGTTTTCTTGTCGGTACTAGTTGTCTTTGACCAGTTTTCTTGTCGGTACTAGTTGTCTTTGACCAGTTTTCTTGTCGGTACTAGTTGTCTTTGACCAGTTTTCTTGTCGGTACTAGTTGTCTTTGACTTTTCTTGTCGGTAGTTGTCTTTGACCAGTTTTCTTGTCGGTACTAGTTGTCTTTGACCAGTTTTCTTGTCGGTACTAGTTGTCTTTGACCAGTTTTCTTGTCGGTACTAGTTGTCTTTGACCAGTTTTCTTGTCGGTACTACCAGTTTTCTTGTCTTTGACCAGTTTTCTTGTCGGTACTAGTTGTCTTTGACCAGTTTTCTTGTCGGTACTAGTTGTCTTTGACCAGTTTTCTTGTCGGTACTAGTTGTCTTTGACCAGTTTTCTTGTCGGTACTAGTTGTCTTTGACCAGTTTTCTTGTCGGTACTAGTTGTCTTTGACCAGTTTTCTTGTCGGTACTAGTTGTCTTTGACCAGTTTTCTTGTCGGTACTAGTTGTCTTTGACCAGTTTTCTTGTCGGTACTAGTTGTCTTTGACCAGTTTTCTTGTCGGTACTTTGACCAGTTTTCTTGTCTTTTGACCAGTTTTCTTGTCGGTACTAGTTGTCTTTGACCAGTTTTTGTCTTGTCTTTGACCAGTTTTCTTGTCGGTACTAGTTGTCTTTGACCAGTTTTCTTGTCGGTACTAGTTGTCTTTGACCAGTTTTCTTGTCGGTACTAGTTGTCTTTGACCAGTTTTCTTGTCGGTACTACCAGTTTTCTTGTCTTTGTCTTTGACCAGTTTTCTTGTCGGTACTAGTTGTCTTTGACCAGTTTTCTTGTCGGTACTAGTTGTCTTTGACCAGTTTTCTTGTCGGTACTAGTTGTCTTTGACCAGTTTTCTTGTCGTCTTTGACCAGTTTTCTTGTCGGTACTAGTTGTCTTTGACCAGTTTTCTTTTCTTGTCGGTACTAGTTGTCTTTGACCAGTTTTCTTGTCGGTACTAGTTGTCTTTGACCAGTTTTCTTGTCGGTACTAGTTGTCTTTGACCAGTTTTCTTGTCGGTACTAGTTGTCTTTGACCAGTTTTCTTGTCGGTACTAGTTGTCTTTGACCAGTTTTCTTGTCGGTACTAGTTGTCTTTGACCAGTTTTCTTGTCGGTACTAGTTGTCTTTGACCAGTTTTCTTGTCGGTACTAGTTGTCTTTGACCAGTTTTCTTGTCGGTACTAGTTGTCTTTGACCAGTTTTCTTGTCGTTGTCTTTGACCAGTTTTCTTGTCGGTACTAGTTGTCTTTGACCAGTTTTCTTGTCGGTACTAGTTGTCTTTGACCAGTTTTCTTGTCGGTACTAGTTGTCTTTGACCAGTTTTCTTGTCGGTACTAGTTGTCTTTGACCAGTTTTCTTGTCGGTACTAGTTGTCTTTGACCAGTTTTCTTGTCGGTACTAGTTGTCTTTGACCAGTTTTCTTGTCGGTACTAGTTGTCTTTGACCAGTTTTCTTGTCGGTACTAGTTGTCTTTGACCAGTTTTCTTGTCGGTACTAGTTGTCTTTGACCAGTTTTCTTGTCGGTACTAGTTGTCTTTGACCAGTTTTCTTGTCGGTACTAGTTGTCTTTGACCAGTTTTCTTGTCGGTACTAGTTGTCTTTGACCAGTTTTCTTGTCGGTACTAGTTGTCTTTGACCAGTTTTCTTGTCGGTACTAGTTGTCTTTGACCAGTTTTCTTGTCGGTACTAGTTGTCTTTGACCAGTTTTCTTGTCGGTACTAGTTGTCTTTGACCAGTTTTCTTGTCGGTACTAGTTGTCTTTGACCAGTTTTCTTGTACTAGTTGTCTTTGACCAGTTTTCTTGTCGGTACTAGTTGTCTTTGACCAGTTTTCTTGTCTTAGTTATCTTTGACCAGTTTTCTTGTCTACTAGTTGTCTTTGACCAGTTTTCTTGTCGGTACTAGTTGTCTTTGACCAGTTTTCTTGTCGGTACTAGTTGTCTTTGACCAGTTTTCTTGTCGGTACTAGTTGTCTTTGACCAGTTTTCTTGTCGGTACTAGTTGTCTTTGACCAGTTTTCTTGTCGGTACTAGTTGTCTTTGACCAGTTTTCTTGTCGGTACTAGTTGTCTTTGACCAGTTTTCTTGTCGGTACTAGTTGTCTTTGACCAGTTTTCTTGTCGGTACTAGTTGTCTTTGACCAGTTTTCTTGTCGGTACTAGTTGTCTTTGACCAGTTTTCTTGTCTTTGTCTTTGACCAGTTTTCTTGTCGGTACTAGTTGTCTTTGACCAGTTTTCTTGTCGGTACTAGTTGTCTTTGACCAGTTTTCTTGTCGGTAGTTGTCTTTGACCAGTTTTCTTGTCTTTCTTTGACCAGTTTTTGTCTTGTCTTTGACCAGTTTTCTTGTCGGTACTAGTTGTCTTTGACCAGTTTTCTTGTCGGTACTAGTTGTCTTTGACCAGTTTTCTTGTCTTTGGTACTAGTTGTCTTTGACCAGTTTTCTTGTCGGTACTAGTTGTCTTTGACCAGTTTTCTTGTCGGTACTAGTTGTCTTTGACCAGTTTTCTTGTCGGTACTAGTTGTCTTTGACCAGTTTTCTTGTCGGTACTAGTTGTCTTTGACCAGTTTTCTTGTCGGTACTAGTTGTCTTTGACCAGTTTTCTTGTCGGTACTAGTTGTCTTTGACCAGTTTTCTTGTCGGTACTAGTTGTCTTTGACCAGTTTTCTTGTCGGTACTAGTTGTCTTTGACCAGTTTTCTTGTCGGTACTAGTTGTCTTTGACCAGTTTTCTTGTCGGTACTAGTTGTCTTTGACCAGTTTTCTTGTCGGTACTAGTTGTCTTTGACCAGTTTTCTTGTCGGTACTAGTTGTCTTTGACCAGTTTTCTTGTCGGTACTAGTTGTCTTTGACCAGTTTTCTTGTCGGTACTAGTTGTCTTTGACCAGTTTTCTTGTCGGTACTAGTTGTCTTTGACCAGTTTTCTTGTCGGTACTAGTTGTCTTTGACCAGTTTTCTTGTCGGTACTAGTTGTCTTTGACCAGTTTTCTTGTCGGTACCAGTTTTCTTGTCGGTACTAGTTGTCTTTGACCAGTTTTCTTGTCGGTACTAGTTGTCTTTGACCAGTTTTTTGACTTGTCGGTACTAGTTGTCTTTGACCAGTTTTCTTGTTATCGGTACTAGTTGTCTTTGACCAGTTTTCTTGTCGGTACTAGTTGTCTTTGACCAGTTTTCTTGTCGGTACTAGTTGTCTTTGACCAGTTTTCTTGTCTTTGACCAGTTTTCTTGTCGGTACTAGTTGTCTTTGACCAGTTTTCTTGTCGGTACTAGTTGTCTTTGACCAGTTTTCTTGTCGGTACTAGTTGTCTTTGACCAGTTTTCTTGTCGGTACTAGTTGTCTTTGACCAGTTTTCTTGTCGGTACTAGTTGTCTTTGACCAGTTTTCTTGTCGGTACTTTGAGTTTTCTTGTCTTTGACCAGTTTTCTTGTCGGTACTAGTTGTCTTTGACCAGTTTTCTTGTCGGTACTAGTTGTCTTTGACCAGTTTTCTTGTCGGTACTAGTTGTCTTTGACCAGTTTTCTTGTCGGTACTAGTTGTCTTTGACCAGTTTTCTTGTCGGTACTAGTTGTCTTTGACCAGTTTTCTTGTCGGTACTAGTTGTCTTTGACCAGTTTGTCGGTACTAGTTGTCTTTGACCAGTTTTCTTGTCGGTACTAGTTGTCTTTGACCAGTTTTCTTGTCGGTACTAGTTGTCTTTGACCAGTTTTCTTGTCGGTACTAGTTGTCTTTGACCAGTTTTCTTGTCGGTACTAGTTGTCTTTGACCAGTTTTCTTGTCGGTACTAGTTGTCTTTGACCAGTTTTCTTGTCGGTACTAGTTGTCTTTGACCAGTTTTCTTGTCGGTACTAGTTGTCTTTGACCAGTTTTCTTGTCGGTACTAGTTGTCTTTGACCAGTTTTCTTGTCGGTACTAGTTGTCTTTGACCAGTTTTCTTGTCGGTACTAGTTGTCTTTGACCAGTTTTCTTGTCGGTACTAGTTGTCTTTGACCAGTTTTCTTTTTCTTGTCGGTACTAGTTGTCTTTGACCAGTTTTCTTGTCGGTACTAGTTGTCTTTGACCAGTTTTCTTGTCGGTACTAGTTGTCTTTGACCAGTTTTCTTGTCGGTACTAGTTGTCTTTGACCAGTTTTCTTGTCGGTACTAGTTGTCTTTGACCAGTTTTCTTGTCGGTACTAGTTGTCTTTGACCAGTTTTCTTGTTTTCTTGTCGGTACGGTACTAGTTGTCTTTGACCAGTTTTCTTGTCGGTACTAGTTGTCTTTGACCAGTTTTCTTGTCGGTACTTTGAGTTTTCTTAGTCTTTGACCAGTTTTCTTGTCGGTTGTCTTTGACCAGTTTTCTTGTCGGTACTAGTTGTCTTTGACCAGTTTTTGTCTTGTCGGTACTAGTTGTCTTTGACCAGTTTTCTTGTCGGTACTAGTTGTCTTTGACCAGTTTTCTTGTCGGTACTAGTTGTCTTTGACCAGTTTTCTTGACCAGTTTTCTTGTCGGTACTAGTTGTCTTTGACCAGTTTTCTTGTCGGTACTAGTTGTCTTTGACCAGTTTTCTTGTCGGTACTAGTTGTCTTTGACCAGTTTTCTTGTCGGTACTAGTTGTCTTTGACCAGTTTTCTTGTCGGTACTAGTTGTCTTTGACCAGTTTTCTTGTCGGTACTAGTTGTCTTTGACCAGTTTTCTTGTCGGTACTAGTTTTCTTGTCGGTACTAGTTTTCTTTGACCAGTTTTCTTGTCGGTACTAGTTGTCTTTGACCAGTTTTCTTGTCGGTACTAGTTGTCTTTGACCAGTTTTCTTGTCGGTACTAGTTGTCTTTGACCAGTTTTCTTTTCTTGTCGGTACTAGTTGTCTTTGACCAGTTTTCTTGTCGGTACTAGTTGTCTTTGACCAGTTTTCTTGTCGGTACTAGTTGTCTTTGACCAGTTTTCTTGTCGGTACTAGTTGTCTTTGACCAGTTTTCTTGTCGGTACTAGTTGTCTTTGACCAGTTTTCTTGTCGGTACTAGTTGTCTTTGACCAGTTTTCTTGTCGGTTTTCTTGTCGGTACTAGTTGTCTTTGACCAGTTTTCTTGTCGGTACTAGTTGTCTTTGACCAGTTTTCTTGTCGGTACTAGTTGTCTTTGACCAGTTTTCTTGTCGGTACTAGTTGTCTTTGACCAGTTTTCTTGTCGGTACTAGTTGTCTTTGACCAGTTTTCTTGTCGGTACTAGTTGTCTTTGACCAGTTTTCTTGTCGGTACTAGTTGTCTTTGACCAGTTTTCTTGTCGGTACTAGTTGTCTTTGACCAGTTTTCTTGTCGGTACTAGTTGTCTTTGACCAGTTTTCTTGTCGGTACTAGTTGTCTTTGACCAGTTTTCTTGTCGGTACTAGTTGTCTTTGACCAGTTTTCTTGTCGGTACTAGTTGTCTTTGACCAGTTTTCTTGTCGGTACTAGTTGTCTTTGACCAGTTTTCTTGTCGGTACTAGTTGTCTTTGACCAGTTTTCTTGTCGGCACTAGTTGTCTTTGACCAGTTTTCTTGTCGGCACTAGTTGTCTTTGACCAGTTGTTGTCTTTGACCAGTTTTCTTGTCGGTACTAGTTGTCTTTGACCAGTTTTCTTGTCGCTACTAGTTTTCTTTGACCAGTTTTCTTGTCGGTACTAGTTGTCTTTGACCAGTTTTCTTGTCGGTACTAGTTGTCTTTGACCAGTTTTCTTGTCGCTACTAGCTTTCTTTGACACACACCAGACCACCAGTTACACCCACCAGTCACACCCCAGGTACACGTACCAGCGCCCACCCAGCCTCCAAGTCAGTCTCTAACGGCAGCCAAGGGCGGTCATGCCAGATGACAGGGGCGGCTGACCCTTGACCCTACGGGGGTGGCGAGGGGGCAAGGGCGAGAGCAGGGTGACGTTTGGGGGCGAGCTTTCGTTGGTGATGAAGACGAGGCATGACCTTAACCATCTCTCTCTCTCTATTTTGTACCCCCCCGTAGAGCATCGCAGCCCCTGCTAGATCGTTGCATCCCGGACTACACCACCTTCACCACCGTAGGAGACTGGCTGGATGCGATCAAAATGAGCCGCTACCATGACAACTTCCTCAACGCCGGCTTCGCCTCCTTCGACCTCGTTGCCCAGATGACAGCAGAGTAAGTGGAGAGGGAGTTGATTCGTATTCAATTGTGTCGGAGACTGAGGAGTGCATAGGGAGTTGATTCCAGTTCATACGAGGAGTGATTCCGACAGGTCTAACTGAGATAAATTCATTTGGGTGAATTTGCTTGAGCTTTTCAGTTCAGTGGTCTTCATGAACATTGCTAAACTTTTGATTCATGATACGGCGGAATGTCAGCAAAACTGGGGAAACTGAATATTTACAGCGTGTCCCACTTCACACAAGATGTATCGTCTAAATACTTAAGAAATTTACCTCAGATTGAGTTGCAAGAAGAAGCTTTTTACACAGGCTTTTTTGTTATTTTACAGAGAAACAATTTGAGTTAAATATTGCATGTACAAACACACTCATAGAGACAGACAGAATTATCCCGATTTTCTATCAGTCACCAAGGCTTCTTTCCGTTCTCGAGATAGCTTTGTCCTGGAGAAAGTTCATCGAGCACCAATCAGATAGGGTTTTGGGTATGAGGTCATCAAGAAAGAGCAATAACGAAGGGAAGCAGAATGACACAAATCTCCAGTCAGTCGGCAGTTGCCTGTCAGTCGTTTTTGAATGTTCACCAACAGTGCCGTCCCTGACAGATCAATGCAAGACGGATCTGAGACCATCCCATTTGACTAAATCTACAAGTCACAAGCAGGAAGTTCTTCATAGTAAACTACCTCGTACCCAGATCCGCCGGGCAGCGACAGCCCCCAGTTGACACAGCTCTAGATCCTGTTCACGAGAGGTCCTGCAAAACATTTGAACACGTTGCCATGAGGACATCTCAATGAACGTTTCTCGTTGGGCCAATCGTAGCCCGTATCCGTCTGTTTGAGGCCTGCGCGGGCGTGACCCCGGACTCTGAGCCAGCTTGACATATTATTTATTTAACTGTACGTGGTGGAAGTCGTTCTAACCCAGACGTGATCAAATAAAGGGATTAGGAGAATAATGAGGAATATATCCTCGTCGTTAGCGGGTTAATATGACAGGGAGGTGGAGGTGATTTGTTTCAGTTTGGCAGAATGACAGGTGTTCTGGTCAGGGGCTCTTAATGGCTGACAGGCATCTAATGGCTTTCATTTATTATCATTTTTTCCTCCGTCGCTGCAGTGATCAGGGATTGAAAAAGGAGCAAAAGCTATTTATTTTTGCTAAATTGTGGCCACAGACTGTTCTCTGTTTGCGTGTGTGTGTGCGTGCGTGTGCGTGTGTGTGTGTGTGTGTGAAATGGATAACGGTAATGTGCTAACAAGCAGGGGGCACAGTGCATTTGAGCAAGGTTGAATTGAGTGTATGTGTGTGTGTGTGCGTGCGTGTGCGTGTGTGTGTGTGTGTGTGTGTGTGTGTGAAATGGATAACGGTAATGTGCTAACAAGCAGGGGGCACAGTGCATTTGAGCAAGGTTGAATTCAGTGTATGTGTGTGTGTGTCTGTGTGTGTCTGTGTGTGTGTGTGTGTGTGTGTGTGTGTGTGTGTGTGTGTGTGTGTGTGTGTGTGTGTGTGTGTGTGTGTGTGTGTGTGTGTGTGTGTGTGTGTGTGTGTGTGTGTGTGTGTGTGTGTGTGTGTGTGTGTGTGTGTGTGCGTGCGTGTGCGTGTGTGTAAGCAAGTCCGAATGGATAGGATGTAGACAGTCCACTAATCGTTCCCCCAGACGCCAACCTTTTTGCGGTTTCTCAGTCATTATGGACCCAAAGAAAACAAGCAAAGGGGCAGAAATTATAGTCAGTTTAATATTATTCCTAACAATCGCGTGAGTGTTAAACCAACATGGCCGAGACGATAAGATTACTGTCTGACTCGTGTGGCAGCCAAACAGGTGGAACTTTATTCACAAGCGTAATTCTGAAGACTTTTTTTAATTCAGACTGCCGTGAGAGTCAGACTGCCGTGAGAGTCAGACTGCCGTTAGAGTCAGACTGCTGTGAGAGTCAGACTGCCGTGAGAGTCAGACTGCCGTGAGAGTCAGACTGCCATGGGAGTCACACTGCTGTCTCCATGAAATTCTTGGCTTGTTGATTCCCTGACTGCCAGACTGGAAGATTTACCTCAGAATACTTGCTTGTTGACTCACCGACTGACAAACTAGACAGATCACTACAGAATAATTGACCAGTTGAATCGCTGACTGTTGCTGAAATGACTGGTTGGCTAATGACAAACTGTTCCGTCACTGACATTTGCACTGCTTGGTTTTTTGAGTAAATGTATTTTCGACTGATCGACTGTCTGTCTGTTTGTCTGAGGGACTGGCTTCTGATGAGAAACCTTACAGCTGGTCTTTTGGAAGACAAGAGAAGACTGTTTAACCATTAACACCCTGTGTCCATCACTTTAGCTCCCCCTCTAAACCCACAGCGTGGAAATTAAAGTATGTTCCTGGCGTCAGTTCACTGAGGGGTGTTGCAGTTTTGTTGACATGACCTTAGGATATTTGGCAACATTTCATCTGCCACTGTTCACACAGAGGCCAACTGTTTTAACTCTCATGAAGACCTGTAGGCCAACTGTTTTAACTCTCATGAAGACCTGTAGGCCAACTGTTTTAACTCTCATGTAGACCTGTAGGCCAACTGTTTTAACTCTCATGAAGACCTGTAGGCCAACTGATTTAACTCTCATGTAGACCTGTAGGCCAACTGATTTAACTCTCATGTAGACCTGTAGGCCAACTGTTTTAACTCTCATGTAGACCTGGTAGAACTGCTATCTGTAACTTAAAAGTATTATTTAGCTCTTTTAAATGTTTTCAGCTCTAGCTTCTACACTTCAGACCATAAGACCAGTATTATTCTAGTTTAAGACTCTCTCTCCAAATATTGATACTGTCTAAAGTCTTTCTCACTCTTTCTCTTATGCTTCTCAGAGATCTTCTTCGGATAGGAGTCACGTTGGCCGGACACCAGAAGAAGATACTAGGCAGCATTCAGGACATGAGACTGCAGATGAACCAAACACTTCCTGTCCAGGTCTGAGATGGACCAACCAGAAGGACAGACAGACATGAAGGGGAGGAACTGTGCCAGAGAGAGCCAATCAGAAAACCCTAGCTGCCTGACCTTCTCTGCCAATTGAACGGAAACAAAACTGTCTTGCAGTGCCTCGGACTTGTAGTTTTTTTTCTTTAATTCTTCTTCTACGCCAACGTTTCCCATTTCTGTGTTCCACGTTGTTAGTCCAAAACCTTTTCCATTCGACGATATTTTTTCCGGATTATATTGTAAAACATCTTTATCTACAACCCATATCTTCTGTGTGCCTCACTTGATCCAGTTTAGGGTGATGGTTTGCATGCGTGCGTGTGTTTTTGTGACGTTCACCCGGACCCCCTGGAACCAACTCCAGATCTGTGTACCCTGAACCTGGGGCTCGTTCAGTAGGACACACAACATTTTGACATGTTCAGAAAGAAATGTGTTAAGTAGGACAACGGAGCACACCTGAGCGTGATAAGGAACCTGGTCTTGCTTCTGTGAGAACCTGAACCTTGACCCTAATATCTGTGTGGACCCCACGACGTGATTGGTTCACCCAGGTGGGAAACTATAGATGGAAGAGGACATAAAAAAGAAGCGAAAAATGCGAATGATAGTTTGCACCCAAAAAAATTGGTTTGGACGCTAGAGTACAATTCTGCTTATACTAGATCCAGTTATCGTTGTTGTGTGTGTGTGTGTGTTCTTCCCACATCTTCATATTGAAGGTGTGTTATTATGTACGAGGGCACACGACAGAGAAAGACGAGGAGGATGGCGAAGTTCAAATGGTCAAACGGTTCACAGGTCAAAGGGAGCAGCCTAAAGAGGTCCAGAAGTCTTCCACAGACGTCCTGGGTGACCCGGGGGAATCGGGATAGACTCGAAATCGATTCGTTCAACGCTTGGGAACATTGGTTCATTTTGACTCGTTGACTTCCTGGATGGCCTGGAGGAGTTGGGATAGACTCAGAATCGTTTCAATGCTTGGGGAGAGCTGGTTCATTTTGACTCATCGACTGTGTTTTTCTTACAATAACAATCGCTTTTCAGTTGTGTTCATCTGGCCTCCATTTTGACTTTCGGTTCCATAATATATGGGCAATTTCTGTTCCTAGATGGCCGGTTGGAGCTAAGTACTCTGTTTGGATGCTTTGTGTAATGGGAAAGGGGGCGGGGGGGGGGGGGGCATTGGCCGGGGGAGAGGGATACAAAGACCGACTGACCGGCCTTTTGTGGGTGCTTTGTGTTTGTGCGTGACTGTGTGTGTGTGTGTGTGTGTGTGCGTGTGAGAATGAGAGAGTGTAACAAGTTGCACATAAATGCTGTACAATACAGCTTCAGCTACATGGTGAGTTAACGCATGAACTGAACAGTGACAAGGTGCAGCAATTATATTGGAAAACACTATATTCTGTGGACAACTGTTAAAGTTTTTTATTGAAATCCAAACGTCTGGAACTATATATGCATCGTACAGAACCTGAAAGCAACCCACGGAAAACACAGTAACTTTCTTTTTATTATTACCTGGATTTGACATTAATCGGAAACTCTAGTTTTTTTTTCTCGTCTTCTATTCAATGTATTTATTTCTCTGCCCAGATCTGAGAAAAGGCCATTTGAGCTGTGGACTTTTATCTAAAAACAATCAACCGCAAACGCAAGACCCAAGAGGATTCAACAAATGAATTGATGACTATAAAAAAGTGCATATAAAATTCGATATTGTATTTTTGTTGTTGTTCTAAACAGCCTGTACATGTTTTGTAACAAAAATAAGATAAATAACATGAAAACAAAATGGTGTCCGGGAAAACTGAAAAAGTCTTGTTTAAAGAACGATGAGTGAATTGATTAGACAGCATGATGGGTTTGAATGAAAAGAGAGAAGCAACGCAGAGTAGAAGAACGGTTAAAAGACACGTTGGAGACGGTTGCATTTAAGGGCTTGTAAATTGTGGTTAAACCACGATTAATTCATGATTAAACCGTGGTTAGGTTAGCAGGCTGCTACAAACGTTCAAATGTAATGCTTCCATGATTGAGTCGGTGTGTCAAGCCTGTGTGTGGGTGTGTTTAGTGGGTGTGTTTAGCGGTTGTGAGTGGGTGTGTTTATCGTTTGTGAGTGTGTTTAGCGTTTGTCAGTGCTCCATCACACTAAATGCTAGCAGACTAGATGGTATTTATTCGCCAAGTTCAATTACACAAGAAACCCTTCTCAAAACTATAGGTAAGGGTTTAGTGATGGAGCTCCATCAGGGGGCTCTGATTGGGTTCAGAGATGGAGCTCCATCAGGGGGCTCTGATTGGGTTCAGAGACGGAGCTCCATCAGGGGGCTCTGATTGGGTTCAGAGACGGAGCTCCATCAGGGGGCTCTGTAGGGGTTTAGAGATGGAGCTCCATCAGGGGGCTCTGTAGGGGTTCAGAGACGGAGCTCCATCAGGGGGCTCTGTAGGGGTTCAGAGACGGAGCTCCATCAGGGGGCTCTGATTGGGTTCAGAGATGGAGCTCCATCAGGGGCCTCTGTAGGGGTTTAGAGATGGAGCTCCATCAGGGGCCTCTGTAGGGGTTTAGAGATGGAGCTCCATCAGGGGGCTCTGAGGGGGTTTAGAGATGGAGCTCCATCAGGGGGCTCTGTAGGGGTTTAGAGATGGAGCTCCATCAGGGGCCTCGGTGAGCTGGAATCACTGTGACTGGGCAATTGTCCACCGTTGGCCCAGAAAGCATCCCGTTTTATGGGGGAGAGCAGATGTGAAAAGGTGCGTTTTTTCCGACCGCCTGCAACATTAGGTTCCTGCTGACCTCTCCAACCCGATCCATCAGCCTGATTAATGCAGCGACCAATCAGCCACTCCGAGAGACGAACACCCGGCCGACCGCCCAATCATAATCTGTCTTTATTTCCTGTCCGAGCTGCAATCATTCCGTCCTGGCTGTGTGGTTCTGCCTGATTGGCGCAGTGTGCAGAGACACACATCCTGACTCTGGGCAGGATTCCAGAGCGCTCGTTTGTAAGCGATAGCAGCTGTGTCACCTGGGACCGTACCGTCAATGTTGTATCGAGGGGGGTTGCAGAGATGAAGGCTGAGATGTACCTCCTGCCTGCAGGAGGAGAGGAACTTTCAGTGCTGGCCCCTACGTATGGTCTACCAGTTGTGCTGGTAGGAGTTGATCAAGTGAATGAATATTTGAATAGTATTAGTGCCTGTGTATAAACATGAAGTATAGCCTAGGCACTACATATTACACTTTCTGCGTTCAATTAAAACCCTCAGAAAGCCTTTAAGAATGTCCTCTCACGATATAACGTGGTCTCTTTTCTAATTTAATTTCATCTTCTTCAAGCAGAGATACATTTTCATCACAGCGAGTCTAATTTGTCGTAACTCAGACCAGCGCATTTCCGAACCGCTGTCCTGAGATGGTTGTCAATCAGACTGCCGTTTGTGGCTTTAAATGAAAATGTCACGTTTGAACACTGAACCGCGAGGAACGGGATCAGAATGATGAATCTGCTCGCACATTAAACGTATAGCATAATACAAAAACCTTGGAAAAAAATGTTTTCTATAAATCTGCTGACAGACATAATGTGGAGTACCATGTTGATACTGTATATCTGTGATGAAAATGAAAACAGGATGGAAATATAATTTCAGCACCCATAAAGCCTGTCTGAAACCTGCAGGTTCACCCTGTATCCCATCTTACTACATCTAATCAGATGATACACCACCCTGTATCCCATCTTACTACATCTAATCAGATGATACACCACCCTGTATCCCATCTTACTACATCTAATCAGATGATACACCACCCTGTATCCCATCTTACTACATCTAATCAGATGATACACCACCCTGTATCCCATCTTACTACATCTAATCAGATGACACACCGCCCTGTATCCCATCTTACTACATCTAATCAGATGACACACTACCCTGTATCCCATCTTACTACACCTAATCAGATGATACACCACCCTGTATCCCATCTTACTACACCTAATCAGATGATACACCACCCTGTATCCCATCTTACTACATCTAATCAGATGATACACCACCCTGTAATCAGATGACCCATCTTCTTACTACATCTAATCAGATGATACACCACCCTGTATCCCATCTTACTACACCTAATCAGATGACACACCACCCTGTATCCCATCTTACTACATCTAATCAGATGATACACCACCCTGTATCCCATCTTACTAATCAGATGACACTAATCAGATGATACACCACCCTGTATCCCATCTTACTACACCTAATCAGATGACACACCACCCTGTATCCCATCTTACTACATCTAATCAGATGATACACCACCCTGTATCCCATCTTACTACATCTAATCAGATGACACACCACCCTGTATCCCATCTTACTACATCTAATCAGATGATACACCACCCTGTATCCCATCTTAATACATCTAATCAGATGACACACCACCCTGTATCCCATCTTACTACATCTAATCAGATGACACACCGCCCTGTATCCCATCTTACTACACCTAATCAGATGATACACCACCCTGTATCCCATCTTACTACACCTAATCAGATGACACACCGCCCTGTATCCCATCTTACTACATCTAATCAGATGACACACCACCCTGTATCCCATCTTACTACATCTAATCAGATGATACACCACCCTGTATCCCATCTTACTACATCTAATCAGATGATACACCACCCTGTATCCCATCTTACTACACCTAATCAGATGACACACCACCCTGTATCCCATCTTACTACATCTAATCAGATGATACACCACCCTGTATCCCATCTTACTACATCTAATCAGATGATACACCACCCTGTATCCCATCTTACTACACCTAATCAGATGATACACCACCCTGTATCCCATCTTACTACACCTAATCAGATGATACACCACCCTGTATCCCATCTTACTACTCCTAATCAGATGATACACCACCCTGTATCCCATCTTACTACATCTAATCAGATGATACACCACCCTGTATCCCATCTTACTACATCTAATCAGATGATACACCACCTTACTACATCTGTATCCCATCTTACTACATCTAATCAGATGACACACCACCCTGTATCCCATCTTACTACACCTAATCAGATGATACACCACCCTGTATCCCATCTTACTACACCTAATCAGATGATACACCACCCTGTATCCCATCTTACTACTCCTAATCAGATGATACACCACCCTGTATCCCATCTTACTACACCTAATCAGATGATACACCACCCTGTATCCCATCTTACTACATCTAATCAGATGACACACCACCCTGTATCCCATCTTACTACATCTAATCAGATGATACACCACCCTGTATCCCATCTTACTACATCTAATCAGATGATACACCACCCTGTATCCCATCTTACTACATCTAATCAGATGATACACCACCCTGTATCCCATCTTACTACACCTAATCAGATGACACACCACCCTGTATCCCATCTTACTACACCTAATCAGATGATACACCACCCTGTATCCCATCTTACTACACCTAATCAGATGACACACTACCCTGTATCCCATCTTACTACATCTAATCAGATGATACACCACCCTGTATCCCATCTTACTACATCTAATCAGATGATACACCACCCTGTATCCCATCTTACTACACCTAATCAGATGATACACCACCCTGTATCCCATCTTACTACATCTAATCAGATGATACACCACCCTGTATCCCATCTTACTACACCTAATCAGATGACACACCACCCTGTATCCAGTCTTACTGCACCTAATCTTGAGCTCTAAAGGGGAAAATGTCTAACAAATAGTTTACGCAGACATCCTAAAACTGTCAGGAGGTGATCATTTACTTGTGTTTTTGTTTGGATGTTAACATACCAGTAGCGTGGCTTAGCACAGCGTCGGTGATGGATGGTGTGTGATGTGTGTGTGTGTGTGTTTAGGTGTTAGAGTCAGTATCTCCGACTGAACCAATCAGTAGTCTTTAAATGTGTGCTAGACAGTAAGTTTCTGTGCCAATCTCCCCATCTCTCTGATAGGGAGTTTACATTCATATTCCTTTACCTACCAGACTCACCGCAGCCAATCACCTAATATCCTTCTTCAGAATATTCTCTCGCTCACACTTTTCCCCCGTCTGTCAATTTTTCACATGAATATACAGCACATGCCTTTTTTTCAAACGCACTGTATTTGCCCGCCTTCTATGCACTTCTCCAAATCCAAAAGATGAAGAGAGATGTGTTTATCGGGTCCTAAGTGTATATGAAGACAAAGAGGAAAATGCTGAGAAATTGAAAAGGACAAGAGATTTCAGATATTCAAAGGTTTTGATTCCCTTTGAATCAGAGTTGTGTGTTGAATGACGATGTAGACAAAATCAACTAATAGATCAAAGAGATAATGCATCCTTGTAGACATATTTTTAAAAGACCTTTTGCAATTAAATTATTTAAGAAATGTGACAATTCACCAACTTGTCTAGTTCTTTTGTGTGGTGTCATGCATTTAAATAGACAATTCATCTATCCATAACAGTACTTTAACCGGTGAGAAACAATTTAATAATGTAATTCATTATTCAGTAACATAACTTATTTCCTGTCAAAATCACAAAATAACCTTATAATTAACTATATCCGGTAAAACAGTAGGTGAAAACAATTTTAAGAAATCACCGCTACATGATAATTAACTTTAGACTGACAGGACACCGTTTATCTGAAATGGGTCAACTCGAAAGAACTTAACAGCTTTTGAGGAAGACTTTGAGACGCACAAATAACTCTGATTTGTTGTACCTGTCTGTCAGTAGTTGTGTACTCAATTAGTACATTAGGACTTAATAACATATCAGCGACCTGAGTGTTTACAAGAATCTTTGTAGTGATCTGCAAGAACTACCCAATCAACACACACTCCCCACTATTCATGCAGTACTTTCCAGCTAGCGTGAAGAAATTAGGATCGATCTAGCTTTTTTTCATTAGGAGTAGTGCAGGAGATCTGATTGGCCGTTGGCTGTAGCCTACTCTCTATCGATTCTCAGAGGGAGAGTTGTTTCAACAAAACGTCCAATCATGTTGAGTATGTTAATAGAGTGCTCATTTTCGGACAGATCTCGGTCTCGTTCAGTCTCTTTTCATGCAATAGCAGTAAACAGGGCCGCTTCATAACAAATGGCCCCAGATCTGTACACCCCGAAATAATATCAAAATCAAATAGTTTTGGAGAATATTCGGCAACCCCAAAGCACTTTACAACATACACCGTCGAACTAGTAGAACATAAAAGGTTTGATTCCAGGTTTTGAAGAATAACAGTGACTCAGCCATCTCTATTAGTCACTAACTCAAGACTTATGTGTGTGTGTGTGTTCTTATATCTCTAATTAATATGAACTCAGCCATCTCTATTAGTCACTAACTCAAGACTTATGTGTGTGTGTGTGTTCTTATATCACTAATTAATATGAACTCAGCCATCTCTATTAGTCACTAACTCAAGACTTATGTGTGTGTGTTCTTATATCTCTAATAATATGAACTCTGCCATCTCGATCGGTCTCGGGGAAGTTTATATTCCAGTTTTCAGAGCAGAAATAGTGTCAGGCGTTCCTCCTCCGCCCCATGAGGTGTGTCCTCTGGAACCTTCTCGCTGGTTCTTTCTCTCTGTTTCCCAATTAAAAAGGAACCCGGCTCGGGCCGTCGCAGTGGCTGGGCAGAGGGGATATTTTCATCTTTCAGCGCCCTGAGAAGCTGTCGCAGAGGTTTACAGAAGACTTGTGTTGCAGAAGCGAAAGACATTTTCACTTCAGAAAGTTTCACAGAACACCAAACCGCACTCATTATCAAACAAAAAAAAATAGGACAAATTTAACCCTGTGGAAATCAGGGTGAAGTCACAGTATAAGTTTGTATCTTCATTTACATTTTAAATCCACGTCGACCAGCTCGTGAAACCCTTGACAGCACAGCACGCCGAGGATAGCGTGTGAATAAAAGGTTTATAATATAATAACGTCTGAACGATAACGGAAAACATTGGAGCGGAACGAGCACACGAAACGGACGAAGGTGTTCTGACTGGAGAAATAGGCTCCCAGCATGCATTGCGACGTTTCAGTAGGAGAGACAGTACATATGTTTATCGACGTTAAATGAAGCCGCCCCCATTTGAGTCACCCCCGTCCCCTGCGCGATCAGACCATCGATTAGGACCTACTCCCTGCTTCGTCATAACGAGATGGAAAATTATTGAGACGTCAATAACGTTTAATTGTTCATCCCCTGGTCGCTCACGGCAACATTTGCATATAACAGCTCATGGCTGAATGACGGTTCAAAGACAGCATCAACACAGAGCTGGATCGCACACCAGACAGAGAGACCCCCTAAACCTCCCGCTCAGTCATTTATTCCTTTAGGACTTTCTCTCTCCCTCCCCCCGTCTCTCCCGCTCTCCCATTAGTCGTGCATCCTCTCCCATCTCTCCTGCTAGCATAATCCCTTTCTTTCTCCTCCGCTTGGTGAGGCTAATTGGCCACGTCTGTACGGTGACATGGGGACCTAGCATAATTGCCGGACAAATAGCGTAGCGTTTAGCATGGAACCTGTCAGGGCTAAGCCCGGGCATAGACACCGGCTGTCTGAAAGGCTTTAATTACTGCTCCTCAGCCACAACTCGCTAATTGGCAATGACTTCCAACAAAGAGCGTGTGAGTGCGTGTGTGGGTTTGAAGAGAACGAGAGCTTGTTATTGTTTGTGTGTGTTGTGTGTGTGTGAGTGAGTGTGTGTGTGTTGTGTGTGTGTGTGCACATGTGGGAGCACATGTATGACAGTAGGCTGTGCCAACGGATATTCCAAAACCGCTACATCACAAAAGCCTGGCCAAAGCCCAGAGAGGAACTATAAACACAACAGATCCAACAGGGACATGTGTCTACAAGGGTAAAAGAATGCCTCATAAAGGCTCTAATTGGCCTCTGCAGTGGTCATCTGGTTAATGTCAGTGTGTACAAACAAGTCCGTGGTCCCATTAATGTTGGAGTATTTAGTGTTTCATTATGCTGGCCTTCCTCTACAATGGCACGCTAATGGTAGAGGGTAGGGGTGAGGTAATGGAGGAGGTGGGGGTTAGGGGTGAGGTAATGGAGGAGGTGGGGGTTAGGGGTGAGGTAATGGAGGAGGTGGGGGTTAGATGTGGTAATGGAGGAGGTGGGGGTTAGATGTGAGGTAATAGAGGAGGTGGCGGTTAGATGTGAGGTAATGGAGGAGGTGGGGGTTAGGGGTGAGGTAATGGAGGAGGTGGGGGTTAGGGGTGAGGTAATGGAGGAGGTGGGGGTTAGGGGTGAGGTTATGGAGGAGGTGGGGGTTACATGTGAGGTAAAGGAGGAGGTGGGGGTTAGATGTGAGGTAATGGAGGAGGTGGGGGTTAGATGTGAGGTAACAGAGGAGGCGGGGGTTAGATGTGAGGTAATAGAGGAGGTAGGGGTTAGGTGGGGTGGCCAAAAACTAGTAATATGACGCTGCCTAATGTGAATGTTAAATTAATGTTGCAGTAAAGTAGAACATGCCTATTTGTTATGAATTCAAGATTTCCAAAAGTCAGAAAATGTTCCCTTGAAAATGGCAAAGTATTTAAATCGAAAGGTGGCAGTACTGTAAATGTCCAGATTATGAATAACACTTCCTGTTACTGATGTATTAATGTAGGTCCCTGCATGTAGAAATAGATGAATATCTGAACACCTATCCAAGGTGTCTGTGATGCATCAGGAGCTGTCTGTTTTTCTCTGGGAAACCTATAGACCTAAAGTCCCAGCCAGTCACCTCCATTAAGAGTAACATCAGAAGAGATTATCCTATTTCACCCTAACTTCTCAAAAACATCCTCCGTTTCTCCTGTCCAAACGGGGGGGACCTGGCATTCCCTGTCCCCAGAACAAGTGATCCATTGTTGGGGATTTGGATGCAGCTGTGGGGTACATCCCTCTCTGAAGGCTTTACATCGATGGTGTGGGCATCCATGCCAGGAAAATAATTCCACAGGATTCTGGACTTGTGCAGAGACGCTTGAACGTCGCAGTCAGAAAAAAACCCACGACAACAGTGGAATTAAAGCAACACTGAATGTATTAAATTATCATATATGTTTTCTAATGAGGAGAGTTCTCCGAGCTTTACACAGCGACGGCTTCGATAGTAACACAGTGTAGTCGATGGGGAATGCCTCTTTCACTCAAACATACACACACCCACCATGTTCTCCCAGATCCAAGCTTGCTGATTCCTTCTAGTGTTGGGTGAAGGAGACGTCTCGTGTGACATCCCGAGTGAGGACGTCTATCCGGGGCGAACTGTTAACGTTGCATCAGAGCGACCTAGAACCCGTAACGGGAACTAACCGGGTTCCTTCATAGGAACCCGTCTCTACCGTTTAAACGGCATTTAAAAACCTCAACACCGTGAAGCTCGGTGTCAGAAATCTGTCAGAAATCTAACAGCCGTTCGATCGTTTTAAGGGCTCATAAGGAAGATCGTGTTTTAACTGACAACCTCCCAGTTGCCTCATGCAATACACGATGGAGAACTTGGAATATTTGTATGAAGAAAATAATCAGAAAATACAACGTCCCCTGTATCAAAGGTGAGTTAGAAAGCTGCTAATGGCCAGAAATATCAGTTTTCTTGGGAGGATTTCAAACCCGCCCACACCTCTGATGTCATCGGTTGAGGATAACTGATAGGCTACACTTCAAGCGAACACAAGGTGGTCACGACATTCGTTGGATGTGGGTCATGCGTTATTGCTTTCTCGGTGGTCACGGAGGGAGGGGCTTGATTCCGTTTGACATCTCATTAGCCAAACCCTGTCAATGTTTATCAGTCTTAATCAGAATTCGGGCAGGTCCGACGTGATTACGTCCTGGGCGAGAAAGCAATCACACGATGTCCTACGCTGCGTCCTTGATTTAGCGACTCAGAAGTTTCTCCGCCGTAGGAGAGGAGAGAGAGAAGGGGGTGAAGGGAAAGAGAGAGAATAGACGACAGCGAATAGGAAGCAGATCGCTTGGTTTGTTTTTATTTAAAGTCACTGCAAACACATTGGACAGTTTGACGCCTATCTGGATCTAAACTTGAGATTGTGACAAACTGTTTCATTGTGTTTCTACCGTGACAGTAAGCTGATTTCTTCTCGGGGATATTACGTGTCGATGGAATGAAAGTTTGCTTAACTTACCTGGCAAACGGTTATTTTTAAAATGCATTTTAAAGGGGAAGGCTACATAAGGAGAATTTGCTTAAGGTGAGTTAGCTTCGTATATATATACGAGGAAGGCTACATGCCTGAGGTCCCTCTCTATCCAAAGCGGATGACCGATAAAATATTTTAATTGGCGACATTCATGTTGAGCTCCTGATTCCGTCCTAACCTCTATCACTGCGTCCGCTAATGAACGTTTCCCATACTGCCAGGTGTCCCCAACCCTCTACTTCCTGTCTGTCCTCAGGACGGGTCAGAGTGAAGCTACCTAATGCCAGGTGACGGGCGAACAAAGACCCGGGCAACGGGGGGGCATTGATAATGTGTTAACATTCTTCAGGGCTTCGCAGCGGTGAAAGACGGACAGCGAGGGAGGTGTTTTCATGTTCCCCAAAGTGTCAACTCATTACACGTCCCGGTTTCACCTTTCTAGACCGGCCATTGACCTGTAAACACCACGAGGAGCCAGAGTTGTCACGAAACAAAGCGGTCAATGTGAAGGAAGAGAAACCCCACAGTCGGAGACGAACCCAGCGGGGAAGCGAAGCTTTTCTCGCCAACAAAGGATATCAAAGTAACATGATCTTTAAAAGTAGGACATCGACTGTCATCCAAACGAGAGTAAACAAGATGGCAATATAAGGGTCCCGTGTTTAGCATTTTTTGTTAAGGCTTTCGTTCCTATACCGACGCTTCTCTAATGGCGTTGGCGAGATCACATTTCGCACCAGTGAATTCGGTGGCAGCAACGCATTTGATTGGACGAAAGTACTGGAGATTTGACCCCGCCCGCATCGAGACTGTGATGTCATTGCGGACGGGGTCATTCAAAGGACAGACCAGGTTGCATGCTGGGAAATATTTTTGGTTGGCGCTGGGGGGTGGGGGTGTAAGTTCATGCGATGGATAGAATGTAGGCCAGAGAGAAAACATTAAAAGAATCTGTGTTCAGTAAAGCAATGTTGCAATAAATGTGTCAATTTACCTACAAAAGCCCCAATTTGATGAATTACAAAATAATCCACCGTACATATTCGTTATGGAAAAACAAGAAAAGTATTTTAGACATCAAAAATACTGATTAACAATTTACCTTTATTTAATTCCAATGTGTCGTGAGAAATCTCGCATGTATACTGCTAATTACAGAAACATGATCCAGTAGAGTATCAGAGAGATATATCCAGTGACATGTGGAGTGTGCTTACACGTTAGCGACAGACAATTAAAACGCTTTAACTCTATGCTCAAACGTTACTACCAGTGATATTATCTCCACACAGAATGTCCATAAGCATTTTCAACATTAAAAGTGCTCATCTATAGAACCTCGTTATTTTGTTAATTTGTCTCCAAGGAAGGTTTTCTAAGGTCCATGAATGTTGTAAAGGCAGACATGAAAAACAAGAACATAATGAGTTTGAAAAGAAACCAACTCGCTTTGAAAACAGGTTTGTTGCAAATTGTGTTGTTTTCTGACAAATAAGTATGTACTGTACTTAAATAATACATTATTATATCATTATATCCCATTGTATAATTATATCTCATTCATCTTATCCTGGTTTCATCCGTCTCTCTTCTATTCTATATCTTCCTGGTTTCATTTTTCCCTCTTCTCTTCTATCTCTTCTTTGATTTATATATCTTCTATCTCTTCCTGGTGTCATCCCTCTATCTTCTATTTTATCTCTTCGTCTCTGATTGGACAAGTGATGTCTGGTTGGTCTCTCTTATTGTGTGTCTCTGATTGGACAAGTGATGAAGCCAGCCTCAGCAGATCACTTTGTCTCCCTATTTGTCTCTCTTCTTTTTCACTCTGTTAATCTCTTCTCTCACTTTTTTCTTTTTCCTTCACACTAATTCCCCACGTTTCTTCTCTCATCTCTTATGCAAGGTATATCTTCAAATGCTGTTACAATAGACACAAACTCACGCAGACACACACACACACACACACACACACACAATTCACCTTGAAACTGGCGAGTAATAAGGTTTTCCCCCGGAGGAGAGCGTGGCAGATCAGATTGATTTTACAGTGTAGACTGGCGGCGATTATGTTAATGCCTCTTTGTGCCGTGGAAACTGGGGCTGCCTCTAAAGAGGCCAGCTAATTTCTACTCACGCTCTCCTCCATTTTCCCATTCTCTTTACCTCTATTTACTCCGCCACATCCACAGCTCTTAATCCGCGTAACCATCTGCCCCTTCGGAGGGGTCAGGAGACGGTCATGTTCTCCAAATGCATTTTCACTCATGTTGAGAAATCCCATTGTGCGCAACACTGAAGCACTGTACTTATATCTCCTCTCTTCTCCCCCCCTCTCCCCTCTTCTTTTTTCATTCCCTCCTTCCTCTCCCCTTCTCTTCTCTATTCCTTCCCTCCCCCTCTCCTCTCATCTTCTCTTTTCTTTCCCTCCCTCCTCTCATCTTTCATTCCATCCCATCCTCTCTTCTCTTTTCCTTCTCCTCTCTCCCTCCTCTCATCTTCTCCATTCCCTCCCTCCCTTCTCTCCCCTCTTCTCTTTTCCTTCCTCTCTTCCCTTCTCTTATCCTTTCTTCCCTCTCTCCTCGCCTCTGTTTATGTTATGTTCTGTCTTTGTCTCCTCCCCACATCCCTGCGGATACAAATGCATGACTGAGGGAATTATGTGTGCATTCTGTCCCCACATACTGGATTCATACTGTTCACTATACTGCATTAGACGCGCCCACGGACCCGCCCCCACATCTCTATGGGGTTCTTCCTCACTATACTGCATTAGACACGCCCACAGATCCGCCTCCAGAACTCCAACTCTATGGGGTTCTTCCTCACTATACTGCATTAGACACGCCCACGGACCCGCCTCCACATCTCTATGGGGTTCTTCCTCACTATACTGCATTAGACACGCCCAGAGTTCCACCTCCACAACTCGAACTATATCGGGTTATTCCTCTTGTTTTAAGTGATTACGTTGTCATGAAACTGAATTTTGTTTTCCCCTTTCATAATTTTTTTATGTGATTTGCACAAACGCACACGCATACACACACACACACACACACGCATGCTCACACACTCACACACATAGTCTTGATACCTGATGAACCACTGGCTAGCAGATGTGTTATGATGTCATCTGTGTGAATATTATTCCATCTTTATTAACATCAACTCTATTTGAGTTTCATAAACTGTCAAATCCGTTATCTGAATTGGAACACTTGGCAAATTTGAATTTCGTCCAAATTGCCCGAGTGAAACATTCCACAAACAACTCATCAACATATTTGTGCAATTCAGATCACTTTCTTGGTCATGTCTGATGTCTGATTAACTTGTAAGTAAACGTCCCAGCGTTGCGACTGAATACATTACTCGTGTTAACAGCTTGCCTCCCGGTTATCTGTCACACGTAAGCTAACAGGTCCTTCTCATTTGTCTTTGCACGGCAAATTAAGACACAGGCCATTACATTAGGACTTGTGTAACTACTTCGGGTTGCGTCGCGCGGCTCAATTGCCAGACACGCCACGCGCTGACAGAGCTGCTAGCTGTGATGAATAGCTTTCAATCTGAGCACTGAACGAGTTCAGGAACCTTTCCGAAAGGGTTTTGTTGCCTAATTGCAATCGGGATGAAAGGCTATTTGGGTTGCTTTGTAGAGAATTCATTACGATCTGATAGGGTGCCAAGTTTATACGTACGAAGAAGAGAACGGTTGACCTCGTAAAAGTCGGAATTGGCCTTCGTTCGAATTCGCTGGGTATTCGACAGCATCTTAGCGTAGGAGGCTATTAGCCTCTTAGTGAGTTAGCCTGACACATTTAAGTGAAGCAGAACCGATATATTCATGGAGAACCTGTCTCCACCTAAAACCTGTGCTGGTGTGTTTAACGGCTATATCAATGGCTTTAAAGGAACTGCTACATTTTATTGGTTTTAATGAATGTGTTTCGGGTTAACCAATTAAACCTAAGGTCGTTGTATAGATACTGAGCATGTTTTTTCGAGTTGTTCAATTTGAATGAATTTGCATAACTTAAGAAAACATATAAACATGCACACTCACAGGTATACAATTACAGCGATTTCAGCTCATTTACAATGTACACATTTTAGTTTTTTATTTCGGGCAATTCTCGTCTTACCAAGTCTTGTTTTTCTAGTTGTTCGGATCTCACGACGTCCACCAAATCTAAATGGCTCACACCTTATGGTCAATTTCAAACAGAGCAAAATGTTAGTTGGGTGTAAACCCTTAGCAATGTTAGCCAGTAGGAAGGTATTTTCCGCTGTTAATGTTTACGCCGTGCTATCAGTTAGCGCGCCGGCTGGCCAGGCAGTGACCTTTAAACTCGGGTCTCAGCTTAAAGAACCAAAGAGATGACATCTGGTCATACCGCATAAGATCCAATGTGGTGCGTTGATGTTTTGTTAAAGCTATGGGAACGGTAATCCTATGGTATATGGCAAATAATTACGCAAAAACAAACTTGTTCCGAAAACATAATGAATAAAAAGCGTATAGGCAAATACTGTATGTGAGGTCACAGAGATGAACGACCAAGTCGGTTTTGATTATCAGTACGTTGCAGATCGTAATTGAAAGTACTCCGGAAATGTGACCACTTGCAGTGGCCATTTTAAAGACAGGAAAACTGATATCTATAGAGGACGTTTTCACACTGATTTCCTGAAAATGTGAAATTGAGAGATTGCATTTCGATGTCAATTACATTTAATCAAAAAATAAAAGTAATCCCACTCTTTACAGCGACAGCATTTACCTCAGACACTCCTCAGAGTACTCCTTAAACCCACATTTTAAAATCCATTTACGCAATATCCGTCCCGATCGGTTCACCCTTCCGTCTTTTCTCTTCACTCTCCAACTCAGGCATACTTTCTCCAAAGTGGAGTAAAACACGATGATTGATTTGAATTGCCGTGACCCTGCTCCACATTTATGGACTTGACCTCGGGCCAAACTATCCGGCCAATGGATTGGAGGACATTTACCAGGGTAATAATGATTCAGTGGGAGCCGGGCATTTGTGTCGACTCATCACAGGGAAAACAGCAAACCTCTTTGTGTGGCGAGGACTTCTCTCGTCTGGACTTTTAAACACAGACCAGAACATCAAACTTCTGCTGCCGTTACCAAATGACCTCTCTCCGGCACAAACTTTAACAACAAACAAAATAATTCAGAGAGGGGCCCAGGGGAGGAAGGAATCCACGGTGTTTGTCGGGTCGATAAAGCATATATCATTAAAATGTCGAGGAAATGAGAAAACACAAAGTTAAGAGAGTGGGAGAAAGAAGAGAAATAGCAAGAGGACGAGGGAGGACGTGAAAAATATTTGCTTTAGCAACAGATGGCTTAAATGTGTTAAACAAACTGTTGGTATGGTTTCATGTGGACTCACGTCATGGTTAATGCATTTCACTGGTATGAAAAGACCATCTACAAATGCAGACTTGACAGAAAGTGAATGATTGACAGAAAGTTAACAAATGACTGTAAAGGGGAGGTGCTAACGGCCAGTGTTATCATGTAGTAAAATATGCGTCACCAAAATACAAGGACTGCATTGAACGTGTATTGAACTGTAAATAACAATCCTATTTTGGCGTGATTTCATTTACTCTAATGTCCTTTTTTTTTACACTCGCGACAGTAATGGGCTAGCGCCTTTTAAATACCAGCTGTGCGTATGACTTGTGCTAATTAATATCTGGATACCGGCGCGCTTGTCATTATCCATGTCAGGTAGGGTGTTATTTCTCCAGGATATGGCCGTCTAGTCGTTGAATGAGAGGATTTCTGGGGCTCAGGCCCATTGTCAAGTCCTCATAACCCGCTGGCTCTCTCATTCACCTGCAGTGTCAAATGACGGTGGGCTCAGCAATTATTACAACTGGGAGAAAAATAACAGATGTCTCCCGTCTAGCCCCTTCTTCAAAGAGCCGGGTTACCCTTTGATGTTTCGCGTGCCACTACCTGATAGAAAAGCAATCCATTTGCCAGCATTCCTCCCCGTTCAAAATGTCGCGAAGCGAATAGACGGGGAGAAGGGGGGGAGATAAAATAGAAAACAAAATGTGTTAAGTGGATTTCCCGTAATCCTCGGGAAAACGAACACAAAGCGGCCGTCCAACGAAACAATGTTTTGTCGAGCGGGCGATGGGAAGGACCAGTGTCCGTTCGTACGCGATGTGATTCGTTGTGCCTCATCCAGTTATTCAAATCAGTATCAACAGCAACGTTTCATTCAAGCGGGGAGGGACCTAAAATACTTTGATACGAGAAGACAAATGATCTGAGGGAACAGACAGAAAGCCCAATGAGAAACACACACACACACTCTCTCTACAGACCCTTTCTTGTGTGTTTTAGCATTCCTCCGGGTGGGGAGACGGAGAACCCCGAATTTGGAGTCCGCGTCAAGCCTTATTGTTGTAACTGAAGGACAGACCGAGTTCGAGGCTGCTTTACAAATTAAGTGAGGGATTCTTATCGTCATGGCATCTGACGGTGAGAGTGCCGGCCATGAGAGTGACACCGGAGTCTGATAATGTCATCGCTAAGTATTATTGAATGCAAACGCACAAGTAGCATAATTGCTAATTAGCTAGGGCATGAACCCATTCTGGAACATTTCACAGCAAGCCCAGTGCTGCCAACGGCCCTGTCGCTTCCCAACCCAAGTCGGATAAATGTCCCCCTTCTACCCCAACCCCCTCCACTAATCCAGAAAAAACAAAAGAGAGAGAGAGAGCGAGAGGAGAGAGAGTGAAAAATGACCATTCGGGGGTTCAGAGTGTTGCCAAACAGGATTTGGGGTAAGATTAAACGAGGTAAAAGCTGCCACCCAGACTGTGTGCGCCAGTGGGACAGTGTTTACTGAGGTGTGGCTGTGAGGAAGACAAAGGCTAGATTAGCCATCTGTGGGACCTGGGTTGCCCTCACCATTAACTGGCTTAGGGCCCCCAGAGCCCTCCGTTTGCAGACAGTGTCAGACCCAGGGAGGGTGCCGGGGTGAGGGGGGCCCAGGGAGGGTGTATGGGTGCAGGGGGGCCCAGAGAGAAAGAGAGATGACCACCCTCTAACACAACTGCTCCATCCCACGTTCCCGCGAAACACCTGGATGGAATTAAACATCCGCTTTGCCTTTGTCCTCTTGGCAGGATCGTTGTTTGAATTTCGGGGGCGTCAGTAGAGACGGCGACACATGTGAGTCACCGGGCCCCATTTCAAACACTCGCAGCCCGGCTGAGGGAGAGGATGACGACGGGGGAAGTGTCGTCTGTTCGCGTCAAACGCTCCCTGTCACCCTACGTCTTTCACCTCGGGATACGATCAGATCTGAGATCTGCATATTCTGTCGCCGTGCCAAATTCATCGTGTGTTTTGTTTTCGTCGCATGCATTTGTGATGACAGCGTGTGAGGTGTATAAATGGCTCTCTGGGAAATACCTGGGTGACAATGAGGGCTGTGATCTCACAGGAAATTGAGACAAATGAGACTTGATGCCGTAATTGATGCCATGAATCCGGCCACTAATTTCGTAAGACGCCGTCTCACTCAGTGTGTGTTGGGAGTGGAAATCCGGTTCTTTAAGTCCTTCCAGCTCCATAAACAACATCTGGAAAAATATATTGTTGTGAAAATAGTTGTTGGGTAGAAAATAAACACATAGTACATTTTCACTGAAGCGACAGCACTATCACCAGCTGTAGAACCGGAAAACGGAAAGAAAGCTCCACGTTTCTAGGGGACGGCAGTGGCTCAGTGGGTTGAGTCGGTTGTCTATCAATCGGAAGGTTGGTGGTTCGATCACCGGATTTGCTCTTTGCCTTGAGCAAGACACCTAACCGATACGGACGCTCTCATCCACAGATACGGACGTCTCATCCCCAGATACGTACGCTCTCATCCACAGATACGGACGCTCTCAACCCCAGATACGGACGCTCTCAACCCCAGATACGGACGCTCTCATCCACAGATACGGACGCTCTCATCCACAGATACGGACGCTCTCATCCACAGATACGGACGCTCTCATCCACAGATACGGACGCTCTCATCCCCAGATACGGACGCTCTCATCCCCAGATACGGACGCTCTCATCCCCAGATACCGACATGTCATCCCCAGATACCGACGTCTCATCCCCAGATACGGACGCTCTCATCCACAGATACGGACGCTCTCAGGGCTAATCTGATGGAGAAATGGAAGCGTAATTGAGCTGCCTGTGTAAAAAACCACCCAATGTGGGCCACAGAACAATACGCTTTGTTCATATCGAAACCTCTTTACGCCCGGTCCAAGCTCACGTTGTTCACCGGGTCTTGTCCTCATTCCGATCTTGTCCTCAATCTTCGGGGCGGGTGTAATTAAAGGACACATTGTGTCGTTGATCCATTCTCGTGACTGTAAACAGACAAGATCTGGACGGCATCCGAACAGAGGACCCAGGTCTTACAGGCAGGTACGAGCACGGCTTTTGTCAGTTGAGTCCCGAGAGAGGAGTGCCAGATTCCAGGCGATTAGATCAAGTTATTCAGGTGGAACGGCACAATGCAGCGTGGACTCGCACTGGGAACGCTGGGAATGACTGCCGGATAATGGAGCCCCCTTGATGGGAGTTTGAAGTCAGAAGGGTAAAAAACACATGCATGTATAATATCAGCTCTCAAAGTTCATTCATTTTTTTGCCGGTGTTTTTCAGAAATCTTCAGATAACGCTGTCTGTGTTGATCATAGAGACGTGTTTTCACAGTGACGTCACGATGAATCCAACCCGCCAGAATCAGAATCTGGGCACAGCGTCACATGAGTCACTATGTTTTAACAAAGTCAGCATTACCTGACAACAATCCTTACAGCATCCCTTGATTACACCTCTGGAATCTGTCGTCTAACAAAACTGTCACCAACATTCAGTTTGGGCAAGCAACTGAGAACTTAGCACAAACTCTGTAGTTTCTTGAGGGTGCTTTCATTCTTACCGGTGCACACATGCTTTCGCGGCGCTGTTCGAAGATAGTTCGAGGTGTAGTCGTTTTTCGTTGAATGATTTAAATTTCTGAACATAGTAACCTGTTCAGATATGGGTTAAGGAAAGCAACAGTATATAAAAGCAAATAAGAGGCACCATACTGCTGACGGTTGCAAATGTCATTGTTCTGAAGTCAGCGTTCGAGGCGTACATATCACTTTGTTAATAATGCTCTCTCCTCATATCATCCCTTGACGGACGCCGGCGAAATTGTGATCAAATAAAATAATTACGGGACCGCGAGACGCCTTTATCCGGCACCATCGACCCCCTCGCCCTCCACAGGTCCGCGTCCCATCCGTCATAACTCACGCCCTGCGCTTGTAATCTGCTGCCTTGACGCCCAAATGCGTCAAAGGCTTAATTATTTCTGTTGACCCTGATTCTGGGGGTCCCCGTGAGACAGCTCTACCTGACAGTTTGTGCTTATTTTCCTGCAGCAGATTCAAATGAGCCATTTAAATAAACCACTCAGTCACTGGCCGCCTCGGGGCCCTGGCTGAATTTACAGTGTTGGGAAAAGCTGTTTGCTTTAGACTGATTAGCGAGGGCCTTTGTCTGCGTCAGGGCCCTCACGGCACTCCACATGTGAAGTGGCCCTCGCTCCAACCATTTTTGCAAATGAGCTTCTCGTTTAACGGATGATCCAATTGTTCATTAGGGCCTCTTGACGCGCCTCCCTGACGACACAGAGCTTTGAAAATGCAGATTGGTTGTGGTTAAGGTAATTGTCGGGTCTTGCCAACATTACATTCTTCCGAGGAATTTTATTTTATTTATCTGGGGCATTTCATTCATCCGGGTCATTTCATTTTACTAATCTGGGGTATTTCATTTTACTAATCTAATCTGATATTTCATTTCATCCATACAGGCTATTTCGTTAATCTGCAGTGACATGGTGCCTCCTGAAAAGTGCAACCTGGAATTTATCAAAGCAATGGTGTAAACAATGTTGCCCCAAAATTATAGAAGCTACAGAAACTACATACTGTAGTTTACATGTGAAAATCACACAATACACATCCCATGTCTGTAGCACCGTAAACTTTAGCGTGGACAATTTTAAACATACAGGTGTTCTGGCCTTGGTGGCGATTTCATGCAGACACCCAGAGAGAAAATGACAGAGCACAGCGCCCCCCAGAGTCGGTCTGCTGAATTATTAACGTCCTACATCGCAGAGCTTCCGATTGTGCCGCACGAAAGCTCGCTTCTACAAAGAGTGGAGCCGTTGGAATGTATTAATAACCATCCCCACCTCCGTCCATCCACCCAGACATGAATATCAATGTAGTCATCAGGGGTTATTGAGAAAACATTTACAACCAAGTGGGTGCGTAGAGTTCCAGCTCTTCTTTCACGTCACACGGAGTGGGATCACTTAATTTCATTTGTCCACTGAAAGCCTACTTTGTGCAGTTATGAGAGTTGATGTCAAACTAACGTCATGACTCACGATATCAATTTAATCTGTAATCTGAACCTGAGCACAGGCCCGGCTAAAGTGACATGTTCCCATAAGAACGCCTCTCGGTTGTCACATTTAAAACAGTAGCCAGGTTCCCGAACACAGATAGAGGTTTCGTCATTGATTATATGACAATTGGTTTTTGGTTTTACACACATAAATTAATCGACGACACAGATACTTTGTCTCACCAGTATACCACAATATAGTGGTCATAATGTTTTGGCTCATCTGTATATAGTGGTCATAATGTTTTGGCTCATCAGTGTAAAGTTGTGGTCATAATGTTTTGGCTCATCTGTGTAACGTTGTGGTCATAATGTTTTGGCTCATTAGTATACAGTGGTCATAATGTTTTGGCTCATCAGTATATAGTGGTCATAATGTTTTGGCTCATCTGTGTAACATTGCGGTCATAATGTTTTGCTCATCTGTGTAACGTTGTGGTCATAATGTTTTGGCTCATCTGTGTAACGTTGCGGTCATAATGTTTTGGCTCATCTGTGTAACGTTGTGGTCATAATGTTTTGGCTCATCTGTGTAACGTTGCGGTCATACATTTCCCCTAGCGTTAAGAAGACTTTCCCACTCTTCCTCTTCTTCTCCTCCAGACGAAGCCCGTCCATCTGGGAGTTATTATCTGCCTCAGTGGGGGTGGGTAGGGATGCCCGGGTTCTGCTCGTGGGGTCCATTTGGGATCCAGATGGGATTAGATGGGATAGATTAACTCTGACCACGGCACATCCCTCTCACCTGGTCATGGTGGGTATGAGACGTTTGACTGCTCCACAGGAGGCTAATGTGTCGCTACCAGGGACCTGTTCAGCTCTATAGCCACAGAGCCAGACAGCCAGACAGACAGACAGATAGACAGACAGACAGACAGACAGCCAGACAACCGGACAGCCGGACAGACAGACAGCCACACAGCCGGACAGACATCCAGACAGACAGCCAGACAGACAGCCAATCAACCAGACAGCCAGACAACCAGACAGCCAAACAGCCAGACAGCCAGCCAGACAGATAAAACATTTATTTTAATTTACTGTCACTATAACATTGAAACCCAGTCAACGGTATGGTACATTATGTATGTGTGTGTGTGTGTGTGTGAGAGAGAGAGAGAGAGACACACACAGTAGGAATGCAAACAACCACACAATTGCTAGCTTAACTTCACGTTTGCCCGTTTAGCAAGCTCGTGGCGTACACCCGTGACCCTGGGGGTTTAGATCAGTAGTAATTAATTGCATCATCTGTGTTTATTTTAAGTGGCGAGCGATGTTATACATCATTCGGAATAAGCCGAGCTTCCGTTTTTAATCTGTTATAAAGTGTGCTCTTATATTGTGCGCGCGATGAAAGGAATGCTAAACTCGGAAACACACGGGACACGTATGTACACACTGCAATAATGAGATGGGATACTGAACGGGATTTCTCATGCCGTTTTAAGCTAATAGATAACATGCTGTTGTTTTAGAGTGAGTAACAGGGGAACTGCGAGGTGTTCAAAGGAAAACAATGTCCCGATTCGCTTTATTTTCACTTTTGGCAACGGCGCCCGGTAACGACTTTACTTGTAATCTATCACAGGCTGTCAAGGTCCCATGAAAGGATTACAGAGAGAGAATTATGTTATCATGTGCCGGAAAGTAGGTTTCTGGTTTGGAACGTTTGGTTGTTGATCACTTGGACAAATCACGATGGGCGTGGCGTGATTAAATAGAGACGGTGATTTGAAGCCTGTTTGTGGAAGATTAAAAGTTTCCTCTAGATTGTAACACCTCAAAGTCAAAGCTGAGCACACGTGCCTTTAGCGGACGCCAGGAGTTCGTAGTGGTTTCCCGGTTGACACCACATAACGCCTATTCCTCTGTTTCCACTTTACCGCGGCATTCGTGTATACGATAAACCCACTGCCAGCAATACAGAGAGCAAGAAACCGGATAAGCCGTCCACATCCACCAAACGCCTTCACACTTTATCTGCTATCGACTGAAGCTTGGCCAAAGCATCAGCGTATTGAGTTGGTGGTAACCGCCAACGTGTGACTGCCTGGAAGCAGATGTGTCCGGTTATGGCAATGCCAAAAATAACCAGGTCGCGGACGGACCGTCAGTGAAAACAACCCTACTGCGCGAACCAGGGAAAAATACACATGGCTTGTCTTTATTCTTTAGCTGGACCATAGAAAAATCAATGTGAGCTTCAACCTAACTTTAGAGAAACACCCAGGCACTACATGATGCTTAACGCTTCGAACGTCTGAAACATGAAAAGAGCTTGTTCCTTGCCGGAACGCACAAACACACGCTCAGGAACTGAAACGCTGCAGAACGAATCTCTCACAAGGCCTTTTGCCTATATCACGTCAACAGGCGCACAAATCCCTTTCCCTCTGAGTTTTTTTTCAGAGCTGTTTGTTCGTTCTTCTTTCAAAGAAGACGCCCCGGCAGTACCCAGCAGCCATTGCTCCGCACGTTGTTGTCGTCGTGTAGTCTCAGCTTGCCCCGGTTGTCGCCACAACTGTCGCCGCTCGTGTGAAAACACACATGCCTAGCGCTCTAGCTCGCGTCTGTCAGTCGCTGCAGCTGGTACATAGTGAAAGGCGGTATTTTCTTCGCTGAAAATTCTAGATACATAAATACACGCAATCCCCCCCCCCCAACACACACAGCGGTGGCAGCTTGAACGCAGAGACGCAATGGGTGTAAATGAGAATAGGGAAAAATGCGTGTCTCCCGTGTCCCTTGTGTCGTTGCGGTTGGGAGAGATTAGGCGAACAAGGTGCACAGATAATCACAGTATGACCGATGACAGTGATAATCAGAACCGGTCCATTAAAGACCCGCAATGGTGCTTGTTTATTGTTATTATCCAATGGGATGCTGGTACAGATGTGGATGCTTTGACACACTAATGTGTGTGTGTGTGTGTGTCTCATCAACGTCAACTGTGTGGGGACCAGAGGTCCAGAGGTCCGCACAAAGATAGAAAAAGTTCCCGTTCACAGTTTTGGCTCTATATATAAGAGGTTACCCACTCAGCAAAGGATGTTAAGAAGACACATTGAACAAATGTCTTCCAGGTTGAAGTACACCGAATAGATGAACCATTTGTTTTTGATTAGTTTGATCAAAAACAAATGATTCATCAAACTATTTTGGTCAGTGGGATACGTTTAGAAAGAAAAATACAGTTAGACAATACTGTTTACACATTACGGATTAGGGTTGAGTTTAGGGTTGGGTTTAGAGTTAGGATTCAAATTGGGTTTAAGGTTGGGGTTAGGATTAGGGTTAGCATTAGGGTTGGGGTTAGGATCACAGTTAGGGCAAACATAAAGGACTAATTCTCAGGTCCCCACTAGTATAGATGAGATCCACTTTCCTCTTTGTCTACTCTTCCTGTCTTCTTCTTCCCTCCTTACTCTCGTCTTCCTCTCCTGTTCATTTCCTCCTCCTTCCCTCGTACGCCCTCCTCTTTCTCCTCTCTTATCAACAACCCCCCACACACTCTGTCCAACCCAACAACACAGAAGCCCTAACCCCATCATTCTGACACTCCCACACACACAAACACACACACACACACACACACACACACACACACACACACACACACACACACACACACACACACACACACACACACACACACACACTGGACCAGTCCTAAACTGCACACTAACCATTACCTAGTGCCCTACCCCTGACCACACCGACACGGTTTGTCCCTCCATGTAATTAATAGGTTTCCATTTTGGACACGGCCCCTCTAACTATCTGGCCTGTCCATTTTCTTTACACCAGGGGGCACCCAGGAAGGTTTTAGCTGAGATCAGTGTAATTCCAGACCCCTTGATCAATGCTAATTTGCTGCTAGGCTGCATCTCCCACACAGCCAAACTACAGCCCGTCATGCATCATTCATAAGGCGTTGCAGAAAGGAGCACCTCATCAGCACTTTGCTATTTCGGTTGGGACGTCCTGCTTAGGAAGCTGACTGTGGAAGTCATGCACAATGTGCTCGGCGCAGATCTGGGAAGGACAAGGAGGTCTGGATATTGGGCCCTGCACAGTTCTGGTCGATGGAGCCCAGGATGTACAGGGTTCAGCGACTTTCAATGCAGCAGCGACTCCATCAGTTTGGCCCGGTGCCTAGACGCTCCACTCAGGTTTTATTCGTGTTCTCCCACACATCGATTACGACGACATCTTGGCTGAGAGAGTCCCGAAGAGCTAGAAACGTCCTGAACGTCTGCTTAAACGAACCTGTTTGCAGATATTGCTCTGTAACAAGACCATAATCATATTTTAAAACACAAGAATCCTGGTTGCAACTTTCGACACACGCTCTCGAATCATCACTCTCCCTAATTTGGGCGAGAACACTCAAACGTGACAACGTCAGTTACTTAGCGACAAGGACTATTGTTCATGTTTCGACTGCAGTCTAGATTTCTCCTCGTCAAATCACCTCGCAGAGAGAAACTCCAGACGGCTTCCATATTGAAGTGCTTAAGGTAGGACATTGTTACGCAGCTTTCAAGCTCACTTTTAAATCCAATGTTTGGCCATAAACGTCTAGAACTCGGCTAATAAATCATCTGGCACGGCCTGCATATTCGCCTCGCATTAAAGTGTTTAACACTTTTGCTTTAACGACACCACGCAAATCACCAAGTAGTTTCACTCAAGGCTTATATTGTTATGGTCGAACAATAAACCGCAAACTGATTAGAAAAAACAGCATATATATATTTATGTATATATTTCGTTTTGTTTTATTAGGCATTTGCAGAGTTAATGTTTATGCTCACACACCATTTAGCAATTTGGCGTCAGATGTGCATCATCCAGACTGGGACACTTTTTGGGGGAATAAGAAAAGATTCTCTCATAACAACTCATCTTAGCTTCGCAAAAATGTAGTGTATTTTAAGACATACATGTGTAGGACAACGTGCCAAAAAGGTTGTAGTAAATGAAAAAAGTCAGTTAGACTCAGTTACCCAAAGCTTGCTAGCTAGCTTATATTTGGGTAATGTGTTAAAAAACATTGTTCTCCTTCATTATCTATCCATTTGCACAGCCAGATCGTGCTGGGACTTTCTGGTTAGCCTCCATTTTGGCTCAACTGGGCTCCTAAAGTCTGCAGGTGTAAAGATGGTCAGCATCTTTCCACAGTCATTCACCGGTCATGCTGTGTAACCTGCTGTTAAATTAAAAACGGTAGCTGTTTGGAGGACAGTTAGCTGATTGGAGGACAGTTAGCTGATTGGAGGACAGGTAGCTGATTGGAGGACAGGTAGCTGTTTGGAGGACAGGTAGCTGATTGGAGGACAGGTAGCTGATTTAAATACTGCTGGTGGAACTTGTACAATGGCTGTTGTACAGTTGGATCTGAGATTAAGATCTACAGCACACTCCAACAGCCAATCAAACTAGCCGGTTTTATCAGAGCAGGAGTTTGTACTGCTAATCAAATAACACAATTTCTCCTGAACCGTCATAAAACCAGAGGTGGACATATTGACCGTGCACATCTGTCTTACATAGATTGTCTATCATGTTGGAGTCTGATGAACCAGGAGGCAGAACAAGAAGAGAACCATGTGTCCTTTTCCTGGTCAAACCCCAAACAGTAAAAAACTGTTAAAAAGGTTCATGGTTTGTGCTCAGACGCACCTGGTTCTGATTAGCACCTGGTTCTGATTAGCACCTGGTTCTGATTAGCACCTGGTTCTGATTAGCACCTGGTTCTGATAAGCACCTGGTTCTGATTAGCTATTAGCACAGAACACCGTGTAGACATTCAGTCACCTGCGTGCACGTTGAAAACCCTCTGCTACTCGCTCCGGCAAACTTCTATTATTCGTTTTCTGAATTGTGATTGGCTTTGAACTGGCGTCTAGAAACTAGCGATTCAGCGACATGAATCACTAAATGCTGGATGGTAGCCACGGGGTGTTCAACAAAAAAACGCATGAGTGGAGTTCAGAGGTCAGATGAACCGCAAGCGATCGCCAGATCTTAAATGACGCAGCGCGCCACAGCCTTCAGGGTTCTACACTCGTACATCGTCCCCAGTTCATGCTCTGGGTTCTAGGTAAGCATAACTCCTCACTATGGCAGACTTTGGGTTCTACGTTCACCCGTGATTACAACATCAGACTTTGGGTTCTACGTTCACCCGTGATTACAACATCAGACTTTGGGTTCTACGTTCTAACCCGTGATTACAACATCAGACTTTGGGTTCTACGTTCACCCGTGATTACAACATCAGACTTCGGGTAACTCATTAGTATGTGAGTTCTAGATTTATGACTCATTCGCGTTGTAGACGTTGGCTTTTACATCCATACGTCGTTACTGCATTTGCACGGGATCAGCTAGTGTCCTCTCTTGTCCTGTCTTCGGTCCCTTCTTGCTGCAGCCAAGAACAACAGAGGCCATTAAAAGGCATTATGGGCATTATGTAAATGAGCGACGGACCTCTGCATAAACGTTCCTGCCGATCCCCGATTTGGACTTGGCTGTCGTCTGCTCGTTAGCCAGGCAACCCCGGCGGATGAGGTAATAGCGAAACGCGTTAAGGCGGCAGAAGATCAGTTGAGGATTCCTCGTCGCCGCCAGCTCCGTTGGTGTAACAAGCTGATGGGGGGGGGGGGCACTGGCACCCACTGGCACCCGAGCCATTTACACGGACACATCCAGCCTAGCAGATGGAGGAAGTTTGGCAGATCGAGATGTGTGGGGGGGGGTCATGTAATGTAGGCCACGCATAAACACTCCCACGAATACACCTGAACTCATGCACCCACACACACACACAAACACACACAATACACAGTTAGAAATCATCTCACGCAGACATTGACACATCCATGAACATACAATCCCCTTCACACCACACACACACACACACACACACACATACACACACACAAACACACAATTAAATAGTTACAACCCCATCACAAACACACACACAAATGCACACAAACACAAACACACGTACACAGGCATATGGGTAACTGCACACAACTGTTATTTAGTAGGAATCTAAGAGGAGCTGAGACTGCACCCTCCCTCACTCCACCCCCCCTCCGCCTCTCCCTCCCCCTCTCTCCCTCCGTCCCTCCCTCCCTCTATCTGTCTCATCTCAGCTTTGATCAGTGGCCCTTCTCCCCCTCTCTCTCCCTCTCTCTCCCTTTATTCCCCTCACTCGTTCACTCTCATCTTGTCTTTGATCAGTATTGCAGGCTTACACATCGCACCCCCTCCACCTCCTCCCCCATCCACCTCCTCCCCCATCCACCCCCTCACCCCTTTTTCCCTCCTCCCCCTCCACCCCCTCTCCCCCATTCCTTTACTCCTCTCCTCGCTCGCTCCTCTCTTTCATGCATTTTGAAAGTCTGCAGTTTGGTGTTTTTCCTCACTCCCTCCCCACCTCCCCCCATCTGCTCCATTGCCTGGACCCCTCTCTGGATCTGTCTCCCTCCGTCTCCCTCTCATTCATCACGTTCCTATCAGACAGATCCAGTCACGTGTGAACCCCTGCACCTCGGCCAACTCTGATGTTTTCAAAGCCTTGAATCGGCCGTCGACTCCACAGAGGGAGAGAGAGACGGCGTCGTGAAGACGGAACAGCGGTCCTGGATGTGTCCCTGAGCCAGTAATGACGAGGTCCGGTCATCTCCAGAGCCCCCGCTATAACAGTAATGGTTTATCCAATAGCTAGCTGACCCCATCCCAGCGAGACTGCCACCTCCAGGGGTACGCCATACAGAAACCCCCACCCTTCCACCACACGTGTCTCCTGCACCTGTTAATTGAAAACGAGACAAGTACAGAAGGACAGAGAAACGGGCGCCAAACATCAAAGCCCAAGGATACCACCCCCCCACCGACCTAACGCCCAGCTCGCATACCCCTCCACCCATGCACCTCCTCCGTCGAAGACGGTTGCTATGGTAACAGATGAGGGAGAGACGGTGAGGGAAAAGTGTGTGGCTGGGAGAGGGATATGGATGTGACACAGACAGGTCATCTCTGCAGGTCTGTGACCCTAGGTAACAGACATCTCCTTCCTTCTTTCTCGAGACAACGCCCCCACTGGGTAACAGACATCTCCTTCCTTCTTCCTCGAGACGACGCCCCCACTGGGAGACTGACATCTCCGGCAGTTAAGTCCCACCGGGAGCAATTTCATAGAAGCCGTGTCCTGGCTGTGAAATCTTCGATTTAGCGAATTCCAGCCTGGCTATGACGCGCCGCGACTCCGGACGAGGTTCTTGCTGTTTTCTCCAGTTCCACTCCTTCTTTTACTCCCTGTTTATTTCCACAATGTCTCCTGTGGTTTGGCTACCTGCTGGCATCTCTGAGACACACACACACACAGACACACACACAGACACACACACAGACACACACACACTGTGGCCGTGACACCATTAGGAAGGAGGAGACAAAGAGAATCCATGTTTTATTCTGCCGGTCTCGACAGGGCTTTCTACTTCTTCTTAATCCTCCTCTCTCCGACGTCCCCTGAGGCAGGGCCACTACACGGGGGCCAATCTGCTACCCAGCATGCACCATGCGAGCAGAAACCCATGCTGAACCAGCGACAAATGCTCCAGCCCACACAGTACCGCACTCCAAATCCCATCTAGAGACTGCAAATGCCAGACACAAAGGTCGGTTTGATTGACTGGCTCTGCTTGGTGGGTGTCTAACCTAAGATCATATTCAGACTAGACCTTATACCGTCGGAAGACTGATTAGGAACCTACTGAAGTCCGCTTGGAAAATGACATCTGAGCATGTCGTTACATGTAGCCCTCAGGGATTTGGGCAGTCTAAGCCTTCCCCCGGCTGCCAACGGTCTCTGTGATTGGGATCACCGGCCAGCTGGAGTACCCCTGCTTACGGTTAAGACTTCGGCAAATACGGACGATATAAAGAAACTCAAAAAGTACAGTGAGAGACGAAGAAGAACCAAGGGAATTTTATCTCATAACTCTTTAATGAAGCAGTGTGTCTCTCTTCATTCTGTTCTGTAATTACTTCTAAGAGACTTTAGTAAAAGGTGATTAGCGATTACATGTGCGAGTGTTCGCTCTGAAACGTCGCCGATTGAATTCAACGCAACGCGTCGGAAAAGGCTTGGTGTTATTCAAAATGAACTTTTAGAGGAGATCACCCACGTTCACAGGCGAGACTCAGGCGTGTACTGACTTAAACATGTATATTGGTATCCCAACCTTTCTCACCTTGCCAGAAGAACAAGTGCCTTTCTTCAAGAAAAACTTTGTTCAGTTTGTGTTCGCTTTGAGATTGCATAACCCAGCCAAACTCCCAACCCGGTGTCAGTGAGAAAAAAACTACAGAGAACAGAAACACGAACTGCAGCCGCATTTGAAACAAAACAAAAAGAGACAAGAACGAGAAAGGGATGATGAAACTTTGCAAAGACAAAGAGCTTCTGTGACCCGTGCAGATTGGACTCAGTTATAACAAGCAGCCAGTTGCCTGCACAGGACTTACAATTCGACACACGCGTTCCAAACATGACCCTGTTCGCTTCGTAGTGCCCTTGCGCTCACCAGGGTCATCGTTTACTGTGAAGGGAATAGTGCCCTATTTGGGCAGCTCCCCAACTATAAGGTGGTTCCTCATTAGAAGAAAGCCATGTAGACATGGTCATTATCTCCTATGCACTTCACAGACCTGCACAGATGCCCGTGGTGGGATCCACACCGATGCTTCGGCACTAATTCACTCCTCCTCCTCGCGAGGAACTAACTGACAACATTTCCGATCACTGTTGGCCGTTTTAATCAGGTGATGCTGTTTGAAAACCCGCTTACTGACAAGGCTGGCGAGAAGAAAACAAATACAGGAATGTTGTTGCTGAAAGACAGAAGGTTGGTTTTGACAGCAATTCGGTTCCCATTCAAGAGTTTGATGTGGAGGCTTTTCCTGACGATGTGATGAATCTCAACACTGGTCCACAGGAGGCAGACGTTATGTCAGCAACATGGGTGAATTTAAATATACTGGACAAGCTTGGACAGTTATTTTCGGAGGTGAATTCATAAGTGGAGTTAGAATTATTGAAGGGGCGTTCTGGAAAATCCTACATTTAATGTTTACAGCACTGATTTGCGACATGAGTAAAGAAGAACACTGTGAAGAACTTTACCCGGTAGGAGAACCCACTGTGAGGAACTTTACCTGGTAGGAGAACCCACTGTGAGGAACTTTACCTGGTAGGAGAACCCACTGTGAGGAACTTTACCTGGTAGGAGAACCCACTGTGAGGAACTTTACCTGGTAGGAGAACCCACTGTGAGGAACTTTACCTGGTAGGAGAACCCACTGTGAGGAACTTTACCTGGTAGGAGAACCCACTGTGAGGAACTTTACCTGGTAGGAGAACCCACTGTGAGGAACTTTACCTGGTAGGAGAACCCACTGTGAGGAACTTTACCTGGTAGGAGAACCCACTGTGAGGAACTTTACCTGGAAGGAGTAGAATAGTGCACGCTGGTGAATTTGACATGTTAGGTTAGTTCACAGTAAATGGTGCTCTAAACTACCCGGCTACCAGATAAATATTAAATGTAATAATATGTCTGTGGTAAATGTGATTGTAATCCCTACAGTGTGTGTTTCTTATGTATCATTACAAGCAGTAATGTAATGCACAACTATTCAGTCTGAAAACAACGTGGGGAAGTGAGACTTTCGAATGAAAACGTCTTACGAAGTGGACGGAAACCGAGCAAAGTTGCATGAATAAATCAAACGGAGATGTTCTTCAGCAGACAAGGGACCTGTGGCAGGAAGGGTTTTTCCATAATCCCGGTTTGGTTGCTAACCGTATTGTGTCCTTGTCATGCTCTTTTAGATTGTGCTCTCATAGCAGACGCTCTGACAGAGAGGCTCCGTGCTCATAAAAACAGTTGATGGACCCGACAGCTTGGCAGTTCACAAACATGCCTGTGAAACCTGCCATCTGGTCCAGGTGCTGTATGTGTGTGTGTGTGTGTGTGTAGATGTGTGTGTGTATGTGTGTGTGTGTATTTGTTTGCCTGTTCCATGCGCCAGTGCAGGCTAAACCAGAATTATTTACAGAAAAGAAATACCAGGATCTCCTCGAAAGCACGTATTAGCGTACGATGGGAACGAATGGACTCAGACAGCAGGTTGATAACAGAACACATCAGGCTGCAAGATTGGATCTTGAATTTACATTGTCACGCATGTGTGTGTGATGAGTCAACGCAAAGGTATGTACATGTGTGTTTGTGTGTGTGTGTGTGTTGTTTGTGTGATGAGTCGACTCGGCGGAATGTTTTGTGAGAGCTTTACAACCTGTCAAACACATCCCCGTGAATCTGGTTCACTCTGGTACTCGTCCTAATCCCTCTCTTCGCTTCGCTTGACGAGGCATGAATTCCGCTTTGTTTTTTAATTGGGCCGCACTGGCTGTCTGCAAGATGGAGACAGTGTGTGTGTGTGTTTGTGTTTGTCAGCGTGTGAGGTTGGGCTGAATGTTTCAGTGGGGAAAGTAAGCCGCTGTCGTTCTGGCGTTTTCCGGCAACCGGGACAGACCTGTCAGAAGGAGAGTCTGTACCGGTGCTATTAAATCCTGGGCCAGAACCAGTCCCAGAACCACACTGTTACACGTGGGGGTCTGTCTGAAACCCACACACAGTGTAACTGACAGCACCACCATTAACTGTGGCAGAGCTAAAGGCATGGAAATGCTCTGACATGCATCAACTAATGTAAACAAGCCTGACATGTCACAATAACATCCTGTGGATGGCCTCAAGGGCGAGACACTGGTTTCAACCTGTCCTTCTAGTCATTCCCTCCCCCATGGAAGTCGTTGACATCGTGGAATGTTCCGGTGATTGTCTTTCATACAGACATTCTTCCAGAGAACTGAGACTCTGAGAGTCGGATTAAAACGTCTAGGCGTTTAATGTAAAAAAGAGACGGTAAACTGGGACAAAAGCTGGCACATTTCTCCGGTTGGGTTTGATGCTGTGTCAGACACAGTCAGTCACTGTCAACATGCCAACCTCGCTACCGAGGTGCTTTTAAGAACAAAGAAAAGCCCGGATTGTCGCTGTCATTCTCGAACACCTGTACTATCCATTTTTCGACGGATCTATGACGTCTGATCAAGCTTGACTCCACAGAGTATGAAGAAATCATATGAATCGTTTTGATAACCACACTTCCGTTAATGATGGACAAACTTTAAATGATTTCACCTCAAATTGTCTTCATATTTCCACGTATAATCCAATCAGCTAGTGTAAGAGTGTAGACAGGTTTTTGAAACAATTACCTCATTAGTGCAGAGAAAAATGTATTTCATGGTGTGAAACACAATATTTTTTCCTATCATTTCTCGATATAGTTATAGCACTTTTTCTTGAACACCTGGCTATTGACATGTACAGTTATATGGGAATCCATTATCAGTGAACCAACGGACACTGTGTGGGTAAATGTCAAGTACACCAATCTGGCCGGTAACTGAATTTGCTTAGAATAGCATGCATGCAAACATTAGGTGTTCTAGGGGTTCTGTTGCTCTGATGTGCTCCTCTCAGGACATTCTAAACATTAGGTGTTCTAAGGGTTCTATAGCTCTGCTGTGCTCATGTCAGGACATTCCAAACATTAGGTGTTCTAGGGGTTCTATAGCTCTGCTGTGCTCCTGTCAGGACATTCCAAACATTAGGTGTTCTAGGGGTTCTATAGCTCTGCTGTGCTCCTGTCAGGACATTCCAAACATTAGGTGTTCTAGGGGTTCTATAGCTCTGCTGTGCTCCTCTCAGGACATTCCAAACATTAGGTGTTCTAGGGGTTCTATAGCTCTGTTGTGCTCCTGTCAGGACATTCCAATCTCTAGTGCTGCGCTGTTTTGTATTCTGCTGATGTAAGATCTTTTCCTATCTGAAGTTGTCAGAGTATCTGCCTCACATCTCGCCACCCCTCAAGGTTCTAGCAGGTGATTACGTTTTCATTCATCCCACCTTCTCCTTCCTCCTCCCTCCTCTTCGCCTCCTCGTCTCCATCTTTATGTCTGGTTGTCAGCTATAACCTCATGGGAGATGTATTGCTCAAGGCAGTACAAAAGCGGTTGTTTCATCCTCTTTTCTCTCCTTTCGCCCCCATCCTCCCCTTCCATCTCTTTTCCGGTCATACTTTAATGTATGGACCTCTTTAAAAACATTCAGTAGGATAGCATTTGCCTCATTTGTTTCACACAGGCAAAAGGTTTCCTCCTCGTTGTCCGTCCATTTTACTTTTTCTACTTTTTGTTATACACCAAATGTACCTTTAATTAAATATATATGTTTAACTGCACATAATGAACCATGATGAAACAGCATTATGTATTGCTTACTAACCTGGTCTTAATAAGATTCTGGCTTAGAAGAGCCCTGGTCAGGGGAATCCTGTTTAACTTGTTTTAGACGTAAGATAAAGTCAGATAAAGTCACGATGTAACATCAGTTAGCTTTTGCCACAAGTTAGTGGCTAGCACACAAAGTAAACATTTAGCATTGTTTAGCTTTAGCTACAAGTTAGTGGCTAGCTCACAGAGTCAGCATAACTACAAACATTCCCCCAACGGAATAAAACATGTCAGTTGATCTTCGCAATAACTTGGACAGTTTTGAAGCCGAGTTTGAAGTAAATCTGCTAGCCATTGGATCAAATGACGTCTACAAAACACACAGGAATGTCATCTTCCTTATTTGACAGCCACAAACAAGATAAGGGTGAGACATTTGATCCATTTGAATCCAGATTATTAGGGAATGCAGCATCGTGTGACCATATGAAATGATGAGCCGATAAGGGAAAGATTTGAGCTCCGGATTGCAGATTAAGGTGTGATCATCGTCAGCTCACTCATACCTCAGCTAGTAAGATCTGGCGGGCTGAAGAGTTGACTAACAACAGAACAACAGCAATGAGGCAGGACAGGCAAGAGGACAAAAGCCTCACGGCACAAAACTACTGCCAGGCTAGCTATGCATCTATATTCAGGTGATATCACAGGCTTTGCAAAGCTGCACAGAACAAAGTCAGAAGAAGAACATTTTAAATTCATTTCTAAAGGGCAATCAGGAACTTGCCATACACGTGGAATACAAGACCTAGGCAGCCGACGTAATGTCTTCAGTCTGCACCTGGACGAGCATCTAGCTCTCACAGCCATCGGCCTAGAATGAACGGACTGGTATGAACAAAGGGATGACACCATTGTTGGGGATATTAGACCATCATGGATGAAAGCAAAACTGAAAACGACCTGCTATTCAAAAGTAAAACGCGTTATGATCATAAACCCATAAACCTGTTTCAGCGGCCTAACCTGCGAGGAGATTAAAGACTTTACACGCCAAAAACGAAAACAAAGAAGCAACGATGTTGCACGCACACTCCTCACAAAAGTGTGACAGGGGAGTGAAATTCCATTCCTGTCTCGCCTCGTTTTCAAAATATCTTCTCTTGAGCAGGTCCGGCAAAACCACGGAAACCACGGTAACCGTGGAAAAAACGGAAGCATCGAAAGAATGTGAACGGGGAGATCCGGTGACACTAGGGTTTCACATGTCATCTTCACATATCTTCACGAGACTACAACGAAACATGTTCTAGCAACTGTTTCCTGTTAGCTGCAGCGGAGAAGCTGTGAGACATGGTCAGTGCAGAGAGTCTAAATGACAGAGACAGGAACAGCCTTGATTGAATGGCCTGTCTTGAAGCCTGACTGGTTAGAGCAGAGACAATCGGTCTGAGAGAGATAAGAGGAGAGTTGGTCCGAGAAATCGCGCTGATTTGATTTGGAACGGTAAGAGGGAAGGGATAACGTTCTTGATTGTTTGACGCCAGAGGGGTTACGTCTGGTTGTGTTGAGGAGAGAGGTTCTGTCAGTGGTCAAGGATGAGTTGATGAGGTAAGACTTTAGAGATCTCCGTTGATGGTCTGGCAAAGGGAGAAGAAGAATGGATCAACTGGGTACAATGTAGGACAACCAAACTGTAAGGGTTCATCTGGACCGAGCAGCAACAATGCGATTGATAGCTGGACATGTCTGTTGCTTAAGCAAGCCGGGAATGAGGTGCGAACGGGAGCAACCTAAATTCGACCGAGAGTTTAGCGGAAAGGCAAGAAAGGAATTTGAAAATGTCAAAGATGATCGGATAGAGGAGACGGCACTCTGGGAGAGAGAACACATGTTGCAGCTGTGCGCAGCTATCGCCAGAAGTTCATGTTATCTCATTTGTAGACCTTGTGCCACAATGATCAATGTACCCGGGAGAGTTGAAGATCAGAAGACGAATCCCCCGATATGTGCCCCGTTAGTCTTCCTACCTGACGCCACACCCCCACCTAAGCCATGAAGTCAGTAGACGAAACAACGACTCATATGACAACACCCGACCACGCACGAGTTGCTGATGTGTGATAGGATCAGTATTTCCACTGCCAGGCCAAAAGGATTGTGATATGTCATCTTTCTATGGTAGCCTGGGACAAACTAGCTTTAAAAATATGCCAATTGTTGTGTTTCTAGGGAACAGTTTTTGCGTATTTGCACATTGAGGTCTTGAATAACCTTGAGTCGTTGGTCTTGCTTCCGACCCTCCACAGGGCAGTCTGGGGTGAGTTGGGATTTATAGACAGATCTCAAGACAAAATGACATAGAAATTATCATTTGGGGATTATAGCCACCAGAAACTATGAGCATACGCCACTGCAGGTATGTAGGCCCCGCGAACACAAGCGTGTTTTTAGACAGTAGGGGGCAGTAAGGCAGATGTCACAGAGTCCAGGTAGACAGACAAAGCCAGAGAGAGAGCGGGTTATAAAGAGAAAGGGTTACAAAGAGAGTACGAAAAAGAGACAAAGAGGGAATGGGAACTAATAAAGGTAGAAACAGGTTGTGAGTCACGAATTTCTGATTGTACCGTTCGTATGTTGTCATCATCGACAGGATGTTCTGGTGTAAAGGGACACAGGGGAACCTGTTTGAAACCAGTGGGAACTCGGAACACGTAGAAGTCCTTTTTCAGGGGAAACACAAAAGCCATTGTCAATGAGCATTTGTAAATCGATGTGAAAAATGAAATGAAGTCGCACGCCACTCCCTGAATGCGTTTGCACGACACACGACAATGACCCGCTTTGTCCTTCAAAGCTTTCGGCCGTAACGCGTCCGTTCGTGCCGGAGAGCCATTGTTGGTGTGTTGACTCTCCGGGTAGCGTCGTGTCATCGTCCCGGAGGAAGCTCAAAGCCGCTGTAAGTTCCTGTCAATATGATAGTTGCGTTTTCAATTCCTCTCTCACACTCGCTTCCTCCCTCTATCACTCATTCCCTCACTCTTCATTTCCTCTACCACTCATCTCCCTCTCTCAGTCCCGCGTTTTCTCCCCTCCTAACATGGGAGAGTTCCCTTGTCATCGGCGAGAGGAGACGCGTGACGGTTAGGGTTTCGGTGAGGCACGGCGGTTTGACATCTCAACACATGGTGTTGACGGTTACTGACTGGGCACATTTGCTGTCCGGATGTTTCTGTTTCACGGAGATGCGCACATCTGCGTTGTTTCTGTAAACACTGTCGGTGTTTTAGAACTGAGTCATGAAGCTTGTGTGAGAGTACAGACGTATAAATAAATGAAATTGTGTTCGGAGGATATGAAGGTTGATAACGACAATCTTACCGTTTGTCTTAAGTTATTAACATTTATCGGTTCTTCACAGCGTAACGACTCGTATGGGACTTTGTCAATGGTCACGGTTTTTAGTGATACTTACGTGTCAAACAAACAGTGGGGTGCCCCTCTAGTTGCCCGTAGTTACTCACATCGGCCTTATCAAACTGTTCGGGACAAGTCAAAACGTGAGTTACGTCATTACTGTCACGTTTCCCTCCCGCTTCGGGATTTTGTGGTCTTTTCTTATCTACAGCTTTAATCTGAACTCGGTAAAACTGAACTTCGTCTGAACACAATTGCCTCGGACATCACGGTGACAGACCAGCAGGGTGTGCAGAGTATTTATATCAAAACGCTAGAGGCTTCTCTCATCTCTCTTTTAATCAACAACAACAAAAACATCAGCATGCTCCCCGAAGCGAACAATGCCACCGTTTCACCTTATGCAGATGTGATCTTCGACATTAATCCCTTCCTTTAGTTTCCCATGCCATATTCGTACTCTCCCCCCACAGACAGAGAGACAGATAGCAGTGCATAATACTGTACGTTAGAACAGAACATGTTCAGACAAAACAGAAAGACGTCCATCCATTCAGCGAAGGGCCTTGGGGCAGAAGCCTTTGACAATGACTCCGTGTTTGATGTCCTCTACCTTGGCCTTGGTTATTTTTAAGAATTCGAATTGGAACATATCTGGTTGAAACATTGCGTCCTCTATCACCTATGACAAAATGTCAGGATTCAGAAAGATTAAGTGTATTGATTACTGAGAAAGACGTATTGTCATATAATGCAGATACAATGATGTTTGTCTTCATCTTTTGTTGTTGTATTTTGAAAGCTAAAGCGCTTCTACTGCAAGTTCTCATGTAGTTACGCAATAAATACACACAATTCATGAGTGAAAAATAGCAATGGGATCCTACATGGCAATACAGGACGAAGTGGCGAGTTAATATACAGATAATTCAGGATGAGGTAAAAGTAGGTCAGTTGAGCAGCATTGATAAAGCATTGATAATAACTATATAAAGGACAAAGGAGCGTCTATATACAGAATATAAAAAGTTCAAGTGTACCTAGCAGTTTGGTCAGTAGTGTGAGCAAATTGTATGACCGTGAGAAAAGAATAATTGTAAACAGGTATGACAGCAGGTGAAAATGATCCACTGTGCAAAAGTAAAAAAGGTTGTGCATGAAAACCAGACATCTCACATCTACCCTCCTCTGTATAACGACTAATCTCACATCTACCCTCGTCTGTATAACGACTAATCTCACATCTACCCTCGTCTGTATAACGACTAATCTCACATCTACCCTCGTCTGTATAACGACTAATCTCACATCTACCCTCGTCTGTATAACGACTAATCTCACATCTACCCTCCTCTGTATAACGACTAATCTCACATCTACCCTCCTCTGTATAACGACTAATCTCACATCTACCCTCGTCTGTATAACGACTAATCTCACATCCACCCTCCTCTGTATAACGACTAATCTCACATCTACCCTCGTCTGTATAACGACTAATCTCACATCTACCCTCGTCTGTATAACGACTAATCTCACATCTACCCTCGTCTGTATAACGACTAATCTCACATCTACCCTCGTCTGTATAACGACTAATCTCACATCTACCCTCGTCTGTATAACGACTAATCTCACATCTACCCTCGTCTGTATAACGACTAATCTCACATCTACCCTCGTCTGTATAACGACTAATCTCACATCTACCCTCCTCTGTATAACGACTAATCTCACATCTACCCTCCTCTGTATAACGACTAATCTCACATCTACCCTCGTCTGTATAACGACTAATCTCACATCTACCCTCGTCTGTATAACGACTAATCTCACATCTACCCTCGTCTGTATAACGACTAATCTCACATCTACCCTCGTCTGTATAACGACTAATCTCACATCTACCCTCCTCTGTATAACGACTAATCTCACATCTACCCTCGTCTGTATAACGACTAATCTCACATCTACCCTCGTCTGTATAACGACTAATCTCACATCTACCCTCGTCTGTATAACGACTAATCTCACATCTACCCTCGTCTGTATAACGACTAATCTCACATCTACCCTCGTCTGTATAACGACTAATCTCACATCTACCCTCGTCTGTATAACGACTAATCTCACATCTACCCTCCTCTGTATAACGACTAATCTCACATCTACCCTCGTCTGTATAACGACTAATCTCACATCCACCCTCCTCTGTCTGTATAACGAATCTAATAACTCTCACATCCACCCTCCTCTGTATAACGACTCACATCTACCCTCTCACATCTACATCCACCCTCGTCTGTATAACGACTAATCTCACATCTACCCTCGTCTGTATAACGACTAATACATCTACCCTCCTCTGTATAACGACTAATCTCACATCTACCCTCGTCTGTATAACTAATCTCACATCTACCCTCCTCTGTATAACGACTAATCTCACATCTACCCTCGTCTGTATAACGACATCCACCTCACTGTATAACGACTAATCTCCATCTACCCTCGTCTGTATAACGACTAATCTCACATCTACCCTCGTCTGTATAACGACTAATCTCACATCTACCCTCGTCTGTATAACGACTAATCTCACATCTACCCTCGTCTGTATAACGACTAATCTCACATCTACCCTCGTCTGTATAACGACTAATCTCACATCTACCCTCGTCTGTATAACGACTAATCTCACATCTACCCTCGTCTGTATAACGACTAATCTCACATCTACCCTCCTCTGTATAACGACTAATCTCACATCTACCCTCGTCTGTATAACGACTAATCTCACATCTACCCTCGTCTGTATAACGAATAATCTCACATCCACCCTCGTCTGTATAACGACTAATCTCACATCCACCCTCCTCTGTATAACGAATAATCTCACATCCACCCTCCTCTGTATAACGAATAATCTCACATCCACCCTCCTCTGTATAACGAATAATCTCACATCCACCCTCCTCTGTATAACGAATAATCTCACATCCACCCTCCTCTGGATGTCTCTGTTGCTACGTCTCCCTTTCCCGTCATTCCACCCCACAGACTCAGACCTGACCTACATAGTTCTTTTCCGTATTTGTTATCTCTCTCTTATTACTCTCTCCTCATTGCTATCGTTCTCCCAATCTGCTATTTCCTTCGTCCATTCGTCTGATTCTGCCTCTTCTACTCTACCCTCCTCCCCCATCTCAGAGTCATGTGACTCACTGTCCTCTCTCCGGACCTCCTCTACGTGGTTTAGTGATTCACTGTGAGCTCACGGAGGAGGGCATTGGGTACACGCGTGGAAATAGTGTTAAACAAAACTTAGCTATAAAACTTAACTATACCTGGCGTTCTTTCACTCCCTCCTTTTCACTCCCTCCTTGCTAACTTCTCTCTAATTCCTGAAGACAAGTCTCTGACTAACGCGCCACTATACTCTTGACTTTCTCCTTTGTTCTTAAAGTACCACCTCCTACCCCATGTCTTCCACAACCACTATGAAAAGAAGCTTATTCAGCCTTTTGAGTCAACTGGGCCCTCACAAACAGGCGCTACTTTTAACACCCCTATTCTAACCAAATTCAATTATTTAAATTAAATTCTTCTCTAGTGATGTTCAGTAACCAAACAGCACGCCTCTCCACTCTCTTCTCCCTTCTCCTTTTCACATCTCCTTTCTTCCACCTCCATTTTCCCTTCTCTCTTCTCCCTTCTCCTTTCTCTTTCTCCTTCTCTCTTCTCCCTTCCCCTCTGGACCTTTGATCGTTGTTCTCTAGACCCTTTTGCATTCCACGTCACCACATTCTTAACCATTGAATGGGTCTCTTCTGAATTCAAGATGTCCTGGACGTTAAACAAAAAACCCTCAACGGGAATCTCTATCAGAACAATCTCCTGGAGCATAAACAATAAGGCTAGACAGATATTACATCATGTAGTCGTGGATTCTGGGTCATATCACACTCGGCTGTCATAAATCTTACACCTGTATAATCATACGTGAAACACAGACTGAACACGGAATAAAGCATATTTTATTCTAACAAAGAGTTCCTGCCTGCTGATTGCAAAGCCGGACGGGATTTCGGACTACAGGAAATTGAATGAAGTTACTATGCCTGATTCCCTTTACCTCACATGACTGTTTCGACACCACTGGATCGGTTGCTTATGTTACTAAACTTGATTTGTTGAGTATTGGTGCCTTTAACCCCTCAGGCCTCTGAGGTGTCTGCATTATTAACCATAATCAGTGCACCGTGATGGCTTTTGGAATGAGGAACTCCCCGGGCTTGTGTCAACGGTCGGTAAATATTGTATTGGCGGATATTCCTGATTGTACAGCATTTCTTGAGTCTTTGTCAGTTTGGACCAGATAGGATAGCCTTCTGTCAGTCAGAACCAGACGGGGTAGCCTTCTGTCAGTTTGGACCAGACGTGATAGCCTTCTGTCAGTCAGAACCAAACAGGATAGCCTTCTGTCAGTCAGAACCAAACAGGATAGCCTTCTGTCAGTCAGAACCAGTTGGGATAGCCTTCTGTCAGTCAGAACCAAACAGGATATCCTTCTGTCAGTCAGAACCAAACAGGATAGCCTTCTGTCAGTCAGAACCAGTTGGGATAGCCTTCTTTCAGTCAGAACCAAACAGGATAGCCTTCTGTCAGTCAGAACCAGTTGGGATAGCCTTCTGTCAGTCAGAACCAAACAGGATAGCGTTCTGTCAGTCAGAACCAGACGGGATAGCCTTCTGTCAGTCAGAACCAGACGGGATAGCCTTCTGTCAGAACCAGACGGGATAGCCTTCTGTCAGAACCAGACCGGATAACCTTCTGTTTGTCCTCGGACCACCGCCTGTTGGTACTCACCAATACTTGTGGTTTTAGAGGTGCTCTGACCCAGTTACTCATTTCTCCTTCCCATTTGTCCTGCATCGATCACGTTGACTATGACAACTGACTGTTTGCCTACCTTTTTTAATCTACCCAGACCTTGACATGTGCCCTTGTTAGTGTGTCAGTGTACATTCATTGTGGAATTTGAAATTTAATATGGACCGCTTTGTTTGGTTAGGCACATATTTTCAATTCATTTGTTTTCATGTTTAAACAACCAGCAGCACATATAAACATCCAACCACAAGGATGTCGAACTAATAATATCAAAATACCTTTCCGTTGTTTTACTGGCATTTATATTGTCTTTGACCATCAATAATCATGACTCTTCTGCTTAATAAGGGAGATTTGACGAGGATGAAGTTGCAAGTGGAAATGTGATCAAAGTTCCATTTTCTAACTGGTGAATCACATGTTTTAAGTACGATGCCCTCCAGAATATTGGCACCCTTGGTACAGAGGGGCAGAAAACAATGAAAAACATTGTTTTAAGTATCTTGATCTTACATCGAACTACAAGAGAAATCTGACCTACTCTCATCAAGAGAAAAATGTGACTATACGACCCGGGTTCAAGAGTCAAAGTTCAAATGGCATTAAGCCAACTATACTCGGTTATGTCTCGATAAAAAAGATGCCATCTCCTGGCGATGCATGCAAATACGTATACTCTGTCACACATACTATATCTCCCAATCTACCCAGCGCAGGAACGTTTTGCCATTAATCTAAAGATTAGTGCTCGTTCTTGTGTATTAAAATACCTATCATTTGGTGGCCTGAAAAGAGGTTAAGTCTCAGGACTCAGAGGTCAGGGGTCAGAGAACAGGCATGGATATGTCTTTGCTTGGGTATCAGTGATGGATATACCAGTTCGGCATGCTCCCTGGCCTTGTTAACGATGCACAGCACCTCGCAGTCACCTCACATTCACAGCACTGTTACCTCACAGTCACTGCACTGTTACTGGAGGGTCACTGGATGGTCACTAAGCGTTCACTGGATGGCCACTGAACGGTCACTGGATGGCTACTGAACGGTCACTGCACAGTCACTTACAGCGAAATGAAACAGTATTTGTGCGCTTGTTGATTTACTCATCCAGGTGTATTCCCGGACCGGGTGGTTTATTTAATGATCCAACTGCCCTAGGGAGGACTGTGCTGACTGCAGGTAAGTCAAGTCTGGCAACATGGCACATTGTTCCGTGTGTTTGACGTGAATTATAATACTCAATGATATTTAAATAAGTCGGCGGCTGGCGTTCCATTAAAGCTCGACAAGTAACTGATCCCGAACACTAACACTTAATCCAGGAAGACGCGACGAATGAGATCCCGATCGGGTGTGTAGAGAAATGAGGCAGTCGGGTAAACCGCGGCTGCCTAACAAAGACAATCCACCGCCCGTGAAACAAGAGACACAGAAAAGGTATTTCCCTCAGCGACATTACAGAAGATCACTGTGCAGCGGAAGGCTTCAGCAAAACCAGTTGTTCCACTGTACGCGGATGTGATGCCCGTAAAAGATGTGCTCCAAACAGAGTCCTGGGAGAGTTCTCACTGTGGAAGAGATGCAGAATCGGAGGTATTGTTGTGATGTGTTTGAACAGCGTTCAGTATTATATTATTTCATGACAACGACGTATTCCCCGTTTCTAAGAGAGGGCCACATACAGTTGTAGCCTTGCAACGCGTTTGATAAGGCGCGTGGCCCCCTCTGTACAGATGCCCGGACGTCCCAGCGCTGTCAGAATAACGGGGACACGTTTAAGTGTTACAGTTCTTCAGCTGCTCCGAAGACGCCGCTCCTTTCACAAGAGGAAGAGTCTCCAGCTGGTGCGTTGTTGCAAATTCGAAAGGGAGACGGGCTTAAGCTGCCAGCAGGGACACATAAATTAGCCCGGTGAAAGACGTCTCCCAGATTTACTCCCCAACTGGGAGGCGCGGAGCTCGACAGAGGTCAGTGTTCTGTAAATGAGCCCGTAAAATGTATCCCCCGAAACACCCACCCACCGCGCTGCCAAAAACACCCACAACAGAGGGGCACCCTCCTTGGCAGCGACTGGCACCGCATTTAAAGGCGTAGAGGAGGCCCTCGCTGAGTCCTGTTTTCGGGGGGGCAGGGTTGCCATGCAGCGTAAACAGTCCGTTAGCGGGCAGAGGATGGGTGTGAATACATGCAGTCCGTGCACTGTTCTAATTAGCTTGATTTAATTTACACATATTTTTTGTGCACACTAACACGCTAAAGTGTCGGGATCTTCTACGTCACTCACGGCCTCCGGTCATCGGAGTATAGCGACCTAAATCACAGACCCCCGTGTAAATCCATTTATTACAGATTTCGGTCGAACCTATCCTGTGACAGTTTCCAGTTGTCGGGCACCCTTGACACAACGAGGTCAGATGTACGGAAGTGCTCGTCCGTTTGGGATTGGGTGCCGGGTAAAAACGAGGATAATCGCTTCTGGGTGAAGGACAGATCTCGACAGACCTTGACACCTACAGTAAGCCGGCCCAGGTGCGTTCGACCGCTGTATCGCGGATGAATGATGGAGAAAAGACGAATGGCTGCTTCATTTTTCCTGTCCAGAACAACATCTGAGGAATGCTTTGATTCGTGATTTATAGGGCGAGCGCTATAGAACCTACCATGTTCGGCTCTCCACACATGCGCACGTGCACAATTGTTTTGGCGTGTATCTCAAGAGGCAGATAACTCCATAAATCATCAAAAACACTGTGCCACAGATCTCTGTTTGTAATGATGTTACTGGCTATTGGGTTTTACAGAGATCCAAGTTTCATAAAGGTCCCTAAAACCCACACATTTTCAGCGTTCTGTTTCGGACAGCTTTATGGATTCAGGAGTAATACTGATATTAGCGGTAGAAGTACAGAGTTCAGCAGGTTGCTTTTAACGATGTGCTCGTCTCTGGGCCAATTTAAACACACCGTGGCGATTAACCAGGTCCTTGGCAGCGTTTACACCAACCCACCCCCTCTGTTTCTCCCTTCAGTCCCAATATATTGGAACACTTCTGGTCTCAGAGATATGGGACCGGGTCAAGACCGACTGATATCTCTGTAAACACCAGACACCTCCAGCCTTGGTCCAGAACAGGGAGTCATGCTATCTCTTTCAGCCTATGGTCCAATCAGGGACCAGGTAATGTAATCTGATTCAGCCTATGGTCCAATCAGGGTTGAAGTCTTGCTATCTCTTTCAGCCTATGGTCCAATCAGGGACACTTGTGCTATCTCTTTCAGGCTAGTCACAATTTGCGTCCTTACCAAAGAATGAGCTAGTAGAGCAAAACCCATTCTCTATTTACAAGATTGGAGGTGAGCATTGGAAGCACACACACATTGGTAATGTTTAGTAATTCATAAAATATGTTTCGCGCAACTAGTATCTTTATACCAAAAAATGGAGGTGAAATCATCCGGACCTCATCCTGGTGTAATACAGGGATTCAACACAACTTGACCAGTTTTTGGCCTCTCAAGTCAAAGCACATTATTGCCTGCAAATTGTCCAATTAGAAAAACCTGCCACAACAGAACAAAACTGACGCTGTTCTCGCTTACGCGGCTCAGTGTAGCGCATTTTGAGCCGTTCTGAAATCTGTTTCCACGAGTGGATCAACATAAATAGATTCCCGTTTCCCCAGTGCAACCGTGGCATTTTGGAAAACATCAGACACGATTCAACAATGACCAATGATGTGTGACAGGGTGGATGCTTTTCCTGTCCAGAAAGACTAGACGATGTTCGTTCTGTCACAAGACCTTTGTCTATATGTGTGTGTTGTCTCTCTGTGTGTGTCTGTGTGTGTTTGTGTCTGTGTTTGCCTATGCACGTGGATGTCTTTCTAGGCGCAGCTGGACACACAAAACACACCGACGTGTCCAGAGTTTGTCCTCCCCGGTCGAGCTCTTGCGATAGCCAAGTTTGCGGTGTTCATACCTGCGGTTTGTAATGTCTGCCCACACATTCCCTGCATACCGTAACCGCTAACACCACGAGCGTGTCTAATTGATAGGTTCTGTCGACCTGTGTGGTATGACATCATCTCACTCCCATGGAAGGTCGCAGAAAGCCTCCAAGCTATAGGTCCCATGTCTTTTTTAGCGTGACCTTGAGCTCCTTTCCTCGGCACCGGAGCATCTGGAAATGACATGAGTTCTGGAGCGGCACTCCGATCGTCTTCATGTAATCTTGTAATTCGGCTGATTCAATAACCGTGTATTTATTATAAGTGCTTTTATGAATAACCCTCTCACGGGGTGTGGTGAACGGTTGAAGGTGCACCTCCACGACATAATATTTACCCGGGGATTAGGTCAGGCTCAACATGCGTTTTCACTAACCGTGAGCTTAAATCAAACGAGCATCATTAAGCGGAAACCCCAGCCAACCCGGGGTATACCCCAGAGAACACCATTTCCCAGGAGCCTCCTGTTCCATAAGCCACAATCAGACTCTCAGTTGCAGTTAAATCCGAGGACTAAGTGGAGCATCGTGTCTGGGTTATATGTTCTCCCTCCCCCGGTTCCCGTCTCCCCATCTCACAGTGGAATCTCCGTGTTGGCATGGGGCCATCCCGTAAAGGCATCTGAGGGCCCGGGACATTGACTGAGTGTGTGAGTGGTTTCTGAGCACCCGACAATATGATTCATTGGGAGGGGGTGGGGTGAAGCCCAGGGGGTGTGAGTCCAGGCTGGACCTAATGATTTCCACCTGGGGGTGTGTCAGTAAGGACTCCCGCCCCATCGATCAGGAAGAGCACGGGACAAGGAGTCGGACCGCGAGGTGTGGTGTCGGCTGGATTGAGGACATGGTGGCTGGGGGTCGTTATGTCATGTTACAGGGCCAGTGGGGCATGCAGATAAGGTAAGAAACGGAACGCAGTCAGGAGCAGGGAGGGGCGGGGTCCACCGGTGGTGAATAATGGAGGGGATGTGAACCCAGATAGAACGTTAAGAAACACACCCTGAGACGTTCCCTTCCTGGTTCCCTTCATCAGTTCCTCCCTTAGCAGCCAGCACTCTCAGTTATGTCACGGAACGCCGACGGGTGTGACAACGCGACCCTTGAACTCAAGGTTGCCACGGTATCCACAGAGGACTCCAGGAGCAGGTGTATCCAGGCCCAGTTAGTCGTGTTAATCAGATCATTAGTGCCACGCTCACGGAGCCGCCGTCTCGCTGGGATTTGACGGGAAGCCCCGGCCGTCTGTTTCCTTGGCTGTCACACTTGAGATGGCTCTCGTTATTTAATTAAGCAAACAAACGTTCCCTAACCCTCCTCCACTGGATGAGTGCAGAGAGTTAAAGTGACAGTTTAGGGGGTAGCCCTTCATCTACGCTCCCAGTCACTTTCAGCCACTGATACCCTTTTCGTGTTTCTATATTCGGACGTTTATAACTGGCAGTAGCACAGATGCTAGTTAGCGCCAAAACGAACAACTGAATGTGTATGGTAATGCTTAAAATAATAACAAGCGCTGTGCTTGTGTTACTAGGCACTGCCTCAGGAATCCACCTCTAACCATCTTTCTACTGGATGCAGAGGAAGAAAATATTTTTTTGCTTTAGCGTCTTCTGGCTCAGAGTGAGCGGAAAAAGATCGTCTTTGCTAAAATCTCAACGTATTCCTTTAAAAACTCTGATTGTGTCCCAATGGCAAGTTAATCATTTAGTCAATGAGTTTTGCCACATCTGTCTGTTTCCGATTAAGGGAAATTGGGAAACACAGATGTGTTTATTAATTGGGGCTGTTAAGAATTTACACTGATAAGGCCATTGTATTTCTCTACATCGTTGTGAGTCAATACGTTGGTTATTATTTTCTAATTTCGATATGTTTCTCTGTATAGTGGGGCCCACTGAGTTTGACAGTGTACGTTTTATATACGCTCTATAGCTGTTATGTCCGGTTTATTTTGTGCTCACAGATAAGGAAGACATGAATCAAGAATGTGGGCAAATTGAAATCCCTGGCATCAGGTTCGAGCCGTGGGGCTCATGTCTACAGAAGATTACATCTGGCAAGAAATGCAACTGAAACACAAATATTCATCTTCACATGTGGCGTCACAATGTGATTCTCTCCTCGGTCTGTATTGGTCATGCTTTTCGGGCACCTCCTTCAGCTAGAGACAGGAACACGTTGCTTAGTGGAATTGATTGAATGTCAACATCTGGAGTAATAGCAATGTTCTGTTTCTCCTAACATTTTGCAGCGAGATATAGGGATTTGCTTCTTGTTAGGAGACATTTTCGTTGAATAAGAATTGGAGAGAAATGAATGCACGGAAGTGTTTGCATTGAATCACCGTTGAATGATGTATTACATCATTTGACATAGAACACATTCCATCTGGAGCGTACAGCTGTAATCATTCGCAGTACATTCCAGTTTTCCAACATTAAAAAAATAAATAGTACTGATTCATGAACTTTAGTAGCGTGATAAATATTATGTTCAAAAGTCAGAGACAGTAAAACATAAGGCGAAAGAAAAAGTGGATAACAATTTCGCTAACAACAAAATGTACTCTCTTTTCACAGTACAAGATACATAAAGCTGGCCCTAATTTATTTTTTTCCGACCATATCTCGCAGTAAAACAATACCACGTTTATTCTGCTCAGTTAAACAAAGCCAGAGAGTTTGAATTGCAAGATAAAAAAACGTCTATTATTTCACGAGTGGACAATAGCATGAGAAGTAAAACTGCAGCAGTGCTGCTAACAAAATGAACAGAGCAGCCATGACAAAGCAGCCTAAACAGAATGTGTAAACAGGCAACGCTGTGACCCAATCGGTGACGTTCTAGAAGCCACTCCGTTAACGGCCGGTATAATTATGCATTCATATTGTCGCTTCAAACTTTTCCGTCTTCCACCCTGGACGGTTCTAGACAATTCTCCTGTCAAGCAGCGCCAGGGGGGTGTTTTATCCAAAGTGGCAGAATATGAATATTTAGGTGTCCGCTGATGGAAAATGAAAGTGTTTAAAAACAAAAAACTCGCCAAAGCTGAAGGCTACCGAGAGATCTGACAGCTCGTCAAAATTGCCAGTCGCCTCCGGAGTAATTTCTTGAAAACAGAAAATACTGTAATGTCTCTGATTCGCACAAGAGTTTCTTGTTTTCTCTATTTTGTCCAAACACGTGTCTGCAGAACGGGACAATTTGCTTCGTCTTCAGCGGTCGACCGCAGTCTATGACAGCTGAAGCTGTTGATAGTGTTTCAAATGCCCTGAAGCTTAGTGCTAAATACTGGTGTGGTCTTCTGTCTGTGTCCACCATATTATCTGAGTTAACGCACCTCAGAAAACTGTCAAAACAAAATGGAGGCAATTTGCTCAAACAGACTCAAATGGTTTCCCTTCCACGCCATCCTGATAATACTGAAATGTCTCTGCTATAAATTGTTTCAAGGCCGACTATGGCTAGGGTTTGGGGCTGAGGTTAGTAGGTGTGAATTGTAATAGTGAAAAGTCGAACTACTCAAAAGCTCAAATAGTTGAGATATATTTCTGAAAACGCCAGCTAGCATAACAATGATACAGGTGAGCATGATAATGCAGCCTTTCTGGTGGTTACTGAGGCAAATTTAAAATAATTTTATTAAGGTAATATTTAGGTAATAGTATGGTAAAAAAGTGCAATAACAAAATCCCTCTTTTAGCTAATCTGCCTCTCCCCCCCGCCACAAACCGTTTCTAAAAATACATCTGAGCAATGGCAAACAAAGAAAGTGCCTAGAACAAACATCCATTGGTGTGAAAACCTGCGTTTGAATAAATTACAAATATAATAGAATTCTGTTACTTTTCCCTCATTAATAGATATCTCACCCTCTGCTCTAAATCCAAACTGTAAACGGCGAACAGCTTTGAACCGATGCCAATCAAATGCCTCACCTCAGATTATTGTTTGTGCTGTCTAAGGTGTGCCAACCCGTTTGTCCAGTCACTGATGTGTTGTTGTGTCACGGTTGTGGCATAAGATGACTGAGACAAATAATAATTAGGCAAGACCACGTTGAGCGGAGGATAGGATAGTTTTGAGATCAAACGATACTCCACACTGGGAGCGTAGCAGTTCTCCTCAAGCCTTCAGATATTGAAATAATTAGCTTCCCATTGTTGCATGAGAAGTAGAGAGAGACTCTGCTTAGAATAGTGTCAGCCATCGTAACCAATATGCTTTGTAATTATGAACGCTGTCAGACTGTTTTCTGGGTAAGTTTCATCATTAGAATCTTCTCTTTTTTGGTTATACTGTCTCACAGGACTTTCCACACCTGTGCAAGAGCGGAATGTGCGTTATAAAAATAGAAATACTGTAGGTTTTCTACTGTTTCACTGCCGAACCCATAAAATAATTGCTAGCCAACTGGCATGAGAACTTTTATTTAACGGGTTTCGCCACTTTGCTTTCACATGGAGTTATAAATCAAAAGGCTAAATGATCCGTGTAACTGCGTTTAAACCAAACCATCTTGACTTTAGAGTTGCAGGCAGCTTTTGGTTCATGATGATCGGCGTATTTAGTACAAGCATCAGTCTTCTGTAGTGCTCTAAAATCATCACCTGTAGCCCGGAGACCTCGGTAAAACACTTTACGTGAAACATGCAAAACCCTTAGATGAAATAGGTCAAACGGTGATAACACTCGAGGCCTTTGTCTCAGGTCAATCAAATGTCAAACTAATTACAGTGCTTAAGTGAAAATGTGGGATTGAATTGACTCCAAATCCCCCGGGGTGGGGCACACAAATACTACAAGATGCAAACGTTTACTTTTCTTACCTTCTCTCACATTTACAAAACCGCAGAGAGTAGAGCTAATTACCAGGCAATTACAGCCCACGTGTAAGAGGCTTAAGATACAAACACCTGATGGAGAATGCCAGTGCGGTGTCAAAGGGATTTTGTCTCACCACATGGCATTATCCTACATCAATAAGCTGTGCTTTAATTATTAAGGCATGAGTAAATTAATTTTCTTTGAGACATATGGAGGACGACTCAAGAGGCCTGAGAATTTTTTGTTGTGTGAACTTACAGACAGCAAAAGCTCTTGACTCCGCCTTCTGGCACAAACTGCGTCACACACTTGAACGAGATTCCTCGGGCGATTGCAAGTGTGAAGACAACCGTGTCAAAACTGCGAGATCTGTGCACAACTCGATATCCCCTCGATTGACACTTCATTCTGTATAGTATAGCCCAATCTGCTGGTGTAAATTCAAAGGGTATGCAAATGATTATGCAAATTAAGATTGGTCTATCTGGGGTTTTATCTTCTCCTAGGTAATGTAAATAAGCCCTCAGTCAGTGCATGGATAATCAAATCACAATAAGTTGTCAAAAGCTATGTGATGCTAGGCTAACTACAGTCTCCACTGGGGCTGGCAGTAGGGCAATGTTAGCATGTCAGTTCAACATGAACATTAGCATCATAGTTTAACATAAATATTAGCATAATAGTTTCACATGAATATTAGCATTATAGTTTCACATGAATATTAGCATTATAGTTTCACATGAATATTAGCATTTTAGTTTAACATGAATATTAGCATTATAGTTTCAAATGAATATTAGCATTATAGTTTCACATGAATATTAGCATTATAGTGTCACATGAATATTAGCATCATAGTTTCACATGAATATTAGCATTATAGTTTAACATGAATATTAGCATTATAGTTTCACATGAATATTAGCATTATAGTTTAACATGAATATTAGCATTATAGTTTCACATGAATATTAGCATCATAGTTTCACATGAATATTAGCATTATAGTTTCACATGACTAACGTGTATGGGACCACCTGTCCAACTGAAAAGCCTCTGGAAACATGAGTCGTTTTTTCTTTGCCGTGTGTATCCTACCAGGCTTTTCACCTCATTCCGCAGAGTCAACGGGGAACATGACACTGCTTGTCTGCTTTAATAGGATATGGGCCCTGGAAGGTCTGCCGGTAACGCCTGGATAACAGGCAAAGAGGTGGTCACCTGAGGGCAGGAGATGTCCAAGCACTACAGAATGGGAGGAGAAAAGACATTTAAAGGAGGGAGAGATGAATGTAGGGGGTGAAATTGTGTGGGGGAGTGATATAGCATGTAGAGGGAGAAATGGTGTGTGGGGGAGAGGGGAGGGCATGTGTGGGGGAAATGGTGTGTGGGGGAGATATATATATATACAAACTACGACCAATACTCCAGAGGCAGGGTGGAGGCATTTAATCTGATTTCATACCTGCATGGTGAAAAACTTTTCAGGTTGTTTTTACAATTAGGAAATTTAGTTTTATACAAATTATTTGAGTCTGCCAATATCACTTTAGTCTAACATTAACGTTTTAATATCGCCTTAAGCCTCAATGCTAAGTTTGGAGAGTTTAAAGCCTCTGGAATGTGTTCTGTGAAATCTAGATAAAAGAATTAATCTCACGAGACAACAGCAAGACACCCACAAGGGAAGTGCAACTAGAAAGTGCTGTCTCCAAAACCTGAAACGATTTAGAACATTGTCCAGACTTTCTCATTCCGATCTACCCCTTCAGCCCATGAGACTTGACACTCTGTGAGATTGTCCATTTTCCCATCACTCCTCCTCAGCGAACATCCTCTGGCGTTGTCTTCCAGAAAAGAGGAAATTATAAACCAAAAACTCAAACTAAGTGTTTGCCCTGAACATGTCTGTCTAACCGTGTGGCCCAACATCTTGACGCCTTCTGAGGAATTTTTGGAAAGAAAAGGGACAAATACGTGCCGGCTGGAAACCAAAATCGACAAATACGTGCCGGCTAGCGCCAAATCTAGTAACAGAACCAAAGAAGGGACGACAGCAGTAATCGGACCAGAACAGTTTTTTTTCTATGTTACATCAACACTTATCTAATCAAGGCATTCTGTAGGTGTTTAAATTGTAATGAGTATTTTAAAAAATGTTTCATAAATGGTGAAAGAAAAATGTATATAAATGCACTATTAGGAAGAGCTAAAATTTACGCACAAACGGTGAAAGGATTATAGTTAACTATTGTCAATCTGCTAACAAACCACAAAAGTTTTTACACCAGAAACCGCACCAGCAACCGCACCAGAAACCGCACTAGAAACTGCACCAGACACCGCACCAGAAACCGCACCAGAAACAGCACCAGCAACCGCACCAGCAACCGCACCATAAACCGCACCAGACACCACACCAGACACATGACCAGACACATCAGTTGTATCACTGATGATTTGCCCCCGGTACGAGCACAGGTGCCCGAGTTCTGACTATAAACCGTCGGCGGGGGAGTTAACTGCAGTCCTCGGATTCCAGTAAAACACTGCAAACGCTGGACAACCCACACAAACCATCATTCCAAGACATTGGCATGCTGCCGGTTTTCCCCGGTGAACGTAAATGTGTATGCTAAATATGAACCTAGATGTCTGCTCTCATAGTATCACTTACGGTATCATTCACAGTCTGTATGTGTGTGTGTGTGTGTGTGTGTGTGCGCTAAGATAGGCTTTATGTTGTTACAGCGTGGAAGACAAGATAAAACAGCAGTGAGTCTGTCTATGGGACATCATTTAGACGTTAATAAACTCTCTGTGTTGACACAACCTCCTAATATCGCGACTCTCACTGTCTCCTAAACAGCCGTTCCAAAGCAACATTTGATCTGTTCCCGGGTCTGTAAATGCGGCCTTCCGGGACTTTCTGAAAACATGATCTATGAGGTTTTATATGTCACTGTCTGTTGGTGTCTGTTGCTGTCTGTTGTTGTCTGTGTCTGTCCGTCTGTGGTGTCGGATGCACACAGCTCTGTGTCGATAATGATATGGATGTATGAAACCGGAGGCCTACGACGTGTGAAAAAGTTGACTTTTGAAAGTAGAGCTTCCGAGGTAAACATTCGTAAAGAAAAGAAGAAAGTGGACAAACTTGAAATGAACAAAACAGGAGGATATGCTATGACATTTCCTCTTCCAAATAGCAACATGATAATGCCCAAGTTCACCCACGCGGCCCGAATGGTATTCCGCGCCAGTGGGAGGTGAGGAATGACTGGGGTGTCAGCTAAAGATTGATTTAGGCACATCTGCTCAAGGCTGAGAAGTCCTGACTGCTTTGACTCATATAGTTGCCAGTTGGTGGAAAGCTCCTGCACTGTGTAATCCTAAAGCATTGCTGCTTTCAGGGAAGCCAGGCTTCGGGAGGTTTTATAGACACCTGTCTTCTCCCCTGTAATCAGTGCTCTGACTGAATCCATGGCGGCTGTGTCTCTCTGCCTGACTGGAAAAGCAAACAATACATTTCTAATAAAGTGCTCATGACTTTAGAGCATTCGCCGAAGCCTACAAGTTCACCAGTTGATCGAGGAGAATCGTCTGACAAACGGCGGAAAGCAAAACATCAAAATCGCTCTTTGTCCTCATAAAAGAACCTCTGTGACGTTGCACACATGTCAGTAATGTACATTAAAGGTCAACCGTATTCTTTTTATTGAAGTTTTGTCTCTGACTGGCTTCTCTTTGTACAGCCTACATCTCTCTTATCTCCCAGGGACATCGCACTCACTCACCGTCATGCGCCTATTGTCTTTGAACCGGCGACGTATAATTTCAAACAATGATGTTGCTTTTGAACGCTATTCAAAGGCCATCTCTTTGCCTCAGACACAAAGCAGCCCTTACATGTGCCACTTACGGCCTTCCCGCACAGGTATTAATTGCTCATCTCATTTATCCGCCAAAGTAAATAGAGTTTTTATTCTGGACCGACCAGTCATTGTCCAACCCGTTTTCTTTCTAAGAGCGCTGTGGACTTTAATGTGTTGGTTTTTCAGACGTCGTACTTTGTTCTCATTGGTATTCGGAGTCCCATTCATGTCTGCGGCCGTGTCTGAGTATCAGGGCACATTGTCCCAAATCACTTTTTCCGACCGCCTCCGTTCATTTGGTTTTACGTTGCATGGGTGCGGCGGCGACAGCACGATCTCAAAGAATTATGACTTTTTATTATATAGTGTTCGGAGACATCTGAGACCGAAAAACCCCACAATGTTTTCCTCCGGCAGTCTCACGGTAAACGACATTATATCTTCCGGAGACTTCATTGTATTCACTAAACGTGGAAGGCATCCCGTGGGCAAAGTTTATCATCTCTTTTAGCTAGTATTTTATTAGGTTTTGAGTGTGTGTGTTTGTATGGTTCTGACCTTACAGGGTTAGGCATCAGGGCTAGGTTAAGTTTAGGCCAAAACATTAATGAGGTTAATATTACGGTTTGTTTAGTCTTACGCGAGGGACTATGGAACATGTATTTCTAGGTCAGGGTTAGGATTTAGGTCCCAAAAAATGCTAAGCTAAAGATGAAACAGGTGTGTATTTTGGCATTTTTCCATGCCGTGCCGCAGAGTGTCTGTGACCGGTGTAGAGACCAGGTATGAGATGAGTCATGTGTTTGCTGTCTCTCTGTACTGGAGACACTATCAGGAGCCGTCATTTCTGCTTCCTTTGTTTCAGCACCTACTTCTAACTGAGCCTACGTTTGCCAGTAAATTCTTTCACAAAGGAATTTGAGTAGTGTGTTAATGTGTGTGTGTGTCAGTGTGTGTGGGGGGGGAAGGGCGAGGGGGGTATTTATGTTTTTACAATAATGTCTGTACATGTGTGTTGGTTTGTGTGTTTGGGGTTTGTTCATATATATGGTTTTGTGCGTCTGTTGTTTGTGTCCCCTTATCTTCAGAGTTTTTTGTACGTGTTTGTCTGCCTACGGTACGTGCGTGTCCGTGTGCGTTCGTGTATCAGGCTTGCATTCTCTACCAGGCAACTGTACAAGATCCTCCGAGATCCCAGCCAGTGGCATGTCCGAGCATGCCCCGTGTTGCTTCTCCGAGACCGAGAACGTGACTATCAGGCGTCTGTCTCCGAACTACTGAGTTTCCTCGTGCAAACGAGAGAGCCTCTAAGTTCCACACTTCATTTTTCTTTGACTTCAAGGAGTCTGGGTCTTTGCCATCTGTTATTCTTTCTCGTCTCCATCTTTTCCGGGTCCTTAGAGGGAATCCTGCACTGACTGCTCTCGCGCCAATTACATATCTGATCAGATTAAATCTACAAACAGCTGAAGGACATCTGCATAGGAACGGTTTGTGAGAGAACAGATGTCTGGAATCGTCCCCGTACAACACAGCTATCTCCACATAACCCTGGTGTCTGGAAACCACTGTAAACACGTCTGGATTGTGAGGTCATTTCTGTGAAATAAAACAACGGCGCGTGTCTCGCAAAGAACCGCAGAACCTCATAACGTGGAATACATTTGAGAAGTACCCGGATGTGGATTCCACAAGACCCTTTGACACCTCGGCTCCTTAACACCTCCAGCTTGCACCTCCTCATTTCGGCAAGATAAATGAATAAGCGCCTCAAGACGGGTTGTAATTAATGACCGCTACCAAGGAGGACAACCGACGGCTGACTGAGGTGACTGGATGTATCATCGTCCGTCTGTGCCTGAGGGGGGCTTCCTTACAGCTTCTGAGATAACGCATCGTGGGGGGAGACATTATCAGGGCAGTTTTACCTGCTCATCCCCCAAGGGGGAGGCTACATGAACGGGGAGAAGGGGGGACCTCCCCTCTCCAGAGAAGCTATACAGATGTCTGAAATGATGGAACTGACAATAAACCATCCTGTTCATTAGCTGGTTTCTATCAGTGTTATCCTGGAGACGGTGTGGAAGGTGTTTCTGCTTGTCGTCACCTGGGTGGATAACGAGGCTCGTGCACTTGTGTGCTCTGTGACAAAACACACAAAGGCAGGTTTATGTTGCATTTCTCGTCTGACACGTGCCACACCATCTGTCCCAGAGCTGTGTCGGGAATCTGGGCCCGGTGGAGGTGTGGTGAATGTGGGGCAGGTAGAGGACAGGTGAATTTGGCGCAGGTGGAGGTTCTGGGAAAGGTGGAGGTGAATCTGGGGCAGGTGGAGGTTCTGGGAAAGGTGGAGGTGAGGTGAATCTGGGGCAGGTGGAGGTAAGGTGAATCTGGCGCAGGTGGAGGTTCTGGGAAAGGTGGAGGTGAGGTGAATTCGGGGCAGGTGGAGGTGAATCTAGGGCAGGTGAAGGTTCTGGGACAGGTGGAGGTGAGAAGGTCATTGGCTTGTCTAAGTGTGTCACCCCTTACAGGGAATCCGTCTCCCCTCATCAGAGACACTTAAATGACTCCCGGGCCACGTTGACACACACACACACTCACATATACAGACACACACACTCACCTTCCTCGTGTCTCCACCAGACACACCCTATCCATCTCCATCACTCACTCACCCCTCATCCATCCTTCATTTCCTCCCCTCCTCCACCCTTATCTTCACCCACTTCTCCTCCCCCATTACAGAAAATCAGGACCGAGACAAAAACAAACATCAGTCTTCCTATGGTAGCATCGTTCTGTACGGTCTCACATGAATACGTAGTGAATGCAAGAGAATTCAATAAAATTAGACGAGATGTTTCAGTCTCTTTAAACGTTTCCCCGTCTGTCAACAGCCTGGTACCCAAATAGAATAGCATTGAACACAAGCCAGTATCCAAAATGAGTTCAGATTAGCATGTACAACGGAGTAAAATTAGATCGTATTAACGTGTAGATGAGATGTTTTCATCGCTGAGTCCAAAAGGTCTCAGCCTCTGATTCTACCGTGAGTCAAAATTAGCCACTTGGTGTTTTTGGGTGTCATTTTCCACATCGCTGACTCCCAAACAGACGCTGACCTTGGCCCGTTACTTGTGATCCGTCAAACCATCTGATGTGATCTTTTTTGCGCCAGAGTGCAGATGGCTGAACGCTTCATCTGTTTGGTTAAAGACGTAGACCAGCTCGTCGCTCGCTATTTTGTTGGTCCGGGTAGAAATGCAAGACAGAGATTTAAGGGTTCTGTCATCTATCATGTATCTCGAGGTAACTATTGGCTTCGCCGTGATGAATACGCCATAGCAAATAGCCATATGTCCTGCCTCTGCGCTCAAAATGGCTTCGCCGTTCGATCAGCCTTTACAAGATGCCAAACAAACATGTTGTTTTGCTTGTCGTTAGACATTAGCAGCAATTGTGGTGACGTTCTGCCTAGTCTGTTTGCATTTGTGAATGAGAAATCTAGATGTTAGGTTTAAGGTACTGGTTGTGTGTGTGTGGGGGAGGGGGGGTGGATGGATGGGTGGTTTGGATGTGTGAGAAGTAAAGAGGAAAACTGAGACAATCTCACTTATAAAATTAGATCATACAACCTGTTAAAGCTAAAAGTGCTTTGAACACATATACAAATATATTACAGAAACTCTCGATCACAGTGTACATTTATTTTGGAAGTCCAGTAGGTTGAAGTGAAGTGTTTGGGACATTGTACTCAGGGAAATACAGTTACCGCTTTAATCTGTTGTTTCTGCCCGTTTGTCAATTACTACAAGAAGGATGTAACTTCTACAGTTGAGAGACGCACGTGCTTATTGGCAAGTTGCAACTGCACAGAACATATCTGTCATTACGTACGGATGGTTAAATGGTTCAACCCCACCCATTCAAGTGTCAATCACACGCCGCTAATTCTGTGGGATGGGGAACTGATTCAATATAACCTGTTGGGTTCGGACTCCGTTTGTTTGTCTTGGGCCGACCACGCCTACGATGAAACATTCCCGGTGACGAAAGATGAAAAGAAACGATTAATGGGGACAGGTACCTTTGTCTGCACTGACATGAGAAACATGCCAGGTCACAGATCTTCAATAGCGTAACGCTGAGATCTATCTGACTGTGTATTGGACTCCCGGGTTATCACTGACCTTCACACCTCGGTATCTGCCAGCTCCTGTCCATCATGATGTTTTCTGACGGCAGAGCGACATTCTTACGTGTCCTTTAAGGACTCCAATTGCATTTGCGCTTCTTTACTTTCCAGGACGACGAGTCACAGAGACAAAGTCGCCATGTTGTGCGGTCGGAATCACTGAGAAGTCGGCATTTCGTTCTCGTTCGCCCTGTTACCTGGACTTAAAAGACTAATTGAACACATGTGCCGAGGAAATACAAATGGCTGGCGTAAGTTGCAGTCGTTTAAAGATGAAACGGCAAATGTTAATAGGATTCCAGAGGGAACTTTGAACGCGCCTAATCACTGACACCTGCAAACACTGACGATTGGTCAATATGTTTCGGTAATAACATTTCTCGGAGCTTAAGAACTTTCCGTGTGGTCCTGCCCCGGGCAGAAATTGTGTTACAGCTTCAAACTATTTTTCTTTTCTTGTGCACAGCCTGTGACAGACCCCATTGGTAAGAGGAGACGAGCCCTTCATCATAGTCTTCACGGCCTAACTAGATTATGCACTTTATGCCTTTGGAACATTTTGTTTTAACTTAAAAAGGTGAACTGTGCGCTTATTTTTTTAATTCATGATTAATTTAGAACGGAGAAAACGGTGAAATACAGCGTAGCGAGGCCTCTACAATAGCCCAGTCCATTTGTTCATTCACCATAGGCCACGGCTAATAGAGGCTGAGAGAAAATGCCGGTCCAGAAATTAATGCAGAATTTTGTCGTGAGAAGTGTTTTTGATTAACAGTAGAAGTGGCGAAACAGACAGTTCTCGTGGCAGTTAAGCTTCCATATATTCCTGCCTTTTCAACCTCTTTCTCTTGAAGCATTCTCCATCACATAAAGACAAACACATTCAATAGTCGACGGCGGTGAAAACGACCCTTGACACTCAGCAGTTTGTAATGGATTTGACCGTCCATTTGAGGGCGGCTGAGAATCTCGGTTGATGCAAGCCTGTAAGATGTTTCTGCTTTTCAGAACGACTGCTTCACTGAGTAAAATGCAAAACAATTTATATCTTATTTAAAATCGTTATTATTTTCGCCGTTATTCTGCCTCTTGCTGTTCAAATGAACCTACCGTTAAAATTGTATAATGTTCATGTCTTTGTCAGTGGGCAAATGTACGAAATCCGCAGGGGATCAAATAATGTCTTCCTTCGCCTGCATATAATCTTTCAATTCATTCACAACCAACCTGTCTCGCCGCCAGCCTGGATCCAAACCAATTGTTCCCTCCGTCATTAAAGATTTAGATAGAGGCAGTAAAGAAGGTCAGTTCTACTGCGTCCGTTCACTTACGACTAACTAATCAGCCGCTGAGGTGATTTAACCCCATGCTTTTATTGCCAGACGCTGCGGGCCTTCGCCGCTACCTCTGTTCTGTGGACAGAACTACACAAATTATCAGGACAAGAAACTGACTAGATGTACAGGTTTGGTGATGCCATAAATTGACTGGGGGTGTGTATGTGCTTGTGTGAGGGATTGTGTGTGTGTGTTGTGTGTTAGTCTGTGCGGATGACTCACATGAGTCAGCATCTTCCGTCACTGCAAGCATTAACCCTAACTAATATTTGTTTATTTCCAAACCAGAAATAGGTCCGGGAAAGTCCCAGGAAGCTCGTAGCTCACGTTAGCCGCGGCCCGGCGGCTGATTTCTTGTCAAAATGATCAAAACACATTTCCCAATGCAATTACCGGAGCTAATGCCGGCTATCCGTCAGTCGCTCCTGCACCAGGTGATGCAGGAGTCGGCTGGAGGTTGTCCTTTAAGAGAGACCTGGCTTCTGCTCTCTCACACCAACAGCCTCCGTTTCACGTTTAATCCCTGACTTCATATCCACCTCCTGATACGATCCTCCCTGAAAGGGAACTTTTGTTTCACAAGCCCATTCCTCTGCAGTGTACAGTGGCAAAATGTCAGAGATTATGAGTCGCAAAGCCGAGCAACTCCTCCTTTAGCTTTCCCTCCTCTAGTTGTCCACTCTCACTTCCTTTATACTTCCCCCTCTCTCTCTCTTTCTCTCTCTCTCTCTCTTGCTGTCTCATTGTTGAGGTTCTAACACAGGGCCACATCGCAATAACTCTGGAACACGAGCTAGACCATGCGAGACCAGGCCAGAACAGGAGAGACCAGGAGAGAGGGAAAAGACAGAAGGAGAGCGAGAAGGGGATATAGTCCGCAGGTTGAAGTGGAGGACATTCAGTCGGGGGGGTCAAGCAGAGGTTGGCTTCTAGAAAGATCCAGATCACAAGGAGTCACATGGCTTGGCACAGGACACGTTATCTGCAGATGCAGAGGATATCTGCAGATGTGGCAGCTGAGATGCAGGGCAGGCGGCCAGTAGAGGAGGCAAGCAGTGAAGAGAACCAGCTTGCTTCATAAATCTGTCCGGAGAACCCTGAAATCTGAGGTAATGGGGCATAAGCGATTGTCTCTCAATCCGGTTGGACTTTCTGACGCCTGCGAAATGTTTCCTCGTGGACTTCCTGCACACGCTCCCGAAGAGGAAGATAAGTACGATTGAATAAGGAAACGATTTCCCACAGCTTCCTTCAAAGGAGACAGAGGCTTCAGTGCAAGAACAGCCCTGAAAACAACCAAACCCCTCTCTGGACGTTGGAACAGCCTAAACGACCATTTGTCCAAACGGATATTCTAATTGACACTAACTTGATTCCCACTGCAAATTGACATGGTACGAAATAGATCCGACTGCCATCTGGTCCCTCCATCCCTGTATGGTCGCCCAGACCGGCGGGTTCTAATGCCGCGAGGCAGACGCCCAAAACAACAGCATGTGTCCTTGTTCCATGTGAAAGGACATCGTAAGGAAACGGCTGACTTCCTTTCACACAATGTCACACTTGACACATAATGGCTGTTCATAACTGTCAGGGAGTGAGTTTCACAATGCTATAAGGTTACCACGCGCTAACATAAGCTCTCCCAGTTCTTTTTGCGATTGGCATTGCGAACGAGCGGGCTGGAGATCCAAAGACCTGAGTACAAAGCTATTGTCTTTGACTGAAATAAGAATCTGGTAAGAAAGCATCTGGTAGGCCGGGCACTGGGCAAGGGGAGAGGCGTTCACCCAACCAAAAATGCCAGTAATGTGGCCCCTTCGGGTGTTTTGGCAGGAACAGGCAAACTTGATACGCTCCTACCTGTGGCGCTCGCTCTCTACCTCCCTCGCTGGCCTTCCGCCTTACTCTATATCTCTCCATCCCGCTCTTACCTCTCATTCAATCCCCCTCTCTCTCCTCTGCTCTCCCCAGCACCTATACACGGAGAGAGCGTGAGTGCGCTGAAAAGAGACGAGCTAGGTGGAGGAGACGTCTGGCACGCTCTTCCAGTTGAGGTACGAGACAAAGAGTGTCTTTGTCACAGGTAGGACAGTGGGCCAGACCGTTTCCACGCCAGCACGCATGTTCACCTTGCTCATCTCCACCTTGCCAACCTCCTTGGAAAAACCCAACCTACCTGAATGGAGAGAAAAAAACAGGAAGGCAGGAAGGCCACAAAATGGATTATTGTGTAGCGGTAGCGGTGAGGAAATGGAATTCGGGAGTGACAGGGTGTGTGTGTGTTACCTACCTTTATTTCCTCCTAACATTAATCTCATCTTCCTCTTTGGGGGCTTTGGCATGTTGTTAAATTCTTCATTTCATTACACCTTTTCACACGCTACAATAACATCGTGCCCGGATAATAACTCCAGGCTTCCAGGACATTTCATCAGGGATATCAACCCCACATGTTACACTGCCAGCTCATCTTGTCCTGTAAAACTATCCTTGTAGTTCCCGACCGTAAAAAGAATGTACCACTTAGATTAAATATGAGAAAAAAACACGTTCTGTATTATACCGCGTTGTTCTGTCCATACTTTACTTATGGACAGAAGCTCAGAATAACTATGGGAAATCTGCAGTTTTTACATCTAGTTGTGGACAATGGCTCCGATTCTTCTTGAATAACATAAGTTATAAATACCTAATGAGCTTTGTTCAACAGTCAACACCTTGTTTTGCCCTTTGAATCGCACAGTGTTTACATTACATTACGTGCCCACCGCGAGGAAATAAAAAATAGACAAACTGAGACACGGTGACCATTATCTCTCACTGTTCCAATTTAGGAATGACACTTTAAGTGTCGGTCTCCACACATTCCGAGGCTCTGTGGAAACCTCAGGGGTTTAACTGATTACAAACTGTAGCTATACCCTTTTCACTCTACCGCACCAGACCGTGCAAATATGCCCTGCATTATTCAACACACACATGGATACCGGAAGCACATTAAACTACAGTAGGAACAGAAAACATCCCAGGCTTCGCTGTGTGATGTGGGTCTACTGTCTGTGTTTATACCAGTATGTGTGTGGGTCTGCGCGTGTGTGTGTGTGTGTGTGTGTGTGTGTGTGTGTATGCGTGGGTGTCCATGAGACACATACATTTTCCCACACAGGTAGCCTTTTATCCATCTCGGTCGCATGCAGGGGGAAGTGAATCATTCGAAGTGACAGATTTGCCTGATAACACAAAGGCACGTCAACGCAGACAAGGTTTACATGTCATAGCTGTTTATTGTCCCACAGCTGCTCCCCATCCATCAGGACCCTTACTAGCTGTACAACTTGTGGTGATTTACAGCACCTGTGGCAAACACCAGGAATCATTCAAATCATTAGTATACTGTATGTTCAACTGTAGTACAGTAATACAGTCCAACGGCTGTGTCGTTCAACTGTGCAGTAGTACAGTCCAACGGGTGTGTTATTCAAGCAGATGGGAGTTTTACTTACTCAAACTTGTTCTAAGGGCAGAAAATAAAATGATTGGTTTACAGATTCAACCAATGAAATTAAAGTAGAGGCGGGATTAATGCGTTTGGAAATATGGAGGGAAGGATCTTACAGACGACGACGCGTTATTGACTGTTCGTGGGAGAAAGATCACTTGTCATAAGGTAAGTGAATTTATTAAACGTTTTGTTAGTTGAAATTCACAGTTGAAATTCACAGATAAACAGCCTCTAAATTGTGCTAAGATAATTGGGGAACATTAAAATGCACAAAACTAATTCATCGTTTATATCGGATGTATTTGATGCGTGCTTCAGTCAACCACACCAAAGCAGCTAACGTAGAATTAGCATAACGGTAACGTTAATGCTTTCCCAATGCTACCACGCGCTGTCTGTGAAACCGATAAGTTATGCGATCAAATAACTCAAATCTCCGCGACTCAGTACCATAATGTGTTATTTTTTGTGTACTGTATGCTTCTCTCGGGGCAGGAGTTCTCAGGTTCATATTACTGTGTTACTTTTAGTTTAAGTTCGCTGCTCTCAGGGCAGGAGTAACGTTACTCCATATTCATATCGCTGTCTTATTTTTAGTGTATATTGCGCTGTTCTGAGGGCAGGAGTACTCCATATTCGTATTGCTGTCTTATTTTTTGTGTATAATGCGCTGCTCTCAGGGCAGAAGTAACGTTACTCCATATTCATATCGCTGTCTTATTTTTAGGGTATAATGCGCTGCTCTCAGGGCAGGAGTACTCCATATTCATATTGCTGTCTTGTTTTTTGTGTATAATTCGCTGCTCTCAGTGCAGGAGTACTCCATATTCGTATTGCTGTCTTATTTTTAGTGTATAATGTGCTGCTCTCAGGGCAGGAGTACTCCATATTCGTATTGCTGTCGTCTTTTTAGTGTATAATGCGCTGCTCTCAGGGCAGAAGTAACGTTACTCCATATTCATATCGCTGTCTTATTTTTAGGGTATAATGCGCTGCTCTCAGGGCAGGAGTACTCCATATTCATATTGCTGTCTTATTTTTTGTGTATAATGCGCCTCTCTCAGGGCAGGAGTACTCCATATTCGTATTGCTGTCTTATTTTTAGTGTATAATGTGCTGCTCTCAGGGCAGGAGTACTCCATATTCGTATTGCTGTCGGCTTTTTTGTGTATAATGCGCTGCTCTCAGGGCAGGAGTACTCCATATTCATATCGCTATCTTATTTTTACTGTATAATGCGCTGCTCTCAGGGCAGGAGTACTCCATATTCGTATTGCTGTCTTATTTTTAGTGTATAATTCGCTGCTCTCAGGGCAGGAGTACTCCATATTCGTATTGCTGTCTTATTTTTACTGTATAATGCGCTGCTCTCAGGGCAGGAGTACTCCATATTCGTATTGCTGTCTTATTTTTAGTGTATAATTCGCTGCTCTCAGGGCAGGAGTACTCCATATTCAGTACAGCACTGGGAAAGCATTAACGTTACCGTTATGCTAATTCTACGTTAGCTGCTTTGGTGTGGTTGACTGAAGCACGCATCAAATACATCCGATATAAACGATGAATTAGTTTTGTGCATTTTAATGTTCCCCAATTATCTTAGCACAATTTAGAAGCTGTTTATCTGTAAATTTCAACTGTGAATTTCGAATTTCAACTAACAAAACGTTTAATAAATTCACTTACCTTATGACAAGTGATCTTTCTCCCACGAACAGTCAATAACGCGTTGTCGTCTGTAAGATCCTTCCCTCCATATTTCCAAACGCCTTTATCCCGCCTCTAATTTAATTTCATTGGTTGAATCTGTAAACCAATAATTTTCTTTTCTGCCCTTAGAACAAGTTTGAGTAAGTAAAACTCCCATCTGCGTTGTGCAACAATGCAGAAGTACAGTCCAACGGCTGTGTTGTTCAACTGTGCAGTAGTACAGTCCAAGGTGTTATCCTTGGACTTGTTCCATTGGGTCATTGTTGTGCTGAAGGGTGAAACTTCGTTCCCCATCTGAGGTACTACGTGCTCCAGCATGTGCGCTGAGAAGCATCCCCATGACATGAAGCTCCCGCCGTTGTGTTTCACACTAGGGATGTTATTAGCCAGATGATAAGTGGGACCTAGTATGCCTCGGATGTAATGGATAGCACACCTTAACGGAAAACGTACATAAAACACTAACGTAAAAAACAAAGCACGCTTACACAAAGTGACTTAAACGTTATCTAAACAGAGTACATGGCTTGACAAGAACACTCACACACAACAACACGTAACAGTATAACAATATTGTGTGTGCGCGCGTGGTGTACTGTACCCAGTAGCCAATCTCAGGCCACACAACAGATGGACGTTTTGAATAAATAAAGATAGTGTGTGATGGGTTACTCTCTCACTCTCTCCCTCTCCCCTATCTCCACTATCTTTCTCTTAATCTTTTTCTCTCTATATATACATTTCTCTCTCTATAAATTTTTCTGTTTCTCGCTCTCACTCTATGAACTCCCCTTTCAGATGCCTTTTGTCTAGTTTGGCAGCAGAAAAGATTCAATCATGTCTGAAGGTCAGCAAGTTAAATTGCCTTGTTCTCTATGATGGTGAGTGGTTACTGGGAGAAAAACGATTCCTTTCTTTACAGCACTTTCAAACCTAGGTAGTTTTGTCCGGTATCAAACATGCGTAGTTTAGTCCCGTTTCAAACCTAGTTAATTTATTCCGGTTAAATCAAACCCTGGAACGTTTAGTTCACTTTTTTTAAACACAAATTTTGAATTTACAACAAACATGGGTACACACACAATACCGCACTAACGTCTCCAAATGAACTCTGGCTTGGCTTGTATCAAGTGAGGAATGAAATCCGACCCCAAAATATGAGGTGAGCAAAACGCTGAGTACTGCGGCTTGAATTCGTTATGCATTATTGAATCAGTGGGTGTCGTCGTTGTGCCAACTAGCTAGCTGACAGTCACACATCACAGGTTAGCTAGCATAATCAGTTGCAGATGACAGATATGGAGCACTAGCGCAGTGAGAAGATCAGTGTCGGGTCAAGGTAGACAAATAAATGTAAACCAAGTATACGGTCAAACGTTGCTGAGTTTAGTGTGGTCTGTTACAGACATACATACAGACAGACGACAGACATACAGACAGACAGACATAGACAGATGTATATAGACATATATACAGACAGACATATAGAAAGACATACATACAGGCAGACATAGTGTGGGGCAGTAGTAGCTAGCAGTAGTAGCAGATCCATCTTAAGAACTAGTCGGATTACGCACGTGTGTGTTGGGTAGGAGGGGCGGATTAACATTCCTTGTAGAATCTTAACACTCTGGGCGACAAATTTGCAACACCTTCCCCCCTCTGTGTTCCTCCCAGGCAGCGGTGTGCTAAGCCTCGACCCTGGTGTAGAGGAGGTCAACTGGAAAGAGGGCAGGAGTGGGTAAAACCCCTCCTTTCCAGAGAATCTTCAGGCTCAACAAACCCCAGCCGGTGGAGGAAAGACAAGCGGGTGGGAAATGGGAGTCGGGAGCAGGCAGGGAGGGCTTTATTTCCGATTTTCCACTGGCTGTAACTTTTCTTTTGTGTCTGACTACAATACAATGCCAAAGAAAAGGACACTGTAATGTGTGACTGAGCCCACCCCTCCACCGTTTCCCTGTGAAATGACAGGACAAGAAACAAGTCTGTCATTTTAGCCACCTGGGCACTATTTTACCACATACTCTGTAAAACACAGACTTACACGACCTGTAAAATAGACGGCAGAAAATAGCCTCAACTCTCAGATCTTTTCAAGTTAAACACCAGCCCTTCTAACAACCACCCAAGCTACACACCCTTACAGGTGGCAGTCAGATTATGGTGCCATTTGTTCAAAATGTTGAAATAAACACATTTTCACTCAGCAGTGTCAAACCTGAATACGACAATGGTTAATTGAAATGGAAAATCTGTTAAATGTCCTTGATTTGTATTTGTTATTTTGTCCTTTGACAGATGTGGCATGCATGCTACTGTAACACTGTGAGAATGCACTCTCTGGTTAGCTCGCTAGCACAGTGAGGGTGCTATTTCTGTTTAGCTTGCTAGCACAGTGAGGGTGCTATTTCTGGTTAGCTTGCTAGCACTGTCAGGGTGCTATCCTTCGTTGATTGTAGGCACTGTGAGGGTGCTATATCTGGTTAGCTTGCTAGTACTGTGAGTTTGCTATCTACATTTAGTTAGCGTTACGCACTGTGCCATAGTAGGCCCTAACCAGCGGTCCCATGTGTCGTGGCCCGAGCCACTGTCCTCAGTGCCAATGTCTCAACGGGATGAGCCACAAAACCCCTCGGATGACTCCATCTGAAACATACGAAGCTCACTGTGGAGTGTATTTTCTGCACGTCCTTAACTTAGTTACAGCGCCATAGCCCTGCGCGTAATTGCTGAGCTGTATATCCGCTGGCTAGCCATGATCTATGACTCGGCCCGTTTCTGACTGGGGGGGGGGGCTAAACAGACACCCATGTGTCATCGGATACACACGGCCAGAGACCGGATAGGGAGATGTACGTCCGGCACACAGACATACACACACTTGCGGGTCTGCTGGTCTGGAGGCAACGTGCAGCAGGCGTATGTTTATGGCTAATGCTGCCACATATTATGGAGAACATCAGGCTGTCTAGACGTTATGCAAAGGCCTGATATTTCCAGATATTGTCTGCTCCACGCAATCGTCCAATGAATGAACAGATCTAGTTCAAGGTCAGCACCTTCCTCATTCTAACGTCGGAACATTCTAGAGTGCTACTTTACTTATGTGTCTTATGAGCAGATCTACCTCAGCACCATCAACACACAGAAATATAAATATACACACATAAACACATTTACTAGCTTGGTCCTTCCGGAAGCTTTTTGAGTTGGCACGGAGATGTGTTTAAAGATGGCTAACATGGTGTAGGGTTCCCTTGGCAATCTAATTAGGTATGAGCTTCTAACAAGAGGGAATGGCGTTTAACTCCATATTGAAGGACAAGGAAAGATGCAGCGTCTGACTGAGAAAGACGGGCTCTCTTGACCAGGCTCACATAGCTGAACTGAGATGGCCTTACCGACATGCCGATGGAAGGCAAATCAATGCCTTGTTCGATGACAACGGCGAAGAACGTTCCAGTAGCCCCGAAAGGGACCCCGAGTTTATTGTGTTTTCCTTTTCTTTTAAACTGTCGTTTAGCTTGGACCTTCTCATGACATGCGACCTAGGAACCCGGGTAAACACAAGCTGAGGGAATCCCATGACGAACAAACAGAGAATGGGTTGATAGAGTTTAGGTAGACTGAAGACACTGAGCAAACCTGTGAACCACCCCCATGTTGGCAGCTAGTGTTATAAGCTGGCATTTTGGAGGCTGCAGGAGAAGGCAAACACACACATACATACAGTTCACACACACACACCTGTCCAAACAAGGACTGTCACCAGAGAGAGCATGGACACACAGAGAACGATGTGTAAATAATTTCCAGGCGCAGGCGTTCCAGAGAAGCAGTTAAGTGGGAAGTGGGGCCGGTGGAGGAGAGGCTTTAAGTAAGCCGACTTTATTGACCCGAACCTAGGCTATCTTTATTTGTATCTCTTTCTAGGTATCTCTGTATCTGTCTCTCTCCTTGGCGGGTCATTAGAATGAGGCTGTTTTACCGTGCTGATTTCCAGAGTTTCTCTAAGTTCAGTGCCGCTAAATGAGTCAACCAAAAGCTGCAGCGCACATTTATGAATTTAGATATGTAATATGTAACTGCCTAATCTCTAAAAAGACTTTGTAGAACTTTGTCAAAATTAGCTCATGTTTTGTCGGGAACTGAAGGAGTGGCATGTTTATTTTTCACAGTGATGCAGTCAAATGAACATTAGCCATTTGAGCTGGGCTACAGCATGAACTGTTAAACGTTGCTGGCTTTTCATCATCATCGCAGTAGTATGTTTTCACAGGTAACGTTTGGATTTCATGTTTTTAAACATGAAAATTAAATGGTGTTTCGGCACAGTTAGTCTCTTTGGATTATGTAATACCTTTGTTTTGCAGTTACCTATTAATCCCACTCCTGGTTCGGAGCCCTGTGAGGTGTTCGGAGCCCTCCTAGGTGAGTTTAGTCCGAAGCCTTCTGAGGTGAGGCGATAGCATTCACAGCCTGGCGTGTTTGTGTGTGATTCTGTGCCAGCTAGCCGCCTGTCCCAACAGCCCGTGGCCACCCGCTTGAGTTATGAAAGAAAAGGAGAAAACAGGGAGAAACATAAAAAAATGTGTAAGGAAATGTAATTGGAACCACTTTTACTAAACAACATTTCATTGAACAGCCGAGCAACAATTGGCATCGGAATTGCCACCAGTGCTGTGTGTGTGTGTATCGGGAAATGAAGTGCTGTGCTGCGCAATAAATAAAAAACAGATTTTACGTATTACCTGTCACCGGCTGGTCGGGTGTGGCGTGGGGCGACGTGCTATTTTACACGGGTGGGAAACTAATTACAGAACACGGCGACGGTGCTCGGGGATACGCAGCCCTGATTGAGTCATCAATAATGTTTTAGCGCTGCGCTATTATCCGCGCGGCTAACAGCGTTATTAATTCATCCTCCGCGTTTCTACCCATTCATCACGGCGAGGGAAGATAAATAAACGGAGGGGAAATAGAGGAGAGGTGGAGAAGGAAAACAGCTGAGGCGATGATGGATCAGGTCTGAAGGAAGAGGAGAGGACGACTGGCGTCGGGTTGCGTGCGTAGCTCGCCCCGCTAGCCGTGTTTCATTTGGTATTGTTTTATTTGTTCATAATGGGCTGCGGCCCGCGTTCATTACTCAGGTGGCGCGATCCGGCAGCCGGTGCAGTCTGCTTTTTGCAAAAATTCATTAAGTTTGAATATGCCGAACATAGAATTTCAACGCCGCACAACGGAGACATCTTAAGATTGGTCTCTGTCACGGCTCATTTTATATTGGTTCTCTTTTGGCGGTTCTCCCATGGTCATAACAAGATTAAAAAAGCAGGACGTTTTACTTAGGACAGTATTTACTTATTTACGTCTAGTCCAAAAGAAAGATAAAGTCCACAAGAAAGATAAAGTCCGTGAAACCCCTATATGGTTAAAGGTCTGCAGATATGCATAGAGACGGTCGTTATATTATGTCTAATTGCTTTTGAGAACTTTTGGGATTTATCCAATCCCATTTGGTCTCTGGGTTAACAGCCAGAAACCAGCCAGGGCTGCAGGCTTTTAATATAACTTAACAACCACCAAAATGTCAGAAATCCCTTCCTCAAGCCAATCTCTATGTCAGAGCACAACCGTAAAAGAATGGCAACATATAAAAGAAAGGTTAATTATGACACAATGCCGAGCCGACGAATCAGAGTCGTATACTCGCCAGTGTCGACACCTCTTTGACGTCTAACTACTTTGAAAGATTCAGAGGGCAAGTTATATTCTTTTTCTCTGAGTTGGTTTCGCCTTTCATTATCACTGCAAATGTTTCTTTCAATTAATTGTTGTCATTGAGGTTGTGCATTTGATCGCTTTTCACAACTTTGACTTTTTGGTAGCGTTTCAGAGTTGTCTTTTGTGTTTTTCGAGTTGCATTGGATCTGCACTGCATTGCTAATAAATTAGGCCATGAAGATGTAACGTTATTCAATCAAGAACAAAACGGTTTTTTGAAACGTAGTTGTCTTCACATGGCACAGATAGACTTTTTTTTCATTTTAAAGGGAAAACTGCTAATTGACACAATGAACTCAAATCAAGCTAATAATGTTCAACAACAATATAAATGCAGTCTTACATAAAACCTAGACATTTCTTTGACGAAGCCTTCTGTCTGGTAACAAAACACTACCAAGACAGGGAATATGGAATTAAACTACTGTTTTGTAACTTTTATTCTGAATAGGCAGTCTCTTATCACAGTGAAACAGGAAGTCTGCAAATTCCAGTAAAAGAAGGTTACCTAACTTTCGTAAAACAGACGGCAAGTACTGTAGAACCCTAGCTGTCACTCTCCTTTCATTACCTCAGTGCACTGCATTCTGAAGACCAAATGGGGTCCTAAACCCTATGTAGTACACTACTTTAGACCAGGCCCTATTCCCTGTATAGTACACTACTTTAGACCAGATCAGGACAAGAACAGGTCAATTTCAGGATGAAGGACATGAAAATGGCCAGAAATGCATTGTCCTAACCTCACTTAGCTGGCGATACAAAATATGTTGGGGAACGTTATCAGACTCGCAGTTAAACCAATCCAGTAAATATGGACTGTGTCCATGTTAACAATGGATAAACGGTAGCCGATTCACAGGCTGTCTCATTCCGTTTCCCATGAGCACCAGAAGGTCCATTTGTCTCTGCCTGTGTGTAGGCTGGGTCTGTGCACGCACTCACTCAGATACGCGAGAAAAACTGAACTTGTTTGCCGTGACCCTGTGTCCATAATGAGAAATATCACTGTCCAAAGGGTTCTGTGGGGACTGAACAACCCAATGCTGCAGTTTGTCCATTATTCCCTGAACCCTACAACCACCCCCCCTGCCCCATCCCAGAGTCATCCTTGAGCACTTAGTCATAGACGTTTACAACCTCACTATTTAAGAGGAGCCTACGGCAGGACCTGTCTATCCACCCTCCAATAAACTCAGGAGTGAAGCGAAGGAGAAATGCTAGCGGCGACCTCCCTTGAGTTTTATGCGGCCTGTAAAATATGTTTACATGTATTCAGCATGTTTCGACCTCAAGGGTCTGGGGGTGAAAAGGTTATCAACGTGGAACCGTCTGAGGACGCCTTCAAAGGACCTGTTGTTTTTCCACGTTTCTTTATAAACACTGTTGATTTATTGGGATGTTCACTGTTTGTGAGACACCAATGAGCCAAAACAAGTTCCTACCGAAAGTGGACTGATGAGAGAAGAACTACAAACCGGCGACAGGATGTTGGGTGCCCAAGGCTCAGGTCCAGGTACACCTCGTCATGGCACTAGTATTCCTTCATGGCACTGGTATTCCTTCATGGCACTGGTATTCCTTCATGGCACTGGTATTGCTTCATGGCACTGGTATTCCTTCATGGCACTGGTATTGCTTCATGGCACTGGTATTCCTTCATGGCACTGGTATTCCTTTATGGCACTGGTATTCCTTCATGACACTGGTATTCCTTCATGACACTGGTAGTCCTTCATGGCACTGGTATTCCTTCATGACACTGGTAGACCTTTATGGCACTGGTCTCTTTCAGCAGGATAATGTGCCCTGCCACGCTAGAGACATTGTTCGGGAATAGTTTGAGGAACACGACGAGGAGTTCGAAGTGTTGCCTCGGCCTCCAAATTCCACAGATCTGAGTCTGATTAAACATCTGTAGGATGTGCTGGACCAACAAGTTCAATCCATGGCGGTCTGCTGGAGATCTTGGAGCCAGATACCACAGGACACCTTGAGGGGTCTTAATGTCTTGGAGCCAGATACCACAGGACACCTTCAGGGGTCTTAATGGCTTGGTGCCAGATACCACAGGACACCTTCAGGGGTCTTAATGTCTTGGACCCAGATACCACAGGACACCTTTAGGGGTCTTTATGTCTTGGAGCCAGATACCACAGGACACCTTCAGGGGTCTTTATGTCTTGGAGCCAGATACCACAGGACACCTTCAGGGGTCTTAATGTCTTGGTACCAGATACCACAGGACACCTTCAGGGGTCTTAATATCTTGGAGCCAGATACCACAGGACACCTTCAGGGGTCTTAATGTCTTGGAGCCAGATACCACAGGACACCTTCAGGGGTCTTAATGTCTTGGAGCCAGATACCACAGGACACCTTCAGGGGTCTTAATGTCTTGGAGCCAGATACCACAGGACACTTTCCAGTGCCTTGTAGAGTCCTTGTCTCTGCGGGTTGAAGCTGTTGTGGCTTTACACAGAGTGCCAACAGCACGTCATTGGTCATAATACTTCGGCGTACCAGTGTGTGTCTGTCTCCCCACAGCAGGCCAAGTAATAAAAGTTTGATTGGATCAGAGGCTAACGTGGCTGAGGTTGCTGATCGGCCAGATAACAACTGTTTCCTATATAGGGAACTATTTCTGAACAAGATCAATGGGAAGGGTCAAACCCAGTGTCCGAGGTAGGGAACAGTGTGCTAGTTTGGACGTGGACAGTACTGGACGTATGTGCGGCTGGAGGCACCTTGAGGGAAAACTATGCTCTGAAAATCAATCGTTTTTAATCAGGATGACCTTGTGTTCTGGTCCAAGCTATTGGAAACCCATTTTCACCAAGGTTAAATAAAGAAAATGTCTGGTGCTATAATCATGATATGAATGATGAGTTTAACAGTTCAAACACCTAACTTTAACTATTGATGGTCAAACATATTTTTCATTGTAACGATGCTGGATGGGTGTAGTGCAGGTTGAGCCAAGTGCAGAGCCGTAGGATCCTTTTAACGGGTATTATTTAATGATAAACACAAAACAAACCGTAAACGGCGAAAAGACTATACTGTGAAAATGAAATCAAAGTGCGCATATAGCGTCTTATACAAAAGGTTCACTAACAACAGTAAATATCCCCACTCACCTCTAAAGCAACCGTGACATACAAATAATGCGAAGCAACGAGTGCACTGCTCGCGACCCTCTTATATCCCATTGATTATAAGTGCAAACAGCCGTGAGACAAACGTAAACACGGAAGTGAAACATGGAAGTGCATCACCGAAATATGTCCGTGTAGCAACGCCACCACACCAATCGTGACAGTATCCCCCACTAAAAGGCTAGCTCCCCAGATAGCCGAACGGAAACACAAAACCAAGACAAGGGAGCAACAGGGAGAGAACCCGCAGTCAAACCCAAAAGGGCCAGTCCAGGACCGCAGGTCCAGCCCTGAAAAGGCCTCAGTGGCTGAGAGGCCGCCATCTAGTGCGGCAGAGAGACCGCCATCTAGTGCGGCAGAGAGTCCGCCATCTTGTGCGGCTCAGAGTCTGCCGTCGTGGGCGACGTCGTGGCGGAGGCCATCGTGGGCGCCGTCGTGGCGGCGGCCATCGGGGGCGCAGTCGTGGCGGCGGCCATCGTGGGCGGTGTCGTGGCGGAGGCCATCGTGAGCGTAGTCGTGGCGGCGGCCATCGTGAGCGTAGTCGTGGCGGCGGCCATCGTGAGCGTAGTCGTGGCGGCGGCCATCGTGAGCGTAGTCGTGGCGGCGGCCATCGTGAGCGTAGTCGTGGCGGCGGCCATCGTGAGCGTAGTCGTGGCGGCGGCCATCGTGAGCGTAGTCGTGGCGGCGGCCATCGTGAGCGTAGTCGTGGCGGCGGCCATCGTGAGCGTAGTCGTGGCGGCGGCCATCGTGGCGTAGTCGTGGCGGCGGCCATCGTGAGCGTAGTCGTGGCGGCGGCCATCGTGAGCGTAGTCGTGGCGGCGGCCATCGTGAGCGTAGTCGTGGCGGCGGCCATCGTGAGCGTAGTCGTGGCGCGGCCTTCGTGGTCGGCGATGCGGCAGCCATTGTGGGCGGCGATGCGGCAGCCATTGTGGGCGGCGATGCGGCAGCCATTGTGGGCGGCGATGCAGCAGCCATTGTGGGCGGCGATGCGGCAGCCATTGTGGACACTGGCGTGACGGTGGCAGCCATCTTGGGCGCTGGCGGAACGACGGCAGCCATCTTGGGCGCTGGCGGGACGGCGGGAGCCATCGTGGACGCTGGCGTGACGGCGGCAGCCATCTTGAGCGCCGGCGGGACGACGGCAGCCATCTTGAGCGCTGGCGTGACGGCAACAGCCATCTTGAGCGCTGGCGGGACGGCGGGAGCCATCGTGGGCGCTGGCGTGACGGCGACAGCCATCTTGGGCGCTGGCGGGACGACGGTAGCCATCTTGGACGCTGGCGTGACGGCGGGAGCCATCGTGGGCGCTGGCGTGACGGCAACAGCCATCTTGAGCGCCGGCGGGACGACGGCAGCCATCTTGAGCGCTGGCGTGGCGGCAACAGCCATCTTGAGCGCCGGCGGGACGACGGCAGCCATCTTGAGCGCTGGCGTGGCGGCAACAGCCATCTTGAGCGCCGGCGGGACGACGGCAGCCATCTTGAGCGCTGGCGTGACGGCAACAGCCATCTTGAGCGCTGGCGGGACGGCGGGAGCCATCGTGGACGCTGGCGTGACGGCGGCAGCCATCTTGGGCGCTGGCGGGACGGCGGGAGCCATCGTGGACGCTGGCGTGACGGCGGCAGCCATCGTGGGCGCTGGCGTGACGGCAACAGCCATCTTGAGCGCCGGCGGGACGACGGCAGCCATCTTGAGCGCTGGCGTGACGGCAACAGCCATCTTGAGCGCTGGCGGGACGGCGGGAGCCATCGTGGACGCTGGCGTGACGGCGGCAGCCATCTTGGGCGCTGGCGGGACGGCGGGAGCCATCGTGGACGCTGGCGTGACGGCGGCAGCCATCTTGAGCGCCGGCGGGACGACGGCAGCCATCTTGAGCGCTGGCGTGACGGCAACCATCTCAGGCGCAAGCGTGGTGGCGACCATCTCAGGCGCTGGCTCTTGGAAGTCCAGCCATGTCCTCCACCACGTCCTAATAACAGCCGAGGGCTGATCATCCAACCCCTCCGGGGGTTTTTCTGTCCCTGACGTCGGTGGCCGAAAAGGGTCTTCCCACTGCGGGGTTTGTGGCTGTAGCTCCAGCCATGTCCTCCACCACGTCCTAATAACAGCTGAGGGCTGTTCATCTAACCCCTCCGGGGTTTTCTGTCCCTGACGTCGGCGGCAGAAAAGGGTCTTCCCACGGCGGGGGTAGTGGCTGTAGCTCCAGGGGTTTTCCTCCCCTGTCTGCAGCCCCGGAGCAGTGGGTGGCCGTTCCTGCAGCACCAGGACCGTGGGTGCTCTCTCCGCGGTCCTCCCGGAACACCTCCTTAGCTCCCCCCCAAAAACCTTCTTGGGACGCCTTCGGGGTGCCCTCTTGCCTTCCTCCGGGAGGGACCGCGGACCCGATGTAATCGGCCCTGATAGCTGCATCGGTGGCTCATACCCGAAGTAAGCACGGAGGCGCCTATACTCCTCTTCGGGCGTCTCCGGCTTACCCCAGTCCCACTGCTCCGTGGTGCGACGGTGAGCTTCATCCTTCGGGGCGCTATAGCTTGCCCCCCCGAGGAATCCACTCACCGTCTGCTGGCTCCGCTGGCTTCTTTGTTGGCTTCGCATTCTGTAACGATGCTGGATGGGTGTAGTGCAGGTTGAGCCAAGTGCAGAGCCGTAGGATCCGTTTAACGGGTATTATTTAATGATAAACACAAAACAAACCGTAAACGGCGAAAAGACTATACTGTGAAAATGAAATCAAAGTGCGCATATAGCGTCTTATACAAAAGGTTCACTAACAACAGTAAATATCCCCACTCACCTCTAAAGCAACCGTGACATACAAATAATGCGAAGCAACGAGTGCACTGCTCGCGACCCTCTTATATCCCATTGATTATAAGTGCAAACAGCCGTGAGACAAACGTAAACACGGAAGTGAAACATGGAAGTGCATCACCGAAATATGTCCGTGTAGCAACGCCACCACACCAATCGTGACATTCATGTAATATAATTTCATTTGGAGACATTTTAATATAGTACTTATTGTATTTGATTTTTTTTTCAAATCGAAAAAGTATACCTAAAAAATTATTTTTTGTTATCATGTTTTCATTTGGGAAAGAGTAATTTAAACGTATGCATAAATATTGGATTTGCTATGGCAAGAGTTTGCATCAAATCTACCAGAAAAATAATTGTTTTAAGGCTACATTTTGATGTTATTTTCTGTCCAAAACTCTTTTCTCTCATTTTTATCACTCTTTTCTCTCTATTTAGTCATCTCTTTTGCTCTGTATAATTTATCTAATTCAATGTTAGTAGTCATTTTGGCATTGAAAGTGTTTGTTTACATTATAAAACCTAGGAAAAAAGTTTAAAAAAAGTGTAGCTCTAAAACAGTTGACATACAGAACCTCAAGTTTTGAAAGTGCAGAGCCTTTTCCAAATTCCATGTTATTAGCTAATGCAAGTAACAAATTGCAAATAGTTATGAGTATAAATGACAATGAACCATTAATATGTGGATATATATTTAAAATGTTTGAACGTTGTTCATGTTTCGCTGGTTTTCTTGGCAATGGGTCATAAATATCGCTGTGTTTGCGCATAGCAGTATTTCACCTTACAGATCTTGGAGTTTATCAATGTTAAATGTAATTATTTAGCCTTTCTGGGTCTTTATGATATGACAGAAATCTGTGTGTCTAATGTTGTAATACAATTGGCAAGAGGTTTGGATGTGCAGCTTTGTGTCCGTGTCATTTTCTGGGCAATGCACGTAGCCTTCGTCTCCAGAGCCTGGCTGAGTTTCTACATAATCAGCTTATTTTTATTTTGGGGTATGGTTACAGTGGCTCAGTTCCCTGCCACCATGTACTCCTTGTTTTGGAAAAGGTAGCGTTCTTGTTTGCTCGGTTTTTATTCGGTTGATAGCGTCCACTGTTTTGTCAGTATTTGAAAAGGAGCTGTTGCTCCCCTGGGTTTCCATGGGGTCTGTCTGTAGGGTCTGTCTGTAGGGACTGTCTGTAGGGTCTGTCTGTAGGGTCAGTCTGTAGGGTCTGTCTGTAGGGTCTGTCTGTAGGGTCTGTCTGTAGGGTCTGTCTGTAGGGTCAGTCTGTAGGATCTGTCTGTAGGGTCTGTCTGTAGGGTCTGTCTGTAGGGTCAGTCTGTAGGGTCTGTCTGTAGGGTCTGTCTGTAGGGTCTGTCTGTAGGGTCAGTCTGTAGGATCTGTCTGTAGGGTCTGTCTGTAGGGTCTGTCTGTAGGGTCTGTCTGTAGGGTCTTTCTGTAGGGTCTGTCTGTAGGGTCTGTCTGTAGGGTCTGTCTGTAGGGTCTGTCTGTAGGGTCTGTCTGTAAGGGTCTGTCTGTAGGGTCTGTCTGTAAGGGTCTGTCTGTAGGGTCTGTCTGTAGGGTCAGTCTGTAGGGTCTGTCTGTAAGGGTCTGTCTGTAGGGTCTGTCTGTAGGGTCAGTCTGTAGGGTCTGTCTGTAAGGGTCTGTCTGTAGGGTCTGTCTCCTCATCCTTTCTCATTATACTGTCTTCTCATCCTCTCCCCCCTCACTCTCTCTCCCCCTTTCTCCCTCTCCCCCTCCCTCTCTCTCCCTCTCCCCCCTTACTCTCTCCCTCTCTCTCCTCCCTCACTCTCTCTCCCCCCTCACTCTCTCTCCCTAGCCTTCTATCTCTCCCCCATATCCTCTCTCTCCCCATCCCCCCTCTCTCCCTCTAACCTCCCTCCATTACAGTCCTTTCTGTCTCTCTTTGATAGCAGTGTCTCTATTAACCAAGGCCCTTGTTTAACTATATAATCCCAATTGTTTTAAGTTTCATTTTCTTGCTAATCCTCCTCGCTCTCTATCCCCCATTCGCTTTCTGCTTGTTTTAAACTGTTGGAAATGTGCTACAAATAGATAAGCTATTGGATTGCAGTTTCGCGTTAGCCATTTGTTTCGTTGTCTATACCCTGGCAGATTACACGTCGCTGTCAGGTCATGCAAAAGTCCGATTAAGGGTTTTGAGTGATATGCCGGTCCAGTTTAAATGCAGAGAAGGTTTAGTCCAGGTCAAAGCCAAGATATGTGTGTGTGTTTGTGTGTGTGTGTTTGCACACACTTAATAGCAAGGGAATGTAATGACACGGACTTAAACACAGATTTACGCAGTATTTTTTTGTGTCTTTCTATGTCCAGAGTCTGTGCTTTATTGGCCATCTTAAACATATATTTATACTGGCCAGTCTGAGCCTGTAATCAAACCCACAAACGCTGATGGTCCAGATGCTCAACTTGTTTAAAAAAGGCCAGTCATATCGCATCTTTAATCACTAGTGTCTTCAGCTGTGCTAACGTATTCGCAAAATGGTTTTCGAATGATCAATTTGAGATTTAAAATGATAAGCTTGGATTACGCGAGCCTTTACTGCCGACTAGCAGGGCGTTTTGGATAAGGATGAGAGAATAAAGCAAGGGCTTCGGCTCAGATGATCACGGGTTCAATCACCGTGTTTGCCAAATGTTTATTTTTGCTTTTTCAAAAACCCTTTACCCCTAACTTAACCAGTAGGAATAGGTGGCTAAACGTGAACTTCAAAGACGTGAGTGAGAGCTTGACATCTTGTTTTTCTGTGAATAGACAAAGCATTGGCACTTGCTGACGTACTGTCTGTTCTGATGTGATAAAGCTTGGAAACAGCAGATGTTTCAGGCTAATGTGCAAAAGCCATGTGCGTTGACCAGAAATTGCTCATATCTCGCCAGACACACACACACATACACACACACACACACACACACACACACACAAACACACACACACATACTGTCGACATCCATAGACAGCCAGCTGGAGCAGGTCTGTCCGCCATGTCTTTCCTTTCTCTCACGCTCTTCTTCTCCTCGTTCGTCCCTCATTGTGAGAGACACCAGCGTTTTCTCTCGGTTGATAAATGCCCCGTCTTCGTACTGCCTGAGACAGGACTGGCTTAAATTACCCAAAGCCGTAGAGGTGGGAGGACCTTAAAAATAGAACATGGACCAGTCCATTTTGTGTGGAGCATGGAGGGGGTCCGTCTGAGGGTAAAAGTCACATTCCCCTCATCTGTCATCTTCTTTGTCTTACTCCCTCCCTCTCTCTCTCTCTGTCACAGTCTTAAAGTAATGTATGAAGTCTGCGTTGTTGATGATAATTCCACACACATCCCTAAGTCGCCCTTCGACCCCCCACCCCCCTCAGTCTTACATGACAAATGGTGTCTACCGGTTACAATGAGGTCAGTAGCATAATGGCGAGGGGACAAATCAGAGCTGTTCCGGCTATCTGTGTGCCTCTCGTCCTGAACGGTGACCCGTTTGTTACCCGTTCGATCAATTCGTGCCATCGATAAGCCTGATCGGCTAATCCTGTTAGTTCTAATGATAGGGGGAACAGCAGCTGGAAGGAAAAATGAAACCCGTGAAGAAGAGGGGTGCACGTCCCAAACCGCTTCCAAAAGGGCAGAGCCCTCCATCAAACCCCTATGTGGCCGGTTCAAAACTAGGGCAGCGCCCAGAGAAGAGCGTGTTGCCGTGGAGAACTAACACGGGGTATAAATAGATACTCTGTTTGGAGATCAACGGGACACAAGGATCCCGCAATCGTCGAGGTCCCGGCGCACGTTTCCGCGATCAAACAACCTGTTGCTATTTTACGCATTAGACTAGTTCAAATAAACACCGTGGTTCTGTCACGTCAAGGTTAAACTCATCATTGTGAACCCCTCTTCCAGACATTCCTCATGCTCACGAACTCCCGGGTCACATACGGAACGGAGGCTCGCTCGCCATTGGTCCGCTCGACAAATGGACTGTTATTTCTGCATTTAAAGTGAAGGGTGTAGCTTTGCCAGGGACCAGTTGACCCTCGCCGTCTGGACCTGTTGACCCCCTCCGTCTGTCCGCCAGCAGCCAGACCTGTCATCAAAGTCCCTTTCAGCCCGGAGTGCAGTAGTTAACCTGTGACCTTTCAACCCCCGGTGCCCCTGGGTAAAGTGGGCGCGCTTTACTTTGCGAGACTGACATGTTTTTGAAAAGGAAGTGCTCAGGAGGAATTGCATGGATCGGGGAGTTGTGTGTAAAGAGGGCAGTGTGTGTGTGTGTGTGTGTGTGTGGAGAAGAGGGTGTTGTGTGTAAAGAGGGCAGGGGCCATGTGTGCGTTTGTATGTATGCGTTTGTGTGTGCGTGTGTGTGTGTGTGTATGTGTGTGTGTGTGCGTTTGTATGTATGCGTGTGTGTGTGTGTGTGTGGAGAAGAGGGTGTTGTGTGTAAAGAGGGCAGGGGCCATGTGTGCGTTTGTATGCATGTGTGTGTGTATGTGGAGAAGAGGCTGTTCTTGAGGCATTAAGGTAGGAGGTATTTTTTGTATTTGCACCCTCCACCCTCCAAGCAGTCTCCTCTGACCCCAGACCTTTGCAAACAGCCCTGAGCCATTGCCGTGTGTTATTCCACTGTTCATTAAACAGTGATTAGGGTCCTCGGTTCTCCGTCAAAAGCCCACTTTGTGGCTACGCTGTCCGCTCAGTTCACGATCAGACGACACGCAGACCGGCGAAATGTGGCCCCGAAATCTCCTTATTGCCCCCACAGCTTTGCTGAATTGCCGATTAAAGTCTTCCGACTGAAATTTCAGCCATTTTTCTTTCGGGAATTGCCTGCTTTCGGAATGAATGTGATTATTGTGCGTCATATTCTATTAGACAAATTAGAAGGATCACGGAACGGAGTTGAATAACCTCACTGAAAAGCCCCTAATAAACTTTGCGTCGCTAATTACGCGGTCATCATTCCCGTTGTTTCTTAATGGCGCGCAGGCAGAGTTCCCGTTCGAGTCCGTGTCTCCTCACACCAGAGATCAGTTAGAGGGGAAAAACAACAACACATCAATAAAAACAGTAGAACAAACCCTGAGCATGTCTGAGACACGGTCTGCCTCTCCAGAAGCCAATAACTTCCTAGATAGTGTACCAGCAGGTGCCCTGTTGGCTCACGTCTGAAGCAGGCTAGTCGCTAGGGCATAGGGTACCATTGGGACGGAGACATCGTTATCGTGGAAGACGCTGGAATCGGCCGGCAGGCAAGTAGACGAAGCGGGTCTGTCAGGGTGCTGACTTACGTTCAAACCCACCGATCAGTGGCTCTGTAGCCCGCGGAAACAAGCCCAGCAAATCAATAGCAGTCCTCTGGAGGCGTCCAGGAGTGGATACATCAACGCGTTCGGTTCAGAGGAACGGGCTCGCAGACGGCACACGAAGGGGGGTGCGGGTTTGGAGGGGGGGTACTGTTCTGTGTTTTATTAGCGGCTCCACAGAAACAGACCCACACATACTCGGAATCAACATGGTGCTCTCGAAGGGATTGCTAGACAAATGTATGTGGGCCATTACCCCGATGGAAATCTGTAGAAGACCAATTGGCTAGTGCTGTAAAAGGGGTGAAGTTCACGGCGAAAAAACAAACCGACATTTTTCTAAATATATTTAGATGAAAATGTGGTCTCTTCAAGATCCATGTTTTGGGGGTCTGCTGGAACGCTTGGATCCGAAGGAACTTCTTCGGGACACAGAACAGATGGTATTTATGAGGCACATGGTTTAAATTAGTGTCGCGTCAAGATTATTTAGTAACCTTCATGGTTTGGAAGTAAAGAATAGAAGGATATTTTCCCCTTTAATGGAAAGATGCATCGATGATAATTACTAAGGAACATTCAAGTTCACCAGCAACATTTTCAAACACACCTCAGCATTCTCAGACATGGTATTACTGTAATCCGGTTTAGCCTTGCTGCTGGAAGACAAACTTTTTGTATTTTTAAATTATTTTTCCACTTACTGATTTCCGTAATTGTGTCCAGAAAATGTTAACCAGGTGTTCCTTTATGCAAAACGTGCGTCGTTAGTTTAAAAACGTGTCTCAGGGAACGTTTATGAGGCAACGAGGGAAAGACAGCGAATGGAAAAGAGAAGAAATTATTTTCATTTTCTGTTTTTATTGTTGTACGTGTACACATGCATGTGTGTGTTTGCAGGTGTTTGTCGTGTGTATGTTCGTGTGTATGTTCGTGTGTGTGTGTGTGCATTTGACAGAGAGATGGAGAGGCAACAGAAGCTTCTAGTCTCCAGCACAACTCTAAATATAATGAGACAGCACCTCTGCTCACCTTCCATCGTGCCAGGAGGGGGTCAACCAAGGGTGTCCGACATCCTGTCTCACGCCTCCAAACTACCTCTCCGCATGAAAACCTTTCAACCCTCACCGGCAAACTTCCCTAGGAAGTTCAACTTTTCCAGAGGAACCGACTGTGATGGTTCCACCGCCGAGACTCGAACAGTCTCTGTGTCTGCCTGCATCGCTGCACTTCGCCAAAACCGTAGGACACTCTCAGCCGGGTAATTGCTTCGCGGCCATCTACCCTAGTGAGTCTCTGGACTCCTTAAACTGATGTACGACCGTTCAGGACGAGCGTAAATGTTTCCCGTAGGCAAAATCAAGCTGCCATTGTGTTAATTGTATTGCATGTTGTCATGTTACATTGATCGCTGCTGCGCTCTCGGCTAGGCTAGGACACCCTTGAAAAATCGACCCCCGCTTCGTTTGACTTTCTTCTGGGCAGAATCAAGGATAGTGATGAATGTAAAGTCCCTATTAACGAGGCTGTGTTTAACGTGTCTCACCAAGTCTGTCTCCTAACATTTCTCACCCTATTTCTATAGTTTTCTGAGGGCCCTCTTTCGAAAGGACAGACAAACTGCTGAATTGTTAATGGATTAGAACGTAAAACGGCATTCCAGAAAGGTACAAAATGTCCCGATGACTCTGAATTCATTCTATCCTCTAACGTTTGCACAGACGCTTCAGTCTGTGGTGGACAAAGACAACATTAGTACTTTTCCTTGTCAAAAAGACGGCTGTTGTGGAAACGACAAAGTAATCGGAGATGTGAGAGTTTATTGAGAATTAGAGACAAATTAGACAAACAACAAATTAGAGAATACATTTTTTTTCTAAAATCGGGCCCATTAGTTCCGGAGACCAGTCAGAATGTTTAGAAATGTTTTGCATTCTGGAAGTAAGTGATGAATAAAAATTGTGTGATAAAAAATAGTCATGACTTTGGGCAGTCAGGCTAGGTATTACTTATTACTCATAACTCATGATTCCTGCTCAGTGTCGTTGTTGTCATTGTGTCCTTAAGGATTAAAATTCTCCTTGACGATTTGAGATTACAGGATGTCACCTTTCTACCTTTTGGAAGTTCCTTTGAGGTGTTGTTTTCTTACAACTGTACAGTATGTCTCTGTCAGCACGCGGGAATACTGATTAGCCCTAGCTACGTTCCTTTAAAATACAAAGTAACATCCACCCAAAGATAGATGAACAGCAAGACCATTTACTTACCACAAAGAACTATACAAATGACATCTCTCAAAGTTTCCAAATTGAAAAGTGTTGTTGACTGCAGCTTGACTAATTTCACAAGAGCTTTACACCCTGCAACAGTCGGTTACACCCTGCAACAGTCCGTTACACCCTGCAACAGTCGGTTACACCCTGCAACAGTCCGTTACACCCTGCAACAGTCCTTTACACCCTGCAACAATTCATTTAGTTGGACAGTCGCATTTTTTTTTAAATGAAGCAGCTCAAAGGTCCAGGTTTAGAATAGATCAGTTAAGAAAAGTTCTGATGCCTGTTTACGATTCAGAACCACGGTGAGAGTAGCACAGCCCCTAATGACCTTGTCACTAGACCTCTTTAATCCCACACAGACATTCAAAGGACTCAGCAACTCAGGGAAAGAGCTCTCAGGGACCGCTCTGTTAGGGACCCAGCTCTCAGAAACTCAGCTCTCAGGGACATAGCTCTGTTAGGGACCCAGCTCTCACCAACCCCCTTCTCCCAGGAGCCGGCAGAGATGTGACAGGGACAGGGTCTCCAGGGGCCTCGGAGGAGGAGACAGGCATGAGAATGACTAAATGGGGGCCCCGTCACTCCTTTATTGAAAGCAATTTGTGGAGAAATCACTTTGGTGGGCGAGGAGGATCACGGAATCCCCAGAAGACAACGCCATCGGCCCGTTTCACTAATGGATGACACGGGCCCGGGCTTTAATGTGTAGGTAGAGTGTGTGGGGGAGTTTGCCCACTAGAAGGTGTAAGAGGTCGAGTGTGACGGCAGTATTGTGGGCTGCGGAACCGTTAAGACTTAATAAATACGCCCGTTAATATTAGATCAATAAACCACATGTTCAAGGATGCGAAAGTTGTTGGAACTGGACCAGCTGGAGACAGAAAGCCTGTTACCACGGCGTACTGATTAAACTTTATACTGTCCCAGCATGCAATGTATTAACGACTGTCATACATCTGATGAATTTTGTAATCCACTAGTAGGTCATTAGACACACTTCTGAAGCGTTAAACTTGCCTGGATCCTTATCTCGATAACACAGTGAAGGGGAACAACTGAACACTCTAAGGAGGGTCGGACGCCATCAATACTGTCATCGTCCCAGGAAGCAGATCCTCGCGCACGGATTTGAATGACTTCCCAGGTTTGACGAGCAGAGGCTGTCTGGGAGAAGGACGTATCTCCATCTTCAAACCTCCCGGACTCGACGGGAGTTGCCGTGATGAGGCAGGATATCGCCAACATTTACGAGGGAGGAAAAAATGATTAGCGAACTCCACGCTAAAGAGTCGGGCCTCACGTCCAATACCCACGGCGTCCGCGGCGTAATCGAATCAGCCCCTAGAGATAACTAGGCATTTGGTCCGGTTCCAAATCATCAAATGACTTCTCCAATTCGGCGGTGGGGGAACGATTAAAGGCTAACTGAAATGAACGGCCACTAATCAGATGCCTTGGCCACAGCCCTCCTGCCATAAGACGGAGCGAAGCCTGTGACCGGAATATGATGTATGTGACTTACTGCCGCGACACGCTAATGTGCTGCGTGTAGCAGATGGAGA